>CM062651.1:72108366-72708366 GCA_031772095.1 Zeugodacus tau | reverse complement strand
AATTAATTTGAATAATAAATATATATATGTACATACGTATATAAATAGATTGTAAGAAACCTATGTATGTAAGTATATAAATTTGTTCTTGCATTTTTTCCGATAATGGTAAAAAATAGTCAAATATTTGAAAAACTTTAAGTGCACATTAAGTGCAGTCTCCTTTAAGGGGTTAGGTGGGTTTAAGAGGTTGAAAACATGAGTATACTATATTTACATTTCTTTTAATGTATTGGTCTACTTTCTTCGACAATATACAATCATATGTATATTTCAATCAGCATATTAAACATATTTTAACATTTTTGTGAAAATTATATTTACAAATTCCGAAAGCTTAGCCGTTGATAGCTCATCTTCCATGAAGTGTCCAAAAAAAGGTTCTTGCCGTGGACATCATAACTCATTATTGGTTCATCCAAATCAACAAACCAAAAATATTTGTTGTTAACGAACGCAGGAAAAAAGAAAGGATTAAAAATTGAATTCTTGATAGATTTTGAACAAAAAAACTAACTTTTCTGGTCAAATTTTCGCCATATATTGACTCGAAAAATAATTGTAATAAAGATGTGTGGAAATTTTTCAACAGAATCGCTTCATTTAAATGGTATTCTTTTAATTGAACAAATTGTTCAATTGAGGGAGTATCTCTTAATTGATTCCCCGGTTAATTGAACGAAAATTTGTGCAAATTAGTGCAGTGATAATCAAAATATTATTTTTATTTTTATAGATATAACGATTTCAATTCAACTAAAACAACGAGAATTAATTAACCAAAGTCGCGGAAATCATTTTATTACAGGTAAGATATACACAAAGGTGCATTATTGTTAAGGAACAAATTCTATTCAATTTCATATTGAAATATAGTTCAATGGTTTTAAATCAACAATAAAATCAGGTAACACAATAGAAAGTACATTGAGGATTTAGATTTACTATATTTACCATTGGTATTCACATAAAGCAGGCTGGAAAACATGTTTCCATGTAATTTCATTTCAAGTAACTAACACATTTGGTATAAAATGAACTAAAATAGCGAAAATTGTTAAATTTTGTGTATTTAGGGGTGTTTGTTATAACGCATGAACCAATTTTACTTACACAAAAGTGCACGTAAACCGATTTCAATAAATTTCAAACTGTAATGTCATTATATTAAGGAAATTATATGTACGAAATTGGGTTAAAGTTTATGGAGTATTTCCAGTTTATTCTGTAGTATTAAGCTTCTTTCGGCGCCTATTTCACTGAAGACAGACAGTCAACTGGATTTTAATTCTACTTGAAATCCTGATCATTTTGATATATCTATCCATATAACTCATGGATTTGGCGTAAAGTCCAACTACATTTCCAAGATACCATTGATCTAAATTACAATATGTTCGATATGTTGACGAAATTAAATAAAATTTGTTCCTTAACAATAATGCATTACCTGTAATAAAATGATTTCCGCACCTTTGGTTGATTACATCTTGTTGCTATAGTTGAATTTAAATCGTTTAGATCTATAAAAATAAACATGATATTTCGATTATCACTGCACTAATATGTATGATGGAAATATTGGTTTGTGATAGCTTGATTGGCTTTGATATATCTCGGGCATGAATCAAATAAATAGTGTATATACTATTGTGTACTTACTCCTAGTGATGTATGTACTATTGTGATAGTACTTACTCCTAGTGTTGTATGTACTTTTTTATAGCACATAAATTGGACTTAGCGCGTTTTGATTTGAGCCACTGAATCCGATTTTTTTTTGATATACATTATATTGTGTTACTCGATTTTATTGTTGATTTGATACCATTGATCTAAATTACAATATATTCGATATGTTAACGAAATTAAATAAAATTTGTTCCTTAACAATAATGCATTACCTGTAATAAAACGATTTCCGCGACTTTGGTTGATTACATCTCGTACTTAAAACTAAAACATTTTGGTTTTTAAAACGCTTTTCTAATAATTTATTAAAAAACCGAGTATTAAAGTTGCGAGAATTTTTGATTGTTTTGTTATTTTTAATTATTTTGTAGTATTATTCCAACAAACAAATTTTCATATGTATGTATATGCTTAGCTAAAATATAACCATTTTATCCGCACTTAAAGTGCTTGAAATAAAAAACCGATATTAAAGTTACTCACTGTATTTAATGAAGTTCCAATACGAATAATCAAAAAGTCAAAACAAAAAAATTGTGTGTGACACAATGCCGAAATTCGAATATAAGTTTTCATTCACACGAAATTTTCTTTCATGCGGAAATAAAAATTCTTGAACAGAAGCAGAAAAGTGGGAGTTTTTTCATTCGGAATGTCGTTTCACATGAAGTTTACAATAAGGTTGAATATTTAATTGTCACAACATAAATGATGATAATAATTACCTTATACTTCAGGAATTCTAAATCTAGCACGGTACCGTTCTAGTTTTAACATCCATGTTCATGCTGTAGTATTCCTATTGAACTAATTTCGGTGAATACATGTCCTTGTAAAGCGATACAACAACGTTATGATTCCTAAATACAAGGTGAAAATAAATCAAAAAAGTCTTCCCAATTAAACATACAAGAACTTTTTAAATTTTTATGATCACAATTAAACTTAAATTTACCCTCTGATTTCAATGTTTTAGCTGCTAATGGTACGGCCAAAAATACTGCATCTGCTTTGCCCTCTAGCTCATTGGCAAAACCGAGTTGACACACGTCGCGATGATAAACGGTTACAAAATCACCTAAACCATGTCGTTCCAATTCTCCACGTGCTTGTTGCACTCGCACTTCGTGGATGTAAAGTGTATGTAGATGGCCAAATGGTTTAATTGCATATAAAAAATGTTGCATTGCAACTGAACTAGTTCCGATTCAACTACATATAACTGAACCAGGGCGAATTTCAAATTGAAAGACTATCAGACTGGTGCATAAATGATTTGTCTTCGATGTAGCAGCGTTGGCGTCCATTGTTCTAGATTTGCTTGCAGCGCATATTTCTATCCCTTCGAGAGTTCTTCGCTGCTACCATAAGTAACACCAATTAGGTTGAAATATCTGTATTGAAAATTAATTAGAATTCAAAGCAAGACAATTTTATTATATTCAACAATTATTTACGTATTCCATGGTGATGTTGACTATAGTTGGCGAAGCTTCTATTGCGTTCTTCGAATTGACAGTGAGATGAAGTGTTACTGTGTCACCCTCTTCAATTTCATCTTTTGGCTTTAGAAAACTTATATTTATTATATTTTACGTTTTACTTATTGCATTTATCACTGATTTAAATAAAACACGCAATACGAGTATAATACTTCTCAAGCAGCTATTCTTTCTATTTATGAATATATAAATTTAATAATGCACCACTTTCAGATTGGCGAATTCTCACACAATCTAATCAGTGAATTATAATACATACGTCCATTCATTGCCTAACCCAAGGAATTCCCTAGGTGAAAAAGGGCAACAGGATCGACACTCATAATAAACATACTTTTTTTTAAATTTTATTAATAATCGAGTGAAAATACGTGTTTAATTATTAATTATATTAATTTATAAAATAGTTTAAAATAACAAAAAATAAAAAAATGAAGCAAATTGAATGATATCACATGATTATTTCATGTGACAGCAATCTCTCGTTTTACAGATTCCCTCCTGCTAAAACTGAAATCGCTGTTAACTTTTCAGAAGCTAAGTTCCCCCGTTAAAATGTTTCAGACTTGTATTTATTTCGCTGTCGAACGAGCACCTTCTCTATGTTTTATATTCTCGCCATTCATTTAAGGATTAAGGAAAAGATTCCCTCTAAATCTATAAGCCCTGGTCGATTAAATCGTTTTTTTTTTATATCGATCTTGGACATTTGTATCAACATTAACCCAACAAAATATTTGCTGAGATCTGTTTGCATCCCAAAATTATTCTCAACTGAAAATGTCACTTTTTGAGCCGAATTCTCGACATTTGCGGGAAATTTTGCTTTTCTTTTTTAATTCCAAGAATAGTACGGCTGAGGCTCATCGACATTTGTAACCGTTTTTATACAAAAAAACTTAAATTTACAAAAAAAACGACGGAAGCAAAGTTGTAGACCTAATGTATATATATATATATATAATCTGTCAGCAGATTTCGCCCATTTTCAAGATATACATGTCTTTAGGACATCAAGTAAATAGTATGAACCAATTCGGATGAAATTTGGTACATTAAACGTCCTTGTTTCCATATTTTACTTCAATAAGAGTGCAGGCTTTTTATATATATATTTTTTATAAAAATATGTGCTTCTGGTGTTTCTCGTAGGTGAGTTAATGCATTTTTAGAAGTTTTTCAACATAACTTTCTATATTTTTGGCAACAAATTATCCACAAGCACTACGGTCCACATATTCGGTATTAGGAACCTTGAAAAGTTATAATCCGATAGCGGCCATTTTAAGATGAGGGATGCCACAGTTTTAATTCAGTATTTGTGCAATGTTTTATTCCGCTATTTCTTCGTTGGGGCTTAATTTATATATTGTTAAATTAACCAATCGAACGGAGTGGTTGTAAACCGATTTCGCCATATCCATTCAAAGCAGTTGAATTTCAAAAATTACTTTAAGTTCCTCAGATATCGTTTTGGACTCATAGATGGGCGGTGACACCCCCATTTTCAAGATTTTGTACGATTATGAAAAATACGAGATATGTATGTAAAAAAAAAAAACCAATAATAATAATTAAATAGCTTTATAAAAAAAAACATCCATTCAAAGCTCTTTTGAAGAACGATTGTAGTCCTCATCTGATCTACATTTTTTTTATGTGGTACTGTAGATGAATTAAAATATGATATAAATTATGGAGATTAAAATTTAAATTATATATGTTTCATATTTTTCAAATATATTTACCTCTACTACATATTACTATATTTACAATTTATTTACTAATATTTTAAATATAGAAATGGAATCTTCAAACGGTGTTATGGCGTCAGGTTCGCAAGGGGGATCAAGCACGGCGCTGAACAATGAGAGTAAGTTTTTCTTTTATAAATACAGTGACTCACAGCTTATTTCGTGTGCCCATTTATTAAAAATAAATAGTGTTATATTTTTTGTATATACAGTGTTCCCCGCTTAAGTAACCATATTTTGCGGCATCGTTCTTTTTTCTCTAAATTTACATATAAATTTCCCCCTTTAAGTGCCTTCGACTAAGTGCCTTTCCCGCTTAAATGCCTGCAAAATTTGGCCATAAATAAAAAAAATATGTGAGATTTTCCCCTTTTAAGTGCCTTTTTAAGATTTTTGACATTTAATGGCTGAGAATTGTCAAAATGAAAACATAAACATTGTTTTATAATGTTTTTATACTCTCGCAACAAAGTTGCTACGAGTATTATAGTTTTGTCCACATAACGGTTGGTTGCAAGTCCTAAAACTAAACCAGTTAGATATAGGGTTATATATATCAAAATGATCAGGGTGACGAAAAAAGTTCAAATCCGGATGTCTGTCTGTCCGTCCGTCCGTGCAAGCTGTAACTTGAGTAAAAATTGGAACTTGGAACACGTGTTCCTTGGCACCATAAGAAGGTTAAGTTCGAAAATGGGCGTAATCGGACCATTGCCACGCCCACAAAATGGCGAAAACCGAAAACACTTAAAGTGCCATAACTAAAATATAAATAAAGCTATGGAAGTAAAATTTGGTATGAAGGATCGTACTAGGAAGGGGCATATGTGGATGTAATTTTTTTGTGGAAGTGGGCGTGGCCCCTCCCCCTACTAAGTTTTTTGTACATATATCGCAAACTACTAAAGGTATATCAACGAAACTTTCAGGAGTCGTTTTTCTCAGGTATTTCCTTATACATTGCAAAAATGGAGAAAATCGGATTGTAACCACGCCCACCTCCCATACAAAGGTTATGTTGAAAACTACTAAAAAGCGGTTAACTCAATAACGAAAAACGCCAGAGACACTAAATTTCACATAAAAAATGGCAGAAGGAAGCTGCACTCAGATTTTTTTACAAAATGGAAAATGGGTGTGGCATCGCCCACTTATGGGTCGAAAACCATATCTCAGGAACTACTCGACCGATTTCAATGAAACTTGGTTTGTAATAGTTTCTTTACATGCCAATAATATGTTGTGAAAATTGGACAAATCGCTTCACAACCACGCCTACTTCCTATATACCAGAATTTTAAGACGATCTGAATCGTTTACTTTATAATATATAAAGTAAGCACTAGTGAAGATATCGGTGCAGAACTTTGCATAAATACTGCATTTATAGTGTGGCACCCACATTGTAAAAATAGCCGAAATCGGACCATAGGTTTTCAAGGCCCCATATATCGAACATGAGGACATCGGTACTTCTAACCTAATATTAGGGTTTCCAACTTTCAATGGACTTTATACAATATATATGACGAATATGTGGGTCAAATTGTGTATTATATAATATTAATAAAGTTACACCCGAACTTAGCCCTTCCTTACTTGTTTTTCCATATTTATTGTTATTAAAAAGTTATTTTTGTTATTTATAAGAAATAAATGTGATTTTCATTCTAAAAGAAAAAATATAAGATCGAAGTATTTGAGAAAAAGCTTGGTAAGTACCTCGAGGCACTTAAGAGGGATTCTTTTAAGTGCCTTTCCCGCTTAAGTGACCCAAAAGTCTTGCCTCCGATTTGTACTTCGGAACTGTAAAGAATGCACAATTTTTCAAAACATTGTAATAAATTATGTTTTAATACATTTAAATAAAGAGTTACAGCATAGTTTTGTTCTATAAAAGCCAAGTTTCTGACACCTGCTGATGACATGCAATCCCAAACCATTACCTGGTCTCAACCATGTTTCACTGTACATCGCAGATGCTTCGGGTCCACCTCCGTGTTGGGTTTAAGCCAGACGAAAGACTTTCCATCTGAATAAAATAGATTAAATTTGCTTTAATTTGCAAAAATATCGCCTTTCCAGTATGTTTTGCCTTTATTAACATGACTTTCAGAAAACTTCAACTCTGATTGGCTATTGCGCTCACTTACAAAAGGTAAAAGGTGTATTTCGACCTCTACGAACACGAAAATCATATTGACGTAGAATTCTTCTTATTGTTGGATATTTATTAAGTTTTCGTTTTATCCATATTTCATCAGTTCGTTATCGTTTTTCTATATACGTACGAGAACCTACAACGAAATTTAAATTAATCTCATCGTCCCACTACTTTCAAATTTAAAATTTCATTAAAAAATTACCTAATGTATAATTGAACTTCATTTGTGTATTCTTGCAATTTTGCCAAAAACGGTAGAAGTCTACACACGAAAACGACGTCATAGTTTTACTTGGTATTTTGCTTTTGTTGTAAATATTATTCCTAAGAAAAAATAATTTTGAAAGTTGTCCTCTGTGTTTATAATCGAAAATAATGTATCTTTAAATGTGCATTTAAGTTTTTCTTTCAAACAAACTGCATATATACAAAAATATAACACTATTTATTTTTAATAAATGGGCACACGAAATAAGCTGTGAGCCACTGTATGCTCTAACTACAATAATTTTATTTCAATGAATCAAAGGAAACAAACGTAGAGCGGAGAGCTGCCCGCCATAAAGCGAGCATCCCGCTCGCAAGAGACCTGCTCTCCCAGCGAGTATGCTGCAGCAGAATGGCCACGCAGCCATCCTGGAGAAGCTCGACGCTATCCAGAATGTGGTCGGCAGTTTAGCAGCAACAGTAATCACCCTTGCTGCCAAACTGGATAGCGTCGAGGCAAGTCAACTGTCCCTCGACCAGGTAATAATTTCAGGAAGCAATAACTCCAGATCATTTGTCTAATATCGTTTATTTTACACAGCCACAGGAGGATCAACCTTTTGCAACAACTCTTCAAGAGTCAGTAGCTCTGCCCACCTATGACTCGGAAAGCGAAGAGTTAAACGAATGATACCATGCAGCAATGGTAAAGTAATTGCAATAACATGTTAATAAGCTTATAAATAATATTTTTTTTTATGCTTATATAGAAGCAAATCATCCGCCAGAAAAAGCGGCAGCGAGGGACAGTTGACCGTGTGCTGCGTGGCCTATTCACCGACGAAACAATTAAAAGTTTCAATTTGGGTGGGAGAGCAGGGAAGATCCCCCTGGCGGACAAAAAAAGCATCGGCCTCCTCTTCGGTTAGTATTTTTGCACATGATACCAACTTGCTTACTAAATAATATTTCTTTATTTAGGCATTTTCCAAGAGAAAACGAGGAAGGAGGTCGAAGACGCCATACGCACCTACGTTCGCTTAAGTCACAATCGAAATAGATATAGACAGCGAAATTAGCTTTCGATTGTGACTTAAGCGAACGATTGTGTGTTGTGTGTTTTTACGTTACGTTTTTTTTTGTTCGTATTATGTGTAAATATGTGTGCTGTGTGTTGTGTATACGTAAATTTTTGTTAATAAAAACTTAAAAATTAATTATAATAAATAGTTATAAAGAAAAAATTGTGTTTTTTTATTTATCACTTAAAACAAGTAATAATAATAGAAAGGTAAGCACTAAGCGAGTATTGAGCGATTTGACACTGTCATCATGACAATCATTCTTATTTCTTTGACCTAAGTTACACTTTAAGAATACTGGGGGCGAATTATGATAAAAAACTAACGTTTAAGGAACATTTTAAACATGTTAGATTTAGCTTACTCACTGAACTAAAAATTATATAGTTTCTTTAATCAAAACTCTGCTGCATGCATATCTGAACTCTTGTCAATCATCTAAAAGCGCTAATGTTATCAAAAATAGACTTCGGACCCGCAATTTATGGACATTGCGCTAAATCATATCTCGCACACATAGAGAAACCCTTATCATGTAGCGGCAAGAAGAACCATCAGCGCATTCGCTACTTCTTCAACCAAAGTGATGTCAACTGAGGCAAATCTACCAAAACGTCATCTTAGAACAATATGCAATATGAGCATCACTTCATACTAAAGTTTCTCCAGTGTAAAATTTCGATTTTTGTTATTCTAATTGAATCATATCGTACTACAAACAAACCATCTATTAGAAATGAATTTGATTTAACTTCGACCGCAATTCATAAATGGGGATACTTATCCGCAATGGCTGACGGTGAAATCGTCCTTGATAAGTACGCTTTTCCAGTATCAATAAGCAATTGCCAACACACACAAAGTAATACATATATCCAGCTAGGTACTCTGATGCAGCAATATACTACTAATATATGTATAATATAATAGGGAACCGGCATGATATTTCAAACTATTGAGATATCAAACAAAGTATGAAATGAAACACAGATAATAAAATCATTGGAATTAAAATATAATTTGATTTACCAATTAAATCCAAATTGATATATGTACCTTTCAGCAGTTTCTATATAGTAACAATGGCGTCAACTATTTTTGGACAATATAAACATAAAAAAAGTAAGGAAAGACTAAGTTCGGGTGCAACCGATAATTTTATACTCTCGCGAAATTGTTGATATATTTTTATTAAGATAACACACAATTTGACCAAATTTGAAAATCCTATAATTAGTTATATGAGAGCTAGGGGAAAAATTACCATTCTTCATATTCGATATTCGGGGATTTGAAAAGTTATAGTTCGATTTCGACAAGTATCGTATATCGCCTACAGTATTTGTAAAAAGTTTTATTTCGCTATCTGCATTGGTTCCTTATGTATATATTATAAAGTGAAGGAATAAGATGGAGCTCAAAATTGAGTTACATGAGAAGTTGTCGTGGTTGTGAACTGATTTAATCCATATTCCACACGTGTCAAGAAAATATTATATACTGAATTTCATTCGAATCGGTCGAGTATTTCCTGACTTATGGGTCAAAAACTATAACCCATAAGTAAGCGATGACACGCCCATTTTCCATTTTGTAAAAAAAATCTGAGTGCAGCTTCCTTCTGCAATTTCTTCTGTAAAATTTAGTATTTCTGACGTTTTTCGTTAGTGAGATAACCCTCTTTTAGTAATTTTCAACCTCTCACCAACCCTCTCAACGGTCCAAAGGAACATGTGTTCCAAGTTTCATTAAGATATCTAAATTTTTGCTCAAGTTATCCGTTACACGGATGGACAGACAGACAGACATTCGGATTTTGACTCGTCTCGTCACCCTGATCATTTTGATATATATAAGTTTTATGACTTACAAACAAACGTTATGTGAACAAAACTATAATACTCTCTTAGCAACTTTTGTTGCGAGAGTATACAAATTTATAGATTTAAAATAAATTAAATGAACTATTTAAACTGAACCGAACGGTGACATACGAACCATTCTCGAATCCACCTGAAAAATATCATTCCAATCGGTGCAGCCGTTTAGGAGGAGTTCACAGACAGATTGAGTCTAATATATAATTTAGCTAAGCTCACGACTGGATTTGTAGCTATATTTATCATTTATTTATTTATTTATAGATTTTCGAAAATTTGTTAATTCTAGTGTGAAACCATTGACTCGACATTTAAGTCAGCTACTTATTACAGAATCAACATATATGTATAATATTTTATTTTTTACTAACGTTGAAAATTAGTTTTCAATTCAAATATTTATAATTAATGAGGTAAGGAATCTCAAAATATGTCGCAAATTTGTGATGACTATAAAATATATTTTTAAATTTGTAAACGAATAAATATAATATTTTTAAGTATTTTTCAAACCAGAAATGATTACTCAAACGAGCTAACTACTCTTTTTACGAAATGATTACTCTGTCTCACATGAAAAAATACATCACTAAAAGCTAATAAAAATAATGTAATCGATTTATTTACACAATTGCAGCTTTTTGGAAGGTAAGTGGATGTATAAGTATATGTTTATTTTTTATTATTATTATTATTATATTTTTTTATTTAGAGCTATGCTCTTTGTTTATTGAATTCATTAAATGAACTAAATTTTACAATAATATTTTCTTAACTCTAAACCTAGCTGTTTGCCTCTGCGTTATTGTGTCTTTTTGCTGAGTTGGCGCTTCCCACGAATTGCAATGCACGTGTTGCATATTCGGCAGTTTGGTGGTATCATATTACTTTGCTTCATGTTACATGATATTTAAATATGTGTTAACTAATCCCCCCTGAAATTCAAACGTGATCGTTTGAACTTTTGAATTTTTCGAAAATTTGGTTGAGTCCATCGATTGCAGATTGTGACTATTTGATAAATTCAACTTCTGCTGGTTTTTGTAAAATATATTTTTCAAAAATTAGGGCCATCACTTTTAGAATAGTATTTAGTCTGATGCTGGTTGCGTGCTTCATTATATTTACTGTTTCTATCAGGTTTACTTCTTTTGTATTGTTTACGTTTAAGTTGTTTTAGCATCTCTAGAGAGAGAATTTCTTCAATATTCGTCCGGGCGGATGAGGGCTGTAGAATTGCTGCCAATGGTTTACTTAGCCTTCTTTCTTCATTGTAAAATGTTTTCCCATTGATTTGGATAGTTGTTGTATAAAATTATAAATATGCCATTAAGATCAATATATTCATTATTAATGACAACTTCACCGCAGAATTTGTTTAAAAAAAGTATTCCTGGTCCTGGTCCTCTAAAGTTGGAATATGTTCATTGTTGACCACTGTGCAGTTTGGCAAACGGCTTTTTAAAAGATTATTTATACATAAATCATTACTTAAACATATTAAAAAGTTATATTTCTTACAAGAATTTTTGATTCCATAGTTTGTTTCTTCACAATTAAGGATTGTATTAAAATTGATTTTATTAATTTTTCCATTATTTTTTACAGCTCTAATATCTGTTGTGTTACAAATTTGTTTATCTACTGTTGGTAAGTTTACAATATAAATTATAATTTGTAAATGTAATAAAATTCAAGAGCTTCATCTAAATTTATATAAGGAATATCATCTCTGTTTATTATTTTCTTTGCTATATCAATTTTTTCATTTGATAAAATTAATGAAAATTTATTATATTTGCTTTTGCCCAGTGTATTGCGTATGCGATAATTAAAACTTCTTCCTTAATTATCTCTAATTTATATTTTAATTGTAAGAACGATTCTATTTCTGAAAATTTTTCATTTTGTATGGCTTTAATTATGTTATTTGAATATTTGTTATTTCACTAATTTTTTCTATTGTGAGTTTATTGATTGAAATTTGGTTATTGTTATTTTGCAAGACATTGTTTATTTCACTTGAAATTATTTCATAGTCTTCATGGTCTGGACTTCCTGCAATCCATTTCCATGCACTACCTAAAAAATCTAATGATCTTTTTGTTCTCTTTTCTATCTTTAAATTATTTAATTGTGTTCTAATCTGTTTTATTAATTGGAATATGAAGGGATAGTTGGGATTCTGTCGAACTTTTCCGATTTTAATAGTCTTTTCTATATTGTCAATTGTTTCTTTATATTAGTTTATATCAATTTGTTGTATTATCTTAAATTCTTGTCTGTAGTTTGGCTGTAGCTTTTTCTACTGTCACCAGTTGTGAGTTTGAATAGTCCAATATTTGTACGTCCGCTAGACATAGCGGTAGAAGTTGTAGTCAGAAAAAAAATATCGGTACTTATTTTAATTCCGTATCATACTTTTATGAATAATCTGACCCTCTTCCGTTAATGCGGTACTATTTCTACCTTCTTTAACTATTTCTTTACTGTAGGGATTACTTAATTTAATGGATTTTTCATTTTTATATTGAAATAATATCCATCTACTCCTTGCCAAAACATCAGCGGGTATTGCAATGTGTCATATGAACGATGGGTTTCAGATATTTGTTGCAATCGTCTAGTATCGCGACGTGTATGCACAATATCTCGCGTTTCAAAGTTTTCACCAACAATCAGTATTGCAACTTCATCTATCGATGGAGCATTAAATGTGCGTTCATGTGTTCCAGAAGGTCGTTTATCACGACTTTGTAGTCATCATTTGGCATGCGTTCCAAAGCACTCTTAAACAGCCTAACCAATGCATGATGTTCATGCAGTAGTTATTGCAGATCTTGAAGTGTTTTTCTTTTCATTGCTGCATTGATCTCTTGACGTCGATCAAGTTGTTCCTCCATGTTGCCCATGAAGTATATTTGTAAAAATTTATGTTCTGCATCTTCGAGAGGTTGCAATGCACCATTTCTATGGTGAATCTGTCCCTGTATCTACAAATTCAAAATCGATGTTAGTATAATTATTTTTTAAACATTCCTCCATCGTATCTCAAAAACGGCAATACCTAATGACTTAAAATTTGTAGGGTGCGGTCAGCACATGTAAAATCATGCAACGCTCTTCTACACTTTACGACAAAATCTAATGTGGATTGGACCAAATACAAATTTTTCGGCAGAATTCCATCTGATTCCTTCACTTTATAATGTATATTTAAGGAACCAATGAAGATAGCGAAATAAAACTTTTTACAAATACTGTATATGATATGTGGCTTCCCTTGTGAAAACATTGTCGAAAACGGACTATAACTTTTCAAGGCCCCAGATATCGAACATGTTGAACTCAGCGCCTAAGGGTAAATTTTAGCCGAAAATATCGGGAAATATCTCAGATAATTTAATGTGATTCAGAGGAAGTTGTTTTCTTCTAATAGTGTGTCTCTTTTCCAAAAATTATTAAAATCGGGTCATAACATCTCTTAACTCCAATATACCTAATTATAGGTTTTTCAAAAATATCATTCCCCATATATGTATGTATTGATTATTATGTGAGATATCTTAGCAAAATTAAGTGAACGTACATATATTGGATATAGTGTACCTTGCTGGTGAAGATGAATGAAATCGGTTCAGGAATTACCTCAGCCCTCATATACTATATATGGCGATTTTCGTTATTGTATTAAACTTTATTTATGATTAAATATTGAGTTACATGTGAAGTTGGCGTAATTGTGAACCGATTTCATCCATTTTTCATTCGTATTGTCAGGGTGTCAAGAAAATATTATAAACCGAATTTCATTGAAATCGGTCGAGTAGTTCTTGAGATATGGTTTTTGACCCTTAAGTGGGCGACGCCACGCCCATTTTCCATTTTGTAATAAAATCTGAGTTCAGCTTTCATCTGCCATTTCTTATGTAAAATTTAATGTTTCTGACGCTTTTCGTTAGTGAGTTAACCCACTTTTAGAAATTTTCAACCTAACCTTTGTATGGGAGGTGGGCGTGGTCCGATTTCTTTCATTTTTGGATTGTACAAGGAAATGGCTAAAAAAGGAAATGACTGCAGAAAGTTTGGTTTATATAGCTCTATTGGTTTGCGAGATATGTACAAAAAACCTATTTGGAAGCGGGCCCACGTCCACTTAAAAAAAATTACATCCAAATGTGCCCCTTCCTAGAGCGATCCTTTGTACCACATTTTATTTTCATAATTTTATTTATGGCTTAGTTATGACACTTTTTGTGTTTTTGGTTTTCTCCATTTTATGGGCGTGGCAGTGGACTGATTTTTTCCATCTTCGAAAGCAACCTCCTCAGGGTGACAAGGAATATATATTCCAAGTTTCATTAAGATATCTCAATTTTTACTCAAGTTATCGCTTGCACGGACAGACAGACGGATTTCAACTTCACTCTTTACCCTGATCACTTATATATGTATATATAACCCCATGTCTAACTCTTTTATTTCTGGGTGATACAAACAACCGTTATGTGAACAAAACTATAATACTCCGTGCAACATGTTGCGAGAGTATAAAAATTAAACAGTGTTGATTAGAAGGTTAGTTCTTTCAAAGATATTATTTGGTGGAATTAACCTTGGAAATTTCAAATGAAAATGATTTTTGATGACATATATTTTGAACCAACTAAGCGGGAAAATCAATTAACCGAGTCCAATTATCCGAGAAAATTTACATGTGCTTTCATACGCTATATTTTTTGTCCGATAACACCGTTCAATTAAACGGGGAAACCAATTAACCATAGGGTCAATTAAACGAAAAGTACTGTATATGCTAAATTATAAAATTACACTTTGGCATTCAAAAATTTTACTTCGTTATTGATGTTAACCATTTTATCCGCACACACTGTATTTAACAATTTTGTATAAAACAATGTAGTTTCTTACAAGCCTTACCACTGGTGGGGGGCAATGAGAGACTTGCTTTGAGTTAGAATTAAATATGCATATAAATGTATGTGCGTTGCATGTAAATGCATATACATATGTTTATGTGTTTATTTATGTATACAAATTTAAAGTTTCTGGATATATTTCCCTTTAGCACCTTATATTCCATGGACTCAATCGGATAATAACCGCGCCCAACCCCCATACGAAGATTAATATCATATCTCAGAAACTGCTCCACCGAATTCATTGAAATTGGGTGCAAAATATTTTCTAACACCCTCATGTTACCGATGGAATATGCGCAAACTCGGTTAAAAGCTACGCCTACTTCTCATATAAGACAATTATGTACATCTGATTCGTTCACTCTATGTTCAATATATGCATACCTCAAAAACCAATGAAAATATCAGAACAAAACTTTACGCAAGCACTGTATTTAATATATGGCATCACCTATTTAAAAATTGTCTAAATCGGACCATACATTTTCAAGGCCCCAGAAGTCGTAGAAGAAGAACTCAGTGTCTAAGGATAATTTTTAACGAAAATATCGGTAAATCTCTCACATAATTTAATATTATTCTAATTCTGTTTTCTCTCTACCAAAAATGGGTGAACTCGGGTCATAAAATCCCCTAGCTCCCATATAGCTATATTAAGATTTTCAAACATCCAGTGGGCTTTATAGGTAATGGGATATATGTACATATGTATAGGGTATTATCGGTTAATATTTGAGATATTTTAGCAAAATTAAGTGAGCGCGTTGTCTAAGGCTACGGTGAGCGCCTGAGCGACGATTTTAAGCGGCATGTGCCATTTATTGAGCGTAATTTCTGAGCGATTCATTGTTAAAGTGTTGTTGTCAAGGGCAGTCCGCTTAATATTTTTAAGTGAAAATCGCATTAATATTTGTACCAAGTAAGGAAGGGCTAAGTACGAGTGCAACCGAACATTTTATACCCTCGCAATTTATTGATGTAATTTTATAAAGATAATACAATTCGACCCATATATTCGGCATAAAGTTCAATAGAATAACAAAAATCATCATAAGTAGTATTTCTGGTACAGAGACACACTATTAGATTTCCTCTGAATTAAATTAAGATATCTGAGAGATTTACCGATATTTTCGGTGAAAAATCGCCATAAGGTACTGAGTTCTTCATATTCGATATCCGGGGCCTTGAAAAGTCATGGTCCAATTTTGACAATTTTTCCACAAGTTATATCACAGCTCAAATATACTATTTGTGTAAAGTTTTATTCCGCTATCTTCATTGGTTCCTAATGTGTATATTATTATATATTATATTATAAAGTGAACGAATCAGATGGAATTCAAAATTGAGTTATATGGGAAGTAGGCGTGGTTGTGAACCGATTTCGCCCATATTCCGCCCGTGTCATGAGGGTGTCAAGAAAGTGTTACATACCTCTATTTCATTGAAATCGGTCGAGTAGTTCCTGAGATATGGTTTTAGACCCACTAGGGGGCGATGCCACGCCCATTTTTCATTTTGTAAAAAAATCTGAGTGCAGCTTCCATCTTCAATTTCTTATGTAAAATTTAGTGTTTCTGATGTTTTTCGTTAGTGAGCTAACTCACTTTTAGTAATTTTCAACCTCACCTGTGTATGGGAGGTGGGCGTGGTTATTGTGGGGTACGTAAGAGAACTGACTGCAGAAAGTTTGATTTCTCTACCTTTACTGGTTTGCGAGATATATGTATACAAATAACCGATTTGGGGCGGGGCCACACCCACTTCAAAAAATTACATCCAAATATGCCCCTTCCTAGTGCGATTCTTTATTCCAAATTTTAATTTTATAACTTTATTTATGGCTTAGTTATGACACTTCACGGGTTTTTGGTTTTCGCCATTTTGTGGGCGTGGCAACTTAATATCAAATATGTGTCGCTCTATCGCTTGCCGCTCAAAAATGACGCTCACATACCGCACAATGTGTGGCCACTTCAATTGCAATAGCATTTCATATGTTTTCATCGAAAGCGGCTCACCGCTCCTTGCGTGGCCGAGGTCTTAGATATAACGTAGCTTGGTGATACAAATGAGTGATTTGGTATTGGTCCTATAATGATGACGACGGTTATGCCCGAACTTAGCTTTTCATTTCTTGTTATATCTAAAGACATGCGTGATTGCTAACCGTTTTGGTTAATTTTGAATAATATCAGAATGTCATGGAAATATTATAAATCAAATTGTAAATTGTTCGAGTGGTTCGTGAGATATTTTGTATCCCTTGAAACATTTTGTATTATTTAGATTTAAATAATATTCAATAATACAAATACTACAAAATCTATTCAATATTCCTTTTTTAATTCAAGGATGGAAAATAAAATGGACGGTTGTGACTTAGCAAATTCACAAGTGGAATCAAGCCCGGGGAAGAATAATGATAGTATGTGATTTTTTTGTATACGAGGTGTGTTCAAAAAATTACGGGAATTTCAATTGTTTTTAATTATGTTGACACACACGAAAATTCCCATTATTCTATGAACACACCTCCTAAATATGCTATAACTATAATATCTTCATTTCTGTCTTTAAAGCCCGAAGAAAGTTGCGCAAGCGCAAGGGCACAAGCGAGCGCCCTCCCCAGAAGAAGGCTGCTCTTCCCAGAAGCATGTCGCCGCCGCAAAGCAGCCACGCAGCACTAATGGCAAAACTCGACGCTATCCAGAAAGGCCAGGCGCAAATTCTTTCTGCCCAGGCTGACATAGCTGCCAAACTGGATAGCGTCGTAGCCCGTCAACTGGCCCTCGAATCTGAAGTTGAATGCCTGAAACGGGCGTTAATGAAAGAGGTATAATTTTATTAAACAATAATATTCAGAACATTTATCTCATAAGGTTTTATTTTTCATAGACGCAGACAAGCATTGATGCCGCCGAACAGGCGAATCTAACAAGCATCGCATTTCTCTTCGGTTAGTATTTTTATACATACATATATGTACGTTAGTTACTAAATAATATTTCTTTTTCTATTCTGTTGTTTTCATCTGATTTCATTTTGCAGTCGCTGCGACTTCAACGTCGGTGATCGCGTTCATTGTTTATCTTTTGCATAACGGGACAACAATCTTTAATTTAACGTCTGGAAGTGACTTAAAAGTGACGCATTTGGCATTTGACACGTGAACGCGACAACTATCTTTATTTTAACGTACGGAAGTGACTAAAGCGTGACGTATTTGGCGTTGGCGATAAAAGACACTTCCAAATGTTGGCAGGGATTAAACATGTTACAATGTTGTGTTTGTAGGTGTAAGTGTATATATGTATAAGTGTATATGAATAAGTGTATGTATAAGTGTATTACATTACATATTTATATTAATAAAAAAATGCAAATAAAATTCTATCGTTTTTTTTTAATTGTTTAATATTTCAGCATGTAAGTATCATTATGATGATCAAAGAGAGGACAATAATTACTAGCACTTTAAATGAGTCTCACTCAACCCCCAACTGTAACATTCATCCACACTCACTAAGCATCAACATACCACACTGGCACACAACATTTTTCCAAATCCACACCACTGAAACATAACATTCACCACACTCACCACAGAACAGAAGAAAACTGTCACATCAACAACATGACATAAAAAAATTAATAGTAGATAATATATTTATTTAAATCAATATGTGATACCACTGTTTCGTTACTTAACTTCTATGAAAGTATTTTTGAAATAAATAGTTGCACTCGCTATGTTTACTTATGCACCTCGACTCAAGTGATCTTTGTGTAATTCTCCCGAAATGACTGCTGATTAATTATCTGCGCATTTTTTCAGTGTTCTTTAGAGTACCCATACAACCTTTCTGCATTTTCATTTGCGTTAGATACTAAAAATAATGCAACAAGATATAAAAATACATAATTAAATATTAAATAAAATTAATTTTTTCTGATAGGAAAATGGAAGAACGTTGGAAAATGGTTTTGAATGTGTCAAAATTACAGTCTTGATTGAAAACTATAATATCAATTATCCTACTAATGTAACTGATTTTAAACGATTGAAATGATTTAAAACAAGTAAGGAAATGCTAAGTTCGGGTGCAACCGAACATTTTATACTCCTGCAATTTATTCATTTAATTTAATTTATATAACACACAATTTGACCCACATATTCGGTATATATGTCGTATAAAGTCCATCGAAAGTTGGGAAGCCTAATATTGGGTATAAGGCAGCTAGGTGAAGTTATAATCCGATTTCACCTATTTTTGGTACGGAGACATGTTAGGAGAAGCTCAGTATTTTTTGCAGAATTATGCAAAGTTCTGTTCCGATATCTTTACTTATGCTTGCTTTCAGATTTAGATTAATTTAAAAGTTCTGGTATATAGGAAGGAGAGGTGGTTATGAACCGATTTGACCTATTTTCATAATATATATATTGTCAGTAATATATTTCGGAGATATGGTTTTTAACCCATAAGTGGGCGGAACCACGGCCATTTAAACTTTTGTATACCAATTTGAGTGCAGCTTTTCTGTAGCATCTTAATAATGAAATTTAAGATTTCTGGTGGGTGGGTTTTCTTACTGAATTAAAGCATTTTTAGTAGTTTTTAACGACTCTAGAGAGTTTCGTTAACATAGCTTTTAGATTTGCAGTACTTTTAATTACATCATTGCTTTCTATAATTATGGATATTCACAATTAACAAACAACAATTATTGTTCTCTTAATTTGGAATTTGGTATTATTATTTGAACAAGGAAAATGAACAATCGCTTTAATATTTAACGAGATATGTACAAAAAACTTAGTGGGAAAAGTTGAGTTGAAAATTATAGAAAATATAGTTGAGAAAAGCTGTTTACAGATTTGTATAAAAAATTCACAATGGGCGTGGCTTCGCCCACCATCAAAAAACCATATCTCAAGAACTACTCGACCAACTTCAAAGAAATATGGTTAATATTATTTTTTATTCATACCCTGGAGTGACGGATGGAAAATGGTCAAACTTAGTTAACAACTATTAACAATTACATCTGATTCGTTTACACTACAATGTATAAAATATTGACTAATGTTGTAGGGTTGTAAGGGATATTTTTTTTTTTTTTTCGAAAATACTGGTAATATACACTCGAACTTAGTACTTCCTAACTTGTTTGAATTTATTTAACGTCTAGGGTCGTTTGAGTACTAATAGTAATTACCAAGGCCATCGAGTTTTGATCTTTATTATTACAACAATAACAATTGTTAATACATTATTATTATAACAATAGTAATTACTAGGACCTTATAAGCTTGACGAAAAAGTTTTTTATACCATTGAATTAAGAAGAAAATTTAAATCTACATTTTGTGATTTTTTAGTAGCTATGTATATCCTGTAATTAATAATATTTTTTAAAAATATTTAATATTTCGATTAAAATATTTCGAGATTGAAGACTCGTGTTGTACAGTGTAATAATAGGTTCTCCGAATACTTTTTTATATTTTTTACTAAGACAAAACAATTGTTTAATATTTCACGTACTCGTTAATTAAAAACTAAATTAAATATATTTATTTTAAGTAAATCGAACCAGAATGATTACTTTAATGATCTGGTTACTCTTGCGAAAAATGATTACTCTTTCTCACACAAAAAAAAGTACATCACAAAAGCTTAAAGTTATCGATATTATTATTAAATTGCAGCTTTTTGAATGGTAAGTACATTTCACATATAATATGTATATTATTAAAATATTTAATTCAAAATTATATTTTTTTAGAAAAACACCCACTAATAATATCTAAAAGGTAAGTAATACAAATTAATTAATTATATAGTGGTGTATAAAAATTTTTGGATTTCGTTATCTGCTAGACTTTCCTTTTGATAACTGCTCCCACTCCAGCGACGGCTCTTTGCAAAACAATTATATTGTAATGTAGAGTATTCTAATTATTTTATAAATTCAACCAGGCTTGATAATATAAATTTGATTATAACTGAGAGCAGTTGCATTAAAAAAAATAAATATTTTAGAAAAGCAAATAAAGGATTTCTTAATTTTAGTTAACAGATTTATCAAGAAAATAATATGTTATCCGTTAGCTTATCACTTAAAACAGCAAATGATTTTCTTCAGACAACTTTGTTAAAATGAGCACTCTTATTTTGATTTCTAAGTCTACAATTTTCCCCTAAATCTATTTGAATAGCTAGTTCGGTGGAATTTAAAGTGCCGTTTTTGCTCATATATAAATAAATAATGAGAAAGTATCTATTTACATACTTAAGTCAATTTTTATAGGACAAAAAATCATTTAAAATTTTTAAGCTCCACACCTACGATGTCGCACGTGACCTATTTTAAGTAGTTACCAAAATCACAAGTCTTCAGATTTTTGAATAAGGCTTTTTTTATTTTAATTGTATACAAATTAACCTATGCAGTGGGAACAAGTGTTACTTGTTGATGTTGCACGGGACATTGAAATATAACATAATAAGAGAACAAAAACTTACACTTATTTGCAATCGCATGCTTTCTTATTCATTTTATTTTGCTCTTTGTACCCTTATAAAGGTTTTACACAAAGCAAAAAATTATACATGATATGTTTCTTTAACAAAAGTAGCTCCTATGCGACTTGGATTTCGTATATCTCGTAATTGGTTATGAATTAATTTAAAATTAATTTAATATAAATAAATTTAAAATAAATAATAATAAAATAAATATTTTTCTTTGAAAATATGCACAAACTTTGTAATTCTAATAAAGTTTAATATTTTGTCTGTGGTGGACCTTCTGGCGGAAATGTCCATATATTAATAGCATTAAGAAATTCAGTTGGAAACTGTACACTTCCTTTTTTATCAACAACAGTGTCGATTAATTTAAAAGACATTACACCACCAATATGTATACATGTATTGTATCATCAGGTTAATTTCGTTAACATCAATATTTTTTGCTGCCGTAATAGCCCGTTTACTGAACTGAACCAGTTATGATCTATGTAATTATTTTGTATGTTTGGGAAAATACTCTCAATTAATTTACTTTCCTGTTAACAATAGTGCATAATGGTTGCAATTCATTCCAACGTGCAATATTTTCTAGAAACTGTTTTGAAAATACTTGTGCTGATGGATCATTTTGCAGTTGCAGTCAGTTGAAGTGTTTCAAGCCTTTGCCATAAAAATTAATGTTTTCTACATGCGTTGATCGGAGAAAATAGATCGAGGAATGACCAGAGAAGTCTGCGGGAAATCACCAGCCAGTAGTAAGACTGTTCCGCCGAAAAGTTTGTCGAAAGAAATTAACAGATTTGAAAGAAATCTTGCATTGTAATGCATTGTTCGATCGAATGATTTAAGTGAATATTTATAGTCGATGATTACAATGTAAAACACATCGTCAAAATAATAGCAAACAGTATTAGAAAGTTTTTCGGCGTTAAAAGAAGTAATTTGCTTAAAAAGCAAATTCACATTATACGAGATGAAAATATTGGTTATTCGTAACTATAGCTAGATTAATCGTCGTTCGTTTCGTTGAAATACGAAGGTTATATTTGAGTATCTTTCCTAAAGTTCTTTCTTGTTGTCGTCGATTTGAATTTACCTGTAATTAAAGGATGTAGTTTTCCTTGTTTCCGTGGCTTTAATTTTTATTCGACTCGTTCTATATAAAATAGCGTAGAAGGTCAATACACAGTAATGTTTTTGCGAGCATCAAGTGCTCTTTGGAGAAAATTTTCATCCGTAAATTATACATTTTGACAATTTTCAAGATGTATTGCTAAATGCTGGACAGAAGAGTTCCTTTCGTGTATGGGGAAGCTAAGAATGTGTCAAATAGCTTCGTTGCTGTTGATGCACCTACACAGTGAGTAGGTGCATTCCGTTACTATTATTAAAGTTTTGTAACTGAAATACGGCCAAGTCACTGCCTTCATTAATATACTTGCAAATGTATTTGATTGACTTTACGGAACTGCAAAGATAACCGTCAATATCCATGATAGCATCATTTAATTTTAAATCTTCTTTACCAAACTTTATATAAATAAAATAATAATTTATTTTTATTTTGTTCTTAGGGTTATAGATTTGTACACAACGTCAATTTTGAGCTGTGGCCACGTCCACTTACCTAAAAATGTGTACATCCTATCCAAATTCCTTAATTTTTTCTTAACTGCATTTTATATTGGTTACATTTGTCCAATTTCGTCTATTTACAATACAAACTCTAATTGCTAGTTGTAAAGTGTACGAAGTTTTATCTATTAAGATATTTTCTTTGTAAATTTGATCGGAATGGTAAAATCGGCATGTGCATTATGTACCTGATTCATTCCAACGAATGTAGACACATGATTAACTACCCGCTTATATGTTGAGACACTCGATTCATTTTCATCATAAACTTTGCATCTGGAAGCTTACAATTTTTTATCGATTTTGATTGATAATTCCAATACCTTGTGTTCATAGATAAATCAATAATGGTATAATGATATAATTTTAGAAACGGGGAACCCCACGAGTCGTACGCACTACAATATTTATATTGATTCTCCAGTATATATGCATGTAACTTAAAAAAAATGAGCGTGGCACCGCCAACAAAGAAACATTTGTATATGTAAATCTCGAAAATGTTTCGAAACATGTTGATATAAAAATTGAACCTCATCTGACTTAGAAATTTGCTTGTATAGTAAATAAATGAAGTAGAAAATAATGTATAATACATAAAAGGAAATGATATAAAAACAAATTCAATATTTAGTAATACAATTGCTTCCTTTCTATGGAAAAATAAATATACCGACCTTTTTAATGTTATGGAATGTACTGAATGGTTATACTCGGACACTGCTCTTCTTCGAAATTTCTGTGTCCACCATTTTCTTTGATGCAACGCATTATTTCGATTAGGGTGGAGTGAAATCTTTCCACCTGTTCGTTACCTTGGCTTTTATATGGAGGAGTGGTATACATTTCTTAAGGGTCTCCTAACATCTTCTATGGCCCTGCTATTTAATATTTTAATTACTGCGTATTTGGTGAACTTATCTAATGCCGTCATTACAATTTTCTTTTCTGTGAAAAATACATCTATGTGTACTGTATGTCCTGGGGATGTGGGTAGTGGTATTTCCATTAATTTAGGTTGATTTGGATGTCTTTCGTATTTATTCTCCTTGCATATAGTGCAATTGGCTATCATTATTTTTTTAACAAACAGGGAAATATTTCTTTTCAAGAATTTGCATCATATTTTCTTTCTCTTAAGTGCTCATTTAGAATCACATTTTCCTGCTCTTGTTCATTATTAATATCTTCTACTAATTTCTGAGTATATCTGCTTTTAATATTATTAAAGTGAAGGGGATAAATATTTTGAATCATACCCATTATTCTTTCTTCTGTATGAATTCCGTTTACAACTTCTTCACAATTTGAATGTACTATATCTTTTGATACTAAGGTATTTTTAATTTTATTAAATGCTTCTAGAGCGTCATTATCTAATTTTATTTCTATTTTTATACTCTCGCAACAAAAGTTGCTAAAGAGAGTATAATAGTTTTGTCCACATAACGGTTGTTTGTAAGTCCTAAAACTAAACGAGTTAGATATAGGGTTATATATACCAAAGTAATCAGGATGACGAGTAAAGTTCAAATCCGGATGTCTGTCTGTCCGTCCGTCCGTCTGTCCGTCCGTGCAAGCTGTAACTTGAGTAAAAATTGAGATATCTTAATGAAACTTGGAACACGTATTCCTTGGCACCATAAGAAGGTTAAGTTCGAAAATGGGCGGAACCGGACCACTGCCACGCCCACAAAATGGCGATAACCAAAAACACATATAGAGCTATAACTAAGCCATAAATCAAGTTATGAAAATAAAATTTGGAACATAGGATCGCATTAGAGAGGGGCACATTTGAATGTAATTTTTTTGGAAAAGTGGGCGTGACCCCGCCCCCAAATAGGTTTTTTGTATATATCTTGCAAACCAATAAAGCTATATAAACCAAACTTTCTGCAGTCGTTTCTTTTAGCCGTTTCCTTATACAGTCCAAAAATAAAAGAATTCGGATAACAACCACGCCCACCTCCCATACAAAGGTTAGGTTGAAAATGACTAAAAGTGCGTTAACTCACTAACGAGACACGTCAGAAACACCAAATTTTACATAAGAAATGGCAGAAGGAAGCTGCACTGAGATTTTTTTACAAAATGGAAAATGGGCGTGGCGTCGCCCACTTATGGGTCAAAAACCATATCTCAGGAACTACTCGACAGATTCGAATGAAATTCGGTATATAATATTTTCTTGGCACCCTGATGACACGTGTGGAAAATGGATGAAATCGGTTCACAACTACGCCTACTTCCCATATAACTCAATTTTGAATCCTTCTGATTCTTTCACTTTATAATGTATACATAAGGAACAGATAAAGATAGCGAAATAAAACTTTACACAAATACTGTATTTGACATCACTTGAGGAAAAATTGTCAAAATCGGACCATGACTTTTCAAGGCCCCTGATATCAAACGTGAAGAACTCAGGGCCTAAGGGTAATTTTCCACCGAAAATATAGGTAAATCTCTAAATAAATTGCGAGAGTATAAAATGTTCGGTTGCACCCGAACTTAGCCTTTCCTTACTTGTTTCTTTTTAATGTTGTTTAGACACATTCCCTGCTTCTCCTCTTAAGAGTGCTGTTAAAGGTTTAGCTATTTTTGAATAATCATTGATGAATCGTCGGTAGCAACCTGACATTTCTAAGAAGGATCTTAACTCTTTGAGATTTTGTGGGACTGGAAATTTAGCTATTGCTTCTACATTTTTAGGATTTGTTTTTATTCCATTCGAGCTTACTATATATCCTAAGGATTCTACTTCTTCTTTCGCAAAAGTACATTTATCTAATTGTTTTTTCATATTTGCTTCTTCTAACGTCTTAAATACTAATTCAATGTTTTTTAAATGTTCTTCTTCATTTTTACCAAATATTACTATGTCGTCAATGTAAACGTAGGAAAAATCCTATATGCTGTCGAAGGATATCATCAAGTGTTCTTTGAAATATCGACGGAGCATTTTTTAAACCAAACGGGAGTCGTGTAAACTTATATTTTCAGTTATTCACGGAGAAAGCGGCTTTCTCAATATCGGTCGATACCACTTTTTAGGTCGATAACTGTAAATAATTTGTTATTTCCGAGATTCTAAAACTAAAACTTCATTAATCTCGGGTATGGGATATGTATCAGGAATTGTAATTTTGGGGAGTTATATGGAGATGTCGATCTCCTTATTATTTCATTAGCATGAAGTTTTTCGATTTGACGTTCAATTTCTTCTTTTAGTGCCATTGGATACGGGTATGGTTTTGAATAAACAGGGGTATCGGTTGTTGTCCGTATTTCGCCTTTTACAAGAGTAGTATAAGTGAGCCTTTCGTCAGGATCGGCGAATAGGTTGGGGCATTTATTAATAATATTATTTACTTTATTTTGTTGAATTTGTGAAAGATGTGGAATATGAATAATTGCTTTTAACTGCTTTAGAGTGTCATTACCTATTATGCCATGGAATGACCTAAGGGTTGGTAATATATTTTTCCTACTAGCAGTCCAAAAATTCCTACGTAAGTATGGTGGTTAATTTCAATGTCTCCGGCAACTGATTTTACAGTAAATGGTCTTTCATTTAAAATTAGATTCCTAATCCTAGTTGACTGGATATAATTCTTATTAGATCCAGTATCAATTAAAAAATCTATCGTGTCTCCGCGCCTAGTTTTAAATTCGTAATAAGGCAACGAAGACGGTGCTATTCTAAACAAGTAAGGAAGAGCTAAGTTCGGGTGTAACCGAATATTTTATACTCTCGCAATTTATTTATTTAACTTTATTTATATTATATAATACACAATTTGACCCACATATTCGTCATATATATTGTAAAAAGTCCATTGAAAGTTGGAAACCATAATATTAGGTTAGAAGCACCGAGGTCCTCATGTTCGATATATGGGGCCTTGAAAACCTATGGTCCGATTTTGGCGATTTTTAGAATGGGGCTGCCACACTATTAACATAGTATTTGTGCAAAGTTCTGCACCGATATCTTCACTAGTACTTACTTTATATATTGCAAAGTAAACGATTCAGATCGTCTTCAAAGTTCTGGTATATAGGAAGTAGGCGTGGTTGTGAAGCGATTTGGCCGATTTTCACAATATATCATTGGGATGTAAGGAAACTATTACAAACCAAGTTTCATTGAAATCGGTCGAGTAGTTCCTGAGATATGGTTTTTGACCCATATTTGGGCGCCGCCACGTCCATTTTCCATTTTGTAAAAAAATCTGAGTGCAGCTTTCATCTGCCATTCTATGTGAAATTTAGTGTTTCTGACGTTTTTCGTTAGTGAGATAACCCTCTTTTAGTAATTTTCAACCTCTCGCCAACCCTCTCAACGGTCCCAAGGAACATGTGTTCCAAGTTTCATCAAGATATCTAAATTTTTACTCAAGTTATCCGTTACACGGATGGACAGACAGACAGACATTCGGATTTTGACTCGTCTCGTCACCCTGATCATTTTGATATATATGTATAACCCTATATCTAACTCGTTTAGTTTTATGACATACAAACAAACGTTATTTGAACAAAACTATAATACTCTCTTAGCAACTTTTGTTGCGAGAGTATAAAAATTTATAGATTTAAAATAAATTAAATGAACTATTTAAACTGAAACGAACGCTGACATACAAACCATTCTCGAATCGTGACGTGAAAAATATCATTCCAATCGATCCAGTCGTTTAGGAGGAGTTCACAGACAGATTAAGTCTAATATATAATTTAGCTAAGCTCAGGACTGGATTTGTAGGTATATTTATCATTTATTTATTTATTTATAGATTTTCGAAAATTTGTTAATTCTAGAGTGAAACCATTGACTCGACATTTAAGTCAGCTACTTAATACAGAATCAACATATGGGGCATTCTCTGGAAAAAAAGCCACTTGAAAAAAAAGTTCTTTATTTTCTTTGGCAATTATATATCTTATAGAACATGTAAAACCTAAAATAAAACATATGGTTTTAGGTCTGTGTAACGCAGGGTTGCCATATTATAAGGGGCCAAAGTTTTTTGTAAAAAAATTTTCGAACCGCTATAACTTTAAAACTAATGAACAGATTTTAAAACACCATGTGACTTTTTTGTACAGAATTTCTCAAACTTTGAAACTGTATATCGTAAAAATTTTTAAAATTAATATTTCATAGCAAAAAATGAAAATTTTTTTTTTTGGAATTTTTAACAACTTATGACCCCTTCGATTTTTTTCGAAAATATCTTAAAATGTTCCTTATTTCATCACCTTTTTACCCCCCAAAGGGAATTTTGGGACAGCAATATTTGTATGAGCTACAATAAAAAACCAACTCCGAACATGATGAAAAATCATTGATTTATGCACTTTATTATCAGAATTTAGCGTAACCCAGGATTAACGAAGTGGACGTAGCAGACATTTAATCCCTTATTGTTTTTTTTTATTTTTTAATATTTTTTTCATTTTTTTGTATTTTTCAAATTTTTAATTTTATTTTTTTTTTTTGTTTTTGTTTTTTATTTAGAATTATCACGTACTTGGCACCAAATAAAATTGTTGAAAAAAACTAATCTTCTAATCAACACCGTAAAATTTTTTAATAATTACTTTGAATAATAAATATATATATGTATGTAAATACGTATATAAATAGATTGATAGATACCTATGTATGTATGTAAGTATATAAATTTGTTCTTGCATTTTTTCCGATAATGGTAAAAAATAGTCAAATATTTGAAAAACTTTAAGTGCACATTAAGTGCAGTCTCCTTTAAGGGGTTAGGTGGGTTTAAGAGGTTGAAAACATGAGTATACTATATTTACATTTCTTTTGATGTATTGGTCTACTTTCTTCGACAATATACAATCATATGTATATTTCAATCAGCATATTAAACATATTTTAACAATATTTTGTGAAATTTATATTTACAAACTCCGAAACCTTAGCCGTTGATAGCTCATCTCCCATGAAGTGTCCAAAAAAAAGATTCTTGCCGTGGACATCATAACTCATTATTGGTTCATTCAAATCAATAAACCAAAAATATTTGTTGTTAATGAAGGAAGGAAAACAGAAAGGATAAAAAACTGAATTCTTGATAGATTTTGAACAAAAAAACTAACTTTTCTGGTCAAATTTTCGCCATATATTGACTCGAAAAATAATTGTAATAAAGATGTGTGGAAATTTTTCAACAGAATCGCTTCATTTAAATGGTATTCTTTTAATTGAACAAATTGTTCAATTGAGGGAGTATCTCTTAATTGATTCCCCGGTTAATTGAACGAAAATTTGTGCAAATTAGTGCAGTGATAATCAAAATATTATTTTTATTTTTATAGATATAACGATTTCAATTCAACTAAAACAACGAGAATTAATTAACCAAAGTCGCGGAAATCATTTTATTACAGGTAAGATATACACAAAGGTGTATTATTGTTAAGGAACAAATTCTATTCAATTTCATATTGTAATATAGTTCAATGGTTTTAAATCAACAATAAAATCAGGTAACACAATAGAAAGTATATTGAGGATTTTGATTTACATTATATTTACCATTGGTATTCACATAAAGCAGGCTGGAAAACATGTTTCCATGCAATTTCATTTCAAGTAACTAACACATTTGGTATAAAATGAACTAAAATAGCGAAAATTGTTACATTTTGTGTATTTAGGGGGGTTTGTTATTACGCATGAACCAATTTTACTTACACAAAAGTGCACGTAAACCGATTTCAATAATTTTCCAACTGTAATGTCATTATATTAAGGAAATTATATGTACGAAATTGGGTTAAAGTTTATGGAGTATTTCCAGTTTATTCTGTAGTATTAAGCTTCTTTCGGCGCCTATTTCACTGAAGACAGACAGTCAACTGGATTTTAATTCTACTTGAAATCCTGATCATTTTGATATATCTATCCATATAACTCATGGATTTGGCGTAAAGTCCAACTACATTTCCAAGATACCATTGATCTAAATTACAATATGTTCGATATGTTGACGAAATTAAATAAAATTTGTTCCTTAACAATAATGCATTACCTGTAATAAAATGATTTCCGCACGTTTTGTTGATTACATCTTGTTGCTATAGTTGAATTTAAATCGTTTAGATCTATAAAAATAAACATGATATTTCGATTATCACTGCACTAATATGTATGATGGAAATATTGGTTTGTGATAGCTTGATTGGCTTTGATATATCTCGGGCATGAATCAAATAAATAGTGTATATACTATTGTGTACTTACTCCTAGTGATGTATGTACTATTGTGATAGTACTTACTCCTAGTGTTGTATGTACTTTTTTATAGCACATAAATTGGACTTAGCGCGTTTTGATTTGAGCCACTGAATCCGAATTTTTTTTGATATACATTATATTGTGTTACTCGATTTTATTGTTGATTTGATACCATTGATCTAAATTACAATATATTCGATATGTTAACGAAATTAAATAAAATTTGTTCCTTAACAATAATGCATTACCTGTAATAAAATGATTTCCGCACCTTTGGTTGATTACATCTTGTTGCTATAGTTGAATTTAAATCGTTTAGATCTATAAAAATAAACATGATATTTCGATTATCACTGCACTAATATGTATGATGGAAATATTGGTTTGATTGGGTTTGATATATCTCGGGCATGAATCAAATAAATAGTGTATATACTATTGTGTACTTACTCCTAGTGGTGTATGTACTATTGTGATAGTACTTACTCCTAGTTGTATGTACTTTTTTATAGCACATAAATTGGACTTAGCGCGTTTTGATTTGAGCCACTGAATCCGAATTTTTTTTTGATATACATTATATTGTGTTACTCGATTTTATTGTTGATTTGATACCATTGATCTAAATTACAATATATTCGATATGTTAACGAAATTAAATAAAATTTGTTCCTTAACAATAATGCATTACCTGTAATAAAACGATTTCCGCGACTTTGGTTGATTACATCTCGTACTTAAAACTAAAACATTTTGGTTTTTAAAACGCTTTTCTAATAATTTATTAAAAAAACCGAGTATTAAAGTTGCGAGAATTTTTGATTGTTTTGTTATTTTTAATTATTTTGTAGTATTATTCCAACAAAAAAATTATCATATGAATGTATATGCTTAGCTAAAATATAACCATTTTATCCGCACTTAAAGTGCTTGAAATAAAAAACCGATATTAAAGTTACTCACTGTATTTAATGAAGTTCCAATACGAATAATCAAAAAGTCAAAACAAAAAAAATGTGTGTGACACAATGCCGAAATTCGAATATAAGTTTTCATTCACACGAAATTTTCTTTCATGCGGAAATAAAAATTCTTGAACAGAAGCAGAAAAGTGGGAGTTTTTTCATTCGGAATGTCGTTTCACATGAAGTTTACAATAAGGTTGAATATTTAATTGTCACAACATAAATGATGATAATAATTACCTTATACTTCAGGAATTCTAAATCTAGCACGGTACCGTTCTAGTTTTAACATCCATGTTCATGCTGTAGTATTCCTATTGAACTAATTTCGGTGAATACATGTCCTTGTAAAGCGATACAACAACGTTATGATTCCTAAATACAAGGTGAAAATAAATCAAAAAAGTCTTCCCAATTAAACATACAAGAACTTATTCAATGTTTATGATCACAATTAAACTTAAATTTACCCTCTGATTTCAATGTTTTAGCTGCTAATGGTACGGCCAAAAATACTGCATCTGCTTTGCCCTCTAGCTCATTGGCAAAACCGAGTTGACACACGTCGCGATGATAAACGGTTACAAAATCACCTAAACCATGTCGTTCCAATTCTCCACGTGCTTGTTGCACTCGCACTTCGTGGATGTAAAGTGTATGTAGATGGCCAAATGGTTTAATTGCATATAAAAAATGTTGCATTGCAACTGAACTAGTTCCGATTCAACTACATATAACTGAACCAGGGCGAATTTCAAATTGAAAGACTATCAGACTAATATCTGGTGCATAAATGATTTGTCTTCGATGTAGCAGCGTTGGCGTCCATTGTTCTAGATTTGCTTGCAGCGCATATTTCTATCCCTTCGAGAGTTCTTCGCTGCTACCATAAGTAACACCAATTAGGTTGAAATATCTGTATTGAAAATTAATTAGAATTCAAAGCAAGACAATTTTATTATATTCAACAATTATTTACGTATTCCATGGTGATGTTGACTATAGTTGCCGAAGCTTCTATTGCGTGCTTCGAATTGACAGTGAGATGAAGTGTTACCGTGTCACCCTCTTCAATTTCATCTTTTGGCTTTAGAAAACTTATATTTATTATATTTTACGTTTTACTTATTGCATTTATCACTGATTTAAATAAAACACGCAATACGAGTATAATACTTCTCAAGCAGCTATTCTTTCTATTTATGAATATATAAATTTAATAATGCATCACTTTCAGATTGGCGAATTCTCACACAATCTAATCAGTGAATTATAATACATACGTCCATTCATTGCCTAACCCAAGGAATTCCCTAGGTGAAAAAGGGCAACAGGATCGACACTCATAATAAACATACTTTTTTTTAAATTTTATTAATAATCGAGTGAAAATACGTGTTTAATTATTAATTATATTAATTTATAAAATAGTTTAAAATAACAAAAAATAAAAAATAATAAAAAAATGAAGCAAATTGAATGATATCACATGATTATTTCATGTGCCAGCAATCTCTCGTTTTACAGATTCCCTCCTGCTAAAACTGAAATCGCTGTTAACTTTTCAGAAGCTAAGTTCCCCCGTTAAAATGTTTCAGACTTGTATTTATTTCGCTGTCGAACCTGCACCTTCTCTATGTTTTATATTCTCTGTTTAAGTAAACCAAACTGCGATACAAATTAATTTGATCGAATTACGTTGGATTTAAGGAATGTACCATATATGATACGCCATTCATTTAAGGATTAAGGAAACGATTCCCTCTAAATCTATAAGCCCTGGTCGATTAAATCGTTTTTTTTTTTATATCGATCTTGGACATTTGTATCAACATTAACCCAACAAAATATTTGCTGAGATCTGTTTGCATCCCAAAATTATTCTCAACTGAAAATGTCACTTTTTGAGCCGAATTCTCGACATTTGCGGGAAATTTTGCTTTTCTTTTTTAATTCCAAGAATAGTACGGCTGAGGCTCATCGACATTTGTAACCGTTTTTATACAAAAAAACTTAAATTTACAAAAAAAACGACGGAAGCAAAGTTGTAGACCTAATGTATATATATATATATATAATCTGTCAGCAGATTTCGCCCATTTTCAAGATATACATGTCTTTAGGACATCAAGTAAATAGTATGAACCAATTCGGATGAAATTTGGTACATTAAACGTCCTTGTTTCCATATTTTACTTCAATAAGAGTGCAGGCTTTTTATATATATATTTTTTATAAAAATATGTGCTTCTGGTGTTTCTCGTAAGTGAGTTAATGCATTTTTAGAAGTTTTTCAACATAACTTTCTATATTTTCGGCAACAAATTATCCACAAGCACTACGGTCCACATATTCGGTATTTGGAACATTGAAGAGTTATAATCCGATAGCGGCCATTTTAAGACGAGGGATGCCACAGTTTAAATTCAGTATTTGTGCAAAGTTTTGTTCCGCTATTTCTTCATTGGGTCTTAATTTATATATTGTTAAATTAACCAATCGAACGGAGTGGTTGTAAACCGATTTCGCCATATCCATTCAAAGCAGTTGAATTTCAAAAATTACTTTAAGTTCCTCAGATATCGTTTTGGACTCATAGATGGGCGGTAACACCCCCATTTTCAAGATTTTGTACGATTATGAAAAATACGAGATATGTATGTAAAAAAAAAAACCAATAATAATAATTAAATAGCTTTATAAAAAAAAACATCCATTCAAAGCTCCTTTGAAGAACGATTGTAGTCCTCATCTGATCTACATTTTTTTTATGTGGTACTGTAGATGAATTAAAATATGATATAAATTATGGAGATTAAAATTTAAATTATATATGTTTCATATTTTTCAAATATATTTACCTCTACTATTACTATATTTACAATTTATTTACTAATATTTTAAATATAGAAATGGAATCTTCAAACGGTGTTATGGCGTCAGGTTCGCAAGGGGGATCAAGCACGGCGCTGAACAATGAGAGTAAGTTTTTCTTTTATAAATACAGTGACTCACAGCTTATTTCGTGTACCCATTTATTAAAAATAAATAGTGTTATATTTTTTGTATATACAGTGTTCCCCGCTTAAGTGACCACATTTTGCGGCATCGTTCTTTTTTTTCTAAATTTACATATAAATTTCCCCCTTTAAGTGCCTTCGACTAAGTGCCTTTCCCGCTTAAATGCCTGCAAAATTTGGCCATAAATAAAAAAAATATGTGAGATTTTCCCCTTTTAAGTGCCTTTTTAAGATTTTTGACATTTAATGGCTGAGAATTGTCAAAATGAAAACATAAACATTGTTTTATAATGTTTTTATACTCTCGCAACAAAGTTGCTACGAGAGTATTATAGTTTTGTCCACATAACGGTTGATTGCAAGTCCTAAAAGTAAACGAGTTAGATATAGGGTTATATATATCAAAATGATCAGGGTGACGAAAAAAGTTCAAATCCGGATGTCTGTCTGTCCGTCCGTCCGTGCAAGCTGTAACTTGAGTAAAAATTGGAACTTGGAACACGTGTTCCTTGGCACCATAAGAAGGTTAAGTTCGAAAATGGGCGTAATCGGACCATTGCCACGCCCACAAAATGGCGAAAACCGAAAACACTTAAAGTGCCATAACTAAAATATAAATAAAGCTATGGAAGTAAAATTTGGTATGAAGGATCGTACTAGGAAGGGGCATATGTGGATGTAATTTTTTTGTGGAAGTGGGCGTGACCCTACTAAGTTTTTTGTACATATATCGCAAACTACTAAAGGTATATCAACGAAACTTTCAGGAGTCGTTTTTCTCAGGTATTTCCTTATACATTGCAAAAATGGAGAAAATCGGATTGTAACCACGCCCACCTCCCATACAAAGGTTATGTTGAAAACTACTAAAAAGCGGTTAACTCAATAACGAAAAACGCCAGAGACACTAAATTTCACATAAAAAATGGCAGAAGGAAGCTGCACTCAGATTTTTTTACAAAATGGAAAATGGGCGTGGCATCGCCCACTTATGGGTCGAAAACCATATCTCAGGAACTACTCGACCGATTTCAATGAAACTTGGTTTGTAATAGTTTCTTTACATGCCAATAATATGTTGTGAAAATTGGACAAATCGCTTCACAACCACGCCTACTTCCTATATACCAGAATTTTAAGACGATCTGAATCGTTTACTTTATAATATATAAAGTAAGCACTAGTGAAGATATCGGTGCAGAACTTTGCATAAATACTGCATTTATAGTGTGGCACCCACATTGTAAAAAAAGCCGAAATCGGACCATAGGTTTTCAAGGCCCCATATATCGAACATAAGGACATCGGTACTTCTAACCTAATATTAGGGTTTCCAACTTTCAATGGACTTTATACAATATATATGACGAATATGTGGGTCAAATTGTGTATTATATAATATTAATAAAGTTACACCCGAACTTAGCCCTTCCTTACTTGTTTTTCCATATTTATTGTTATTAAAAAGTTATTTTTGTTATTTATAAGAAATAAATGTGATTTTCATTCTAAAAGAAAAAATATAAGATCGAAGTATTTGAGAAAAAGCTTGGTAAGTACCTCGAGGCACTTAAGAGGGATTCTTTTAAGTGCCTTTCCCGCTTAAGTGACCCAAAAGTCTTGCCTCCGATTTGTACTTCGGAACTGTAAAGAATGCACAATTTTTCAAAACATTGTAATAAATTATGTTTTATTAAATTTAAATAAAGAGTTGCAGCATAGTTTGTTCTATAAAAGCCAAGTTTTTGACACCTGCTGATGACATATAATCCCTAACCATTAAATGGCGTCAAATGTTTCACTGTACATCGGAGATGCTTCGGGTCCACCTCCGTGTTGGGTTTAAGCCAGACGAAAGACTTTCCATCTGAATAAAATAGATTAAATTTGCTTTAATTTGCAAAAATATCGCCTTTCCAGTATGTTTTGCCTTTATTAACATGACTTTCAGAAAACTTCAACTCTGATTGGCTATTGCGCTCACTTACAAAAGGTAAAAGGTATGTTTCGACCTCTACGAACACGAAAATCATATTGACGTAGAATTGTTCTTATTGTTGGATATTTATTAAGTTTTCGTTTTATCCATCTTTCATCAGTTCGTTATCGTTTTTCTATATACGTACGAGAACCTACAACGAAATTTAAATTAATCTCATCGTCCACTACTTTCAAATTTAAAATTTCATTAAAAAATTACCTAATGTATAATTGAACTTCATTTGTGTATTCTTGCAATTTTGCCAAAAACGGTAGAAGTCTACACACGAAAACGACGTCATAGTTTTACTTGGTATTTTGCTTTTGTTGTAAATATTATTCCTAAGAAAAAATAATTTTGAAAGTTGTCCTCTGTGTTTATAATCGAAAATAATGTATCTTTAAATGTGCATTTAAGTTTTTCTTTCAAACAAACTGCATATATACAAAAATATAACACTATTTATTTTTAATAAATGGGCACACGAAATAAGCTGTGAGCCACTGTATGCTCTAACTACAATAATTTTATTTCAATGAATCAAAGGAAACAAACGTAGAGCGGAGAGCTGCCCGCCATAAAGCGAGCAGCCCGCTCGCAAGAGACCTGCTCTCCCAGCGAGTATGCTGCAGCAGAATGGCCACGCAGCCATCCTGGAGAAGCTCGACGCTATCCAGAATGTGGTCGGCAGTTTAGCAGCAACAGTAATCACCCTTGCTGCCAAACTGGATAGCGTCGAGGCAAGTCAACTGTCCCTCGACCAGGTAATAATTTCAGGAAGCAATAACTCCAGATCATTTGTCTAATATCGTTTATTTTACACAGCCACAGGAGGATCAACCTTTTGCAACAACTCTTCAAGAGTCAGTAGCTCTGCCCACCTATGACTCGGAAAGCGAAGAGTTAAACGAATGATACCATGCAGCAATGGTAAAGTAATTGCAATAACATGCTAATAAGCTTATAAATAATATTTTTTTTTATGCTTATATAGAAGCAAATCATCCGCCAGAAAAAGCGGCAGCGAGGGACAGTTGACCGTGTGCTGCGTGGCCTATTCACCGATGAAGCTATAGCAAGTTTCAATTTGGGTGGGAGAGCAGGGAAGATCCCCCTGGCGGACAAAAAAAGCATCGGCCTCCTCTTCGGTTAGTATTTTTGCACATGATACCAACTTGCTTACTAAATAATATTTCTTTATTTAGGCATTTTCCAAGAGAAAACGAGGAAGGAGGTCGAAGACGCCATACGCACCTACGTTCGCTTAAGTCACAATCGAAATAGATATAGACAGCGAAATTAGCTTTCGATTGTGACTTAAGCGAACGATTGTGTGTTTTTACGTTACGTTTTTTTTTTGTTCGTGTGATGTTTAAATATAGTATAGTGTTGTGTATACGTAAATTGTTGTTAATAAAAACTTAAAAATTAATTATTATAATAAATAATTAGAAAGAAAAAATTGTGTTTTTTTATTTATCACTTAAAGCAAAGTAAAGCAAGTAATAATAATAGAAAGGTAAGCACTAAGCTAGTATTGAGCGATTTACCACTGTCATCATGACAATCATTCTTATTTGTTTGACCTAACTTACACTTTAAGAATACTGGGGGTGTATTTTGATAAAAAAAGTAACGTTTAAGGAACATTTTAAACATGTTAGATTTTGCTTACTCACTGAACTAAAAATTGTATAGTTTCTTTAATCAAAACTCTGCTGAATGCATATCTGAACTCTTGTCAATTATCTAAAAGCGCTAATGTTATCAAAAATAGACTTCGGACCCGCAATTTATGGACATTGCGCTAAGTCCAATTTATGTGCGCATATCTCGCACACATAGAAACCCTTATCATGTAGCGGCAAGAAGAGCCATCAGCGCATTCGCTACTTCTTCAACCAAAATGATGTCAACTGAGGCAAGTCTACCAGAACGCCATCTTAGAACAATATGCAATATGAGCATCACTTCATACTAAAGTTTCTCCAGTGTAAAATTTCGATTTTTGTTATTCTAATTGAATCCTATCGTACTACAAACAAACCATCTATTAGAAATGAATTTGATTTAACTTCGACCGCAATTCATAAATGAGGATACTTATCCGCAATGGCTGACGGTGAAATCGTCCTTAATAAGTACGCTTTTCCAGTGTCAATAGCAGCAATATAGTACTAATATATGTATAATAAACCAGAAATGATTACTCAAACGAGCTAATTATTCTTTTCACGAAATGATTACTCTGTCTCACAAGAAAAAATACATCACTAAAAGGTAACAAAAATAAAGTAATCGATTTAATTATAATATACAACTGCAGCTTTTTGGAAGGTAAGTCCACCATATACATATATGTTTATTTATTATTATTTTTTTTTTAAATAATTAATTTATTTGATAGAATAAGTAAATTAGTTGAAATAGGAAATACAGTACTTTTCGTTTAATTGACCCTATGGTTAATTGGTTTCCACGTTTAATTGAACGGTTTTATCGAAAGCACATGTAAATTTTCTCGCTTAGTTGGTTCAAAATATATGTCATCAAAAATCATTTTCCTTTTAAATTTCCCCGGTTAATTCCACCAAATAATATTGTTGAACAAAAACTATAAGCAATTCAACCAAATAATATTGTTGAACAAAAACTAATCTTCTAATCAACACTGTATAATTTTTTAATAATTAATTTGAATAACAAATATATAAATAGATTGATAGATACCTATGTATGTATGTAAGTATATAAATTTGTTCTTGCATTTTTTCCGATAATGGTAAAAAATAGTCAAATATTTGAAAAACTTTAAGTGCACATTAAGTGCAGTCTCCTTTAAGGGGTTAGGTGGGTTTAAGAGGTTGAAAACATGAGTATACTATATTTACATTTCTTTTAATGTATTGGTGTACTTTCTTCGACAATATACAATCATATGTATATTTCAATCAGCATATTAAACATATTTTAACAATATTTTGTGAAAATTATATTTACAAATTCCGAAAGCTTAGCCGTTGATAGCTCATCTCCTATGAAGTGTCCAAAAAAAAGTTTCTTGCCGTGGACATCATAACTCATTATTGGTTCATTCAAATCAACAAACCAAAAATATTTGTTGTTAATGAAGGAAGGAAAACAGAAAGGATAAAAAACTGAATTCTTGATAGATTTTGAACAAAAAAACTAACTTTTCTGGTCAAATTTTCGCCATATATTGACTCGAAAAATAATTGTAATAAAGATGTGTGGAAATTTTTCAACAGAATCGCTTCATAACTTTTCAAGGTATCGTGTCCACTAACTTCAAATTCGAGTTTTGAGATAAATCCGTTTAAGTTTACATTCTTGAAATTTTAATCATATCGATTTCATACTTTTGGATAATATTTTAATATTGTACTATTTAATAAGACAAAAAACTTTCAAATTTTGATTCCCACGTAATCGCTTAATTCACCAAATGGTCCAAGTAAGCGTGATTTCTGTAATTGAACAAACTGTTCATTTAAATGGTATTCTTTTAATTGAAAAAGCGAGTATCTCTTAATTGATTCCCCGGTTATTTTTTTTATTTATATATATATATATATTTGGCGTATATACATATACATTGATTTGGCGTAAAGTCCAACTAAATTTCCAAGATACCATTGATCTAAATTACAATATGTTCGATATGTTGACGAAATTAAATAAAATTTGTTCCTTAACAATAATGCATTACCTGTAATAAAATGATTTCCGCCACTTTGGTTGATTACATCTTGTTGTTATAGATGAATTTAAATCGTTTAGATCTATAAAAATAAACATGATATTTCGATTATCACTGTACTAATATTTGTGATGGAAATATTGGTTTGATTGGCTTTGATATATCTCGAGCATGAATCAAATAAATAGTGTATATACTATTGTGTACTTACTCCTAGTGATGTATGTACTATTGTGATAGTACTTACTCCCAGTTGTGTATGTCCTTTTTTATAGTCCTTACTCCAGTGATGTATGTACTATTGTGATAGTACTTACTCCTAGTGTTGTATGTACTTTTTTATAGCACATAAATTGGACTTAGTGCGTTTTGATTTGAGGCCACTGACTCCGAATTTTGGTAGGAAATTTTGATTATTTCGCCTCGTCGATATATATTATATTGTGTTACTCGATTTCATTGTTGATTTGATATCATTGATCTAAATTACAATATGTTCGACATTCATTATATCTTGTTGCTTTAGTTGAATTTAAATCGTTTAGATCTATAAACATAAACATGATATTTCGATTATCACTGTACTAATATTTATGATGGAAATATTGGTATTGTGATAGTACTTACTCCCAGTTGTGTATGTCCTTTTTTATAGTCCTTACTCCAGTGGTGTATGTACTATTGTGATAGTACTTACTCCAAGTGCTGTGAACCATTTGGTCAAGCGATAATTTGATCTGGATATCCTAATACAACTTAGCTCAAACTTAAACATTGATATTATAAGAAGGTTGGTATTCTTGATGGCTTAAATCGAGCTTCTGTAACGACTAAAAATAGTAGTTAAACAAATATAATAGATATAACAAAGCTACAATTTAAGTTATAAAATTCGGAACACATGATCTAGGGCATATGTGAATAATTGTCTGATATCCCTAAATAATTTCACTTTATCAAAAAGTTAACCAGAATAGAATTTAACATATGTACATACACCTTATCCACAGCTAGGCCTGGCCCGGCCACTTATATACTAATGATATAAATTATAAAAACTAAAATTAAAAGTATATATGTATGTAAAAACTTTTTCCTTTTTTTCTAAAAATATGCAAAAGCTTTAATAATTTTATTTCAATTAATCAAAGGCACTAAACGAAGGTCCGACAGCTGCCCGCCATCGAGTGAGCTGCCCCCCGCAAGAGAGTGCTCTTTCCCGCTGCCTCAGAATAGCCACGCAGCCATCCTGGAGAAGCTCGACGCTATCCAAAATGCGGTCACCAGCGTTGCTTCGACACTGACCGCAGTAGTCGACAGACTGAATAGCGTTGAGGCCCGTCAGCTGTCACTCGCAATCCAATTGCAAAATTTAATTGAGGTAATAAGGTCATAAAACATTAATTTCCAGAGCATTTGTCTAATATAGTGTATTTTTCACAGAGGACGCAAGCTGTTTCCAGGTCGAACGACTCGTTTCCAGCAGCTCTTCAGCAGTCTGTCTCTATTTCCATCGTTGACATGGAAATCGAAGAGTTAAGATCTTTGATTCCCATGTCAACGGTGGAGCAGGTACAGGCTGTTGAAGAGTTGTTGGAAAACGAGCGTTACAAATATGCCATGGTAACGAAATTCGAATAATATTTTAATACGCTTATAAATAACATTTTTTCTTTATGTTTATATAGAAACAAATAATCCGGCAAAAGAAGCAGCAGCGAGGGACAGTTGACGGTGTGCTGCGTGGCCTCTTTCACGATGAGGCAGTGGCACATTATAATTTGGATGGAAGAGCAGGATGGATGGCCCCTTGCGAATAAGAAAAGCATCGGCCTCCTCCTCGGTTAGTATTTTTTCACATAATACCTTTTTACTTACTAAATAATATTTCTTTATTTATTTATTTTTATAGAGAAAACGAGGAAGGAGGTCCGCGACGACATACGGTCGTACTTTTGCTAACGAACGATTCGGTTAGCTTTAATAAATGTATAGTTTTTAAGGTATTTGTATTTCCTTGTAATTATTTGTAAAATTTATTTATGTTTATTTGTAAAATATTGTCCTTTGTCCTTTGTTAAAAATAAACACAAAAAAAAATATATATTTTTTCATTTCCAAACAAAAAGCATGTGACCGATAAACCATTTAAACATTTTAGTAACCAAAACTAAACAAGCGAATAATAATAATAACTTAATTCAAAAAATGTAGACATATGCAAATTAATTAGTATAATAAATAATAGCAATAAACGAAAGAATTATGTTTTTTATTTATCACTTAAAAGTTCAGCAAGTAAGTATCATTATAATAATGAAAAGGTACTAGTAAATCCATAGGAACTCGCTACTACTACTAAAACAGATCAGCGGAAGCAGATAAATCATTTTCCAACAGACCTTCTGAAACATATTAAAACCAACTATAAATATGTATATGAACATACATATGTGAAACGTTAAACGAAAGAAGATAAATACACCCCGCACTCACAATTAGTAAAGCATCCGTCGAACAGCTGGCAGTTGTCATTAAATCAATTTGAATGGGCACAATAACAAGCATACATACAAATGCTGACCATACTTGGCTCTTCGACCAAAATGTCACTTATTCCAGGCAGCATTCAGAAGATTGAAAAGACAATTGAAAAAAAAGTAAAAAAAAGTGCTAAGTTCGGGTGTAACCAAACATTTTATAATCTCGCAATTTCTTTTTTTAACTTTTATTAAGGAGCACACATATATACAGGTGAATTTCCATACCACAAACTTCTCTCGGTTCGAACTCTTGAATTGGCAAAAGAAGTCGAATTTCATACAAATTACCTTCCCTAACTCGAAGTTCTTCTGTCTGTTCTTTCAGTTATTTTCGCCATAAAACTATAGTATAGCCAATAGTATAAGCTCACTAAATTTTGCTAAGATATCTCACATATTAACCGATATATACAACATAGATCCCACCGGATGTTTAAAATACCTATATCCTATATACCTAATATATTAGGAGCTAGGGCATTAATAACCCGATTTTACCAATTTTTGGCACAGCTGCACATTATTAGAGGAAAAAAAGAGATCCTTTGAACTTTTATAAAATATTAAGAGAATTTTATTCTTTTTTACCTATTCGATAAACTTTCAAAAATACCCTATGAAAGTGGTAACGTTATATCTTGAATAGTTTTTAAATGGTGGCGATCTAAAAAGCGAGAATCTTTAAACGCATTTTTCTCGACGACCAATGATCTTTCGATGATTTGATTGGTTGAAATTAGTCAATTTGGCATTAAAAAACGACATTTCGACAGAAGTACGCCATTTCGTTAATTTTTGAAATTATTTTTGTTTCAACTACTCATTCTGCCGAAACCATGTCAGCAGTTGGGGAACTTTTTTATGGCACCTCCGAAGACAGCACATAACTTCGTTATTTTTAATTCTTGTATTATAAAAAACTCTTAAAATATTGCTGAAAATATACCTAAATTGCTTAATTTTTCATGGGTTACACTGGTATAGCCCCTTAAGAATATGCGATTATTCAACACAACATTCAGCACAAACCTAATAAAAACGGTTTAGAAACACACATTCAGAAATCCATTATACATTTACTATAAATCAAGCATCGCTTATCATTTGCATCAAAATGCACGCTGTTGCAAATACACCACAACACTCAATCGAAGAGTATGCAACGGACGAATTGTATACGAAACGGACGAATTTCTACTCAAATTAATTGGCGCAATGTTTTAACAAAATATTTATCCCGTACATAGGTTTTACAGTAAACACAGTTGTAATTTACTTGGTCAATTTCTGACTATTATTTAAACATATTTCACACAGCAACATATTAATTTGATTGTTTAAAATTAACGTATCAATATATCCAACAGAACAGTAAGAACTTAAAATTGAAATAATGTTATACATAGAAATAACCTTATTCATATAAATTTATATTTTTATTTTATTTATTGTTATTATTATTTATTTATATTGACCATTCGGTAATTCGATATTGAAAAAATAACACTGTTAAATATAAATTTACATGAATAATGCTATTTGTATTTTTTTTTTGTCAATTTTGAGTTCACACTCTTCTGTTAGTAGGATTGATTTGTGGAAATAATATAATCTTATATCTTCAACTAATAAAATTAAGTTTACTCCTCATTGTCGGAATACCAAGAAAGGCGTTCTTCGTAGAACTTTATTACCATTTGTGGTATCTTAACATTTGCAATCGCTGCTGGCACCATTTCAGCTTGATCAACACCCTTGAATTGAATAAGGAAGGTCAAACCGCCGCTGGAATCTGAAGCGCCGAGAATTTTTTCTGCTTCTAAACCTCTATCGAATCCAGTTCGTTCTGAGGTACGAGATGAAACATCGGACACTGATTCATTGTCCGTTTCTGATTTTAATGAGTCACGACGCTTCTTCTTGCTACCTGCTTGAGGCAAAGGCAAATTCTTTATATTTTTGTATTCGTAACTAGTGTGCAACAAAATGCTTACCTGACGTTTTCTCTTCAGACTTACGCTTATTTCCAACGGCACTAGTACGTCCACTGCTACTGGCTTCTTTTTTATTGGATGATTCCTTTTTCTCAGATTGTTTGCTGGAAGCTGCAGGCTAGAAATCAAAAATTGGTGACACATATTGGTTTGATAAATATGGATCGAACTCATATACATATTTATATATTTTTTAGTTTTTTTTTAATTGCTATTTAGAAACAAAATAACAGAATATATATAGTACTGGTACAACGTAATAATACAAAGATTCATAGTAGCGATTGTTGTGTTAACGATATTGTAATAACATTCCCTTAATGAATTAGGCTTAAATTAGTTTCAAATGTAAGCGTCAAATATGTACACTTCCCGCCAAAATAAATACACAACATCAACTCAACTCAACTAATACAGTCAAGTGGATCTATCTCACCTCTTCTTTCGCGCGATCTGCCTCATACTGCTGTATCAAATCTTGACAGTCCAAATTTTCTACAGGTTCCCAAGTATTTTCATCTTCAGCATAACCTTTCCATTTAAGGAAATATTCAACCTAAAAAGTGTTCCAAGCGATTTAATATAAATATTATTTATGTTTGTACATAAGCGCAAATTACAAACATTGATATAGACATGTTATACTACTAACCTTTCCTTTACGCACGCGGCGCCCACAAATTTTTTCCACTGCATACTCCTCTTCTTCTGATGACTCGGCAGTTGCGTCTGTCGTAGCCGCTGATTCCGTTTTCTTTGATTTCATAATTTACTGTGTAGTTTTGAACTTTTTCAGAATAAAGTAATCGTTTGAAGAAATATTATTTATTCTTCCTATTTGTAAACAATTGAAAACATCGAGTCCCAGCGCGTCAAATTTCAATTGTACAGCAACGCAATTGAATGTACATACATATGTATTGATATCCAGGCAATATAAAAAAATATTATATTATTAGAAACACTACAAATATTCATTTACAAACAATGTTTTACTCACAATTCTTAGTTGACTTAAATGCTTAATATATTTTTAAATAAAATTAATTTTATCGGCAAACAAATATTTGCACACTTTAAGAAATTATACTGTTTAGAAGAAGAAACGAACTCGGCGTGGAAAATGAAGCGCAAAAACATTGTGGGAGAAGACGCTCCAAGCTCAGAGTTGCATTGGATTGTAACATATTTTCAGTGTTGGAAAATTACAAACGCAATCGTAAATAATATGTGCAGAAGTTCAATCATATATTTTTATTCTGTTTAACGAGATAAACAACTGAAACAAATGTTTGGTACATAATTATATAATAATAAATGCAATGAAAAAATTAAAAAAAAACTCACAAACTAATTATGTTCATTACCCACTAACAATCGGTGCTAATATTCCTTATTTACATATTGGATTATTAATTTTTACTTAAATATTTTATAAAAATATATATTTAATATCTGTGAACGCTCCTACAACAAAATCAATGTGCAATCATGATATAGTATAATTTAATAAGAAACTATTTCAAGGAGTATTAAAGTTAAAAATACCTATTCTTAATTGTAAAATGCATCCTGCACTCAGGCGTGGTCTTCATTTACTTCGAGAGGGATTTGTCTGCTACACACACACACACAATACGCGCTTTAAAACCCCTTTTATTGAATACAATATTAAATTATCTAAATTGTAGTACTACACAATCCTACAACTGAATATTGAAACAGATATATCTCAATGCCTAGAGATTTACTTTTAAATCGAATACAAATAAATTAAGTATTTTTTTGTTGTGATGTCAAAAACTTTCATAAGTATTAAATTTAGATATTCCTCACTGTTTTAGCATTTCCTCCCAAATAATGTGTACAACTTGCATTAGACTTTTGCTTATAGTTTATTACATAATTAATTATCGTACTATCATCAAATTTATTAGTTTTCATCAATGTCCTTTTTTTTGATCTTTCTTATGTCCCCTTTCTAATATTTCATTTTTAATTTTTACATTTCCCTTTCATTAAATGAGTACATTTGTTCAAAAATTCTTTACATACACAAGTTTAGCTAACATTTCTTCCATTCACTCTTTCTGGGTGCTTTACGGTAATTTCCACCATCTGTTGCACACGATAATAGAATTTGTGAACTAAAGTTATGTGGTACTATAAAAAAGCATTTTTGTTGTATAAATTTCTCAATTGAAAATCGGGGAAGGATATTTGCTACCGAATTGTAGCATTTTTAGAGTACTTATTGGATTTTCTGGTCCACTCTTTGCTCTTATAGAGCATGTTGAAATTTACTGTACATATTGCCATTCTAATAAGCAGCAATTTTTCTTAAATTTCATACTTTTGTATTGTGTTGATTTTGTAGATTTATATTTTTCGTGAGTAGCATTACTGCACCGCAAACTCTATAAAGCGAAATATTGTTGTAGTTCCAGTAGTCAAGTCATTCTCAACATGAACACATTTGATCCTAGAAGTCTGTGTATCGTTGCCGGAGGTTTTGGCGTTTCGCCACAAAGTTCATCTAATGAAAGAATTGTTGTTTTAAATATAACAATGTTTTTAAAGAAATTAGTTTTTACAACTCACTAAACGCGTTTGACGACCTTCACGACATTGTTCATACTGTTGAAGCAGATTGGGGCATCGCAAGCTGATGAATTCTTCGGTTTCCAAAAATAAGCCAGGTCGATCTACATAACGCAGCAGGAACTCCACCTTGTAAAATAAATTAGGAACCTTTAGAATATTCATATAGCATATTGTAAATGATTATGTCACCTTTCCACAATTATTTTGTTTGCCCAAAATGCACGCAACACCGTTTTCAGGAAACTCTTGCACAGAAAACTCTACCTCGTCATCTTCAGATGTTTCTACAAGTTGTGGCAAATCTTCTTCTTCAAGGAGACCGCTTTGAGTAGTGACATTACTTTTATCAAAGGAACCGGCAAATGTTAACGGATGCTCCTTTAAGTAATCCTGCGCATCCTCTATCGTTTTAGCTATGCTGAAAGTACCTTCCTCTTCCAAATCTTCTTCCTCATCCAATTCCATTTCATCTTCAGCTGAAGTGCCTCGCTGACTACTACCTGACGAATCGTCTCCTCCACCAACACCACTGCTGCTACTAGAAGTGCCAGCACCAGACTGATTGGTTTTCAGCTTTTTCTTCTTTTTGGGAATCACTCTGTTGCCACCATCATTTTCTTTTACATCTGGATGAAACCGCACTTTTTTTGAACGATGATCGTTCTCGTCTTGTGCACTGCCACCGGAAACTGACGACGCTGCTGCTGCCGCCGCCGCCGCTGCGCTAGTACTAGGACCTAACGAATATAAAGCCGCCGTCGCTTCATCGACGGACGCCTGTTCACACTCCGGCGTAGACGAGGCCGATGAAGCTGAAGATGCGGACGAGGTGGAATTGGTGTCGTCTGCTAATGTTTTCTTATTCGCACATTCAGCTAGAGTTGTTTCCTTGAGGTTCTTGGAGATCTGCTTAACTTTTGTTTCAAAGGCGTTGCTATTGTTGCTGCAGCAATTACTGTTACTATTAGAACTGTATTCACTTGGCGCTTCGGCAGCATCGTTTAATGTATTATTGGAAATGGCTATTTTTTCATTGCTGATTGCGGACGTATTACCTTCTGCCATATTCGCCGAATTAATATTGGCAATATTAACCGTTTCGTGCGCATCAAACACTTGTGCGGTGTTTGTATCGTTTGTAATTTCTGCGATGTGAATACTATTATCAAATTTCCCATCAATGGGGCAGTTATTCGCATCGAGAGTATCGCATACTCCATCGCCTGCACTCTTCTCAGTCTTGTTTTGGGAATTATTAGAAATAACAGGTCGATTTTCAGTTTCAGTATCCGATTTTTGTTTATCATTTATGTCGCTAATGCCTTGCGTCAGCGCTGTATTTGCCGTTGAGCCCTCACCTTGTCCAACGTCATCTACTACACATTTCTTCTGTAAAGACTTATCCAGCGAGTCACTACCAGCCGAATCGTCATTTTTGGCGTCCATTCTAATTGGCGCCGTTGCGACAAATCCAAACGCACTTGTTGTTACCAATACAAGCACACCGCACAGCTCCGTGTCTTGATGGAACAGTTCCTGTTCTTCAAAGCTGCCAAATACTACCCTATCGTATTGGGTCTACGGACGAAGGTACTGACGCACGTAGCACCTCAATGATGTAAATGCTTTTTGCCAATACGTTTCCCGAATATAAAACACGTTAGCCGTATTTTTCTGCAAAATTTTTGTGGGCTTTTGTATGTAATTTACGCTTCTGGCCTAATTTTTCTTTGATTCATGCAGCAAGAGGTGAAACTTTGTTTAAAATGTTTTTGACGTTTATTCGTGATTTTTTTGACACCGCTTAACGAAGATGACACAAGGCATAAAAGGCGAAGATAAGAGGCAAAATGAAATTTAGAAATATTGCATATGTTGCTAGAAGTTGAAAATGTTGAAAGAAACAGAAAATGTTGACGAGCTGGGGAAAAAGGCGTTGCATAATTTCTATATAGAAGGGGTTATGTGGTTTTCAACGCACTACTAAATATTTGCGTAAATAAAGTAAAGCGATACGGAATTATTTATTTTAAATCAAATCTATAGTTTATAGTAAATGTATACTAATAAATTAAAATATATGTATTATAGAAATATATGTACATAGAATTCTTTAGAAATAAGACAAATAATTTATTAAATTTGTAAATATGTATGTATGATGTAAAAAGTATTATTTATACTAATAAAGTTAATAATAATAATAATAATAATATTTATTTTTAGCTACCCTACTAGGATTAGGTACATAGATATAGTATATGATTTTAGAGAAAATGCACTATAGGTGATACCTGATAAAACCCTGAAAAGTCCAAACAGCCTTAAATGCCTTTAAATACAGTAGAAATTCCATAACTCGAAGTTCTCCATAACTTGAACTCTTGAAGTGACAATACAAGTCAAATTGCATACAAATTAACCTCCGTAATTGGAAAGTCTCTCCAACTCTATACTGGGCAGACAATGTTAAGTGGTTCTACCACACTACCACAAATTATACATATAAATCAAATACAGTTGATCTTCCATAACTCGAAGTTCTCCATTACCCAAATTCTTGAATTGGCAATAGAAGTCAATTTTCATACAATTTACCTTCCCTAACTCGAAGTCTCTCTTACTCGAACTTTTTTTTGTGATTTGATTGATTATGGTGATTTGAGTTAACGAAGTTCAACAGTAGTTGTATAGTTGATCCATTAATCGACGTTATTCTCGAACCTTTTGTATTCAAAGTTGCTTTCTATCAACTTCCCCACTATGAAAATAGAACTCGTTTAATAGTTCTTCAGTTTTTTTTTTATTTATTTTATTAAAAAGTTAAGAGTAATTTAGTCAAAGAAAACAATTTGCTTATATAAAATACGCTTATTTCATTTTAGTACTAAAAAAACAATATTCATTAATTAATTGAAAACAGAAAAATTAAAATTTTTAGATAGACTAGACGATTTACTTTTTGCTTGCTTAGCAGAATTTTCATAAAAAAAATCGTTATGCATTTAAATGTATTTTAAATAAATTAAGACAATAAAAAAGTAAAATACTTAAATAAGTAAACTCTGAGAATTTCAATGAATGCTTCGAAAACGTTCACCGAAAGTTTACAAAACAAAAATAGATCAAATTTAATTGACAGCAAAAATAAATAATTTACGCGTTATTTTAAACAATTTAGAAAAGAAATACTTTTTTTTTGCGAGATGAACGTTAAGCGCGTTTAATGCGACTTTCTTTTTGGTTTTGTAGAAATAAACGAAAAGTCATACGGTTATCATTATTATAAATACACAAAATAAAATAAATTAAATTACAAAAACAAAACGAAAAATAAGTTTAGAATTCACATATGTATAAACGTATAATTGCAATAACATTTGCTACATACAAACATACATACATGTACATATGTATGTATGTAAATACGACTGTGTATTTACCATATAAATTCTACAAAAACGTATACGCGACAAAATGAGACACATTTAAATGAATCGTTTACTTAATAAACGAGTTATACATACTACATAAATGAAGCATAAATAGTTTAATGTTATTACAACATTTTAATAACAACTTCGTTTCCTTTTGTATTTCAAAAATGCACAAGATTATACGTATTGAAGACTAATATTTATGTATATTAGATTTGTATGTTTCTGTTTGAAGTTAAAGAGAAAAACAAAGGTGCAATGCGCATGCGCGGTGTGCTGAGTTTCGGAAAATAAATATTTGTTGCTAATATGAGGCAATATAGAAATTAAAGAGATATCGAATATATGTTACATTTAAAAAATGTAACATTCCATACTAATTGAATATTGAAACGTGAATCTAGAAATTAAAAGAAGATCTCTGATGTTTACAACGGCAAGGCTGTTGTTACAAACTTCAAATAAATTCAATTTTATTTGTTATAATTATTTAGCACAACTAACAGCTTTGCATTAAACTACTTATATATTTTATAGATACACTCATGTCATATATGTACATAGAATATGAGTTGGAAAATGTATACGAGTAGAAAACTATATAACACTTCAATGAAGTTGTTGTTACTGTATGAAGTTGAAAAATCATACTTCTTAAAAAACAAACAAAAGCGAATTCGATTTTAGCATCTTTACACGTTAACAACAAACAACACAGCCCACTTAGTTTCAACACTATGCGCACTGCACTGCTAGCAATTGCACTAAAATTATTACAAATGAGTTCGTCTTCAGTAAAGAAAAAAAAAACAAATCTTAAAAATTGTGAACAATACTATGCAATACGCAAAATTTAAGATTTCAACTATATTATAATAAAATAAAATGTTTCATTTCGATAATTTCCGCTAGTTGCTGGAAAATCATTATTGCCACTATGCCTAGACAATTTTTTTTTTAACTTTTACTATATCGCAAATCATTTTGAATGTTTTGCAATTTTCGTTATTTTTTTTTCTTAAACAAATTTTTAATTCATTATATGAAAAAAATTATAATAAAAAAAATAAAAATAAAATAAAAAAATATGCTAAATTTAATTTCAATACACACGTCTGTAAAGTGTAAATAAAAAAAAACGCATGAAAAAAAAATAAATGTGATTTCGAACTAAACAAATTACTACTTTCACATAAAACGAGTACATATGCTGTATGCTGAATGGGAACGCGTAATGAAAATAGGGAAATAAGTGAAATCGTTTGCTTATTCGTTTTCCTGATTCTCCGTGTCACCGGTCGTTTCATCATTGGCGGTAGCGATATTGCGCTTGCTCGCCGACTTAACTAATTCCAGATATTTTTCGCCATCGAAACGAGTGCTTTCATCCGTCAAATCCTGTAGAGTAGTGTAGACAACACAGAGAGAGAGAGAGGGAGAGAAATAATATAAAATAAGTGAAAATAATTTAAGAAAAAAAGATATATAATTAAAAGTAATAAAAAAAAATAATTAATTAAAAATCAAAGTTAAATAAGGAATATAAATATAAAATTATATATGTATTTGTAAGTATAATTAAATAAAAAAAAATACTGCAATATGGCGTAAAATGCAATTAGTTAGTCACAAATGGATGGGCTTACCTTATAGTTAAAGTTACAGTTAAATTTATATGTACTTATTGGCTTAAGCGTGACGTTGAAGCGGATTAATGAACGGTGATGGTGATGGCGTAAGCGCTTTAAAATGTTGAATGTATGTGTTATTTGCAAATTATGCGATGAGCTAAGCTTTTGCTAGTTAGTATTTTTATCTTTTTTTTTCAAAACATTTCCAAATGTAGCTAATTATTTGTAAGTGAAAATATATAGAAATTGTAATATGCAACGAAAGAGAGCAAAAATTATGAGATTGGAAATGAGAAACAAAAAACGAAAAAAGGAAAAATATAAACAAAGTTTTAAATAATAAAAAGCAATAAACAAAAAAAAATGTTTAAGAAAATGAGTAGCAATTATATACATATATGCAATACATAATATGACTGCTTGTTGACTTAAGGACACGTGCGTTTGTACGTGAAAATGTATGTGGATGTGTGTGTGTGTATGTGGATGTATGTCTTCCCAACACACCAAGTGCATACCGTCCATACCGTTAACACAGCCGAAAGCATGCGTTTAGTTTGTCCATGTTTTTAGGTGTACATATATAAAGCAATTATAAGCAGATCTTATATATACATAAATAAATTTAAGTAAAATTTTTAATCAAGTAAATACGTTTTATTTGTATTTCAAAATAAATCAAATAGTTATTTTAGTTGAGACCCTAAGGTAAAGTGTGTTTATCAAAATATCAAGTATTACATATGCATAAATTAAGTAAGTTTTAGTTAAAATAAATCCAAATAAGCATGTTTGCAAATAAACAAATCGTGCTCACACGCATATATATATACTTAGTACATATTTATGCAGTTGTGAGCTTTGCTTACATATTTTTTTTTTTAAATAAATTTTTCACAACTAACCTAAGTGTAGTTATGCACTTTTAAAGTGCAACAACTGTACAAGAATTGCTTTCTTAATATATAAGGGGATAAAATCAAGTGCTGGCAGTTGGAAAAATTATTATTTCTTAATTTAATTTCAATTTGAAATATACATATTTATATACGTCTAACGTAGTATAAATATAAATTTACATTTTTTTGTGAATCCTTGCAAAAATCGCCAGCACTTGGTTGCATGCCTCTTTACCATTACCGCCTTAAATACTAGTTACTTCAATGCATATGTAAATCACTTAAAAACTAATTTGCATTACTACCCTTGACCAAACATATATGTATGTATGCATGTATAGGCGAATGCAATCGTACAATGCGTTAAAATCGTTGCTTGTATTTACAGTTACTTATTAGTGCATTTATATAAAGTAAAACTTTAATTTATTTTATTAGAATTCAAAAATGCAATTTTCTGTGTTAAAAAAAAAAATAAAAAAAAAATAAGTAAAAAAAAATAAAAAAAAAGTAAAAAAAAAATTAAAAAAGTAAATAAAAATAAAAAAAGTAAATAAAAAAAAAAAAAAAATTGAAAAAAAATTAAAAAAAAGTAAATAAAAATTAAAAAAAAAACTTATAAAATTTGTAAATTCTTTTCATTGTACGACAGCAATACTTATTTGCAATACTATTGCAATATATATAAATATATATGAATGGATGTGTATTTATGGTAATTGCTTTTACTCATTGCATATTTGTTTTACTAAAAAACTACAAAAATCTTTGGGTTTCTCATGAATAGCATAAATAGCCGTACACTAGTAGTTTTTCCTAATATTAAAGTTTGTTCGTTTAAATTTTGAAAAACAAAAAAAATATATTTTTTTCACAACATTTTTCAATTTTTTTTTATATTAAGTTAGTTTTAGTTTTGAAATTTTGAAAAACAAAAAAAAAATTTAAAAAAAGATATATTTTCACAACATTTTTTCAAGTTTTTGTTTTTGGGATTTTAATAATAATCTGTTTCACAGCCAAAACACAGATTAGTTAAATGTATAATAGATTTCTTTAATTTTTGTTTTTGCTTTTGTTTTAGAAACAAAACTGTTAAAGTTACAGCATTACACGTGTCTAAAAAGCTTTGCTTTAATCTGTTAAAATTCGTATTTTAAATACAAATTTAAAATTTTGTTGTTTTTTTTTGCATTCTATACAAAATATATATAATTTTTTTTTCATATAAACATAAAGGAACAAATATTGGTTTAATGTGTGCAATTTGGTTTTTTCACATATTTTTTATAAAAATATATACTGTGTATTTAGCCATTAAGTGGTTAGTAAAGTAAAAAATATTTTCCGTTTCCTTTTCCATTTCGCATTGTTGCACAATACATTGGAATAAATGACATTTAAGCTGTCAAACAGTTTTCATGCATATTCCAAGCAAATAAAGTGTGCCACAATTCACTGATAAAAACTAATTGTAAAGTAAACACTTTTTAATATTTAATTAGGGTAATTTAATTACCGCAATTGCTTAAATTATACAGCAATTTGTGCACTTTTGCAACAACAAACACACAACAGCATTAGTTGAAATGATCTAACGCGAGTATTTGATTTCTAATCGAAAAATGATAGCAGCACAAAATAAGTTTTGAAGCATAAATGTGCATTAGTAGCTAATTTAAGAAAAAGTTGCTACAATCTACACAAAAATACTTGAAAATAGCGTATAAAATGTGCGCAAGTCTTATCCAATTAACATTGCTGAGATTCACTTTAGGTACAACACGTTGTTCATGTTTTTTAGAAATACGTATATGTATAGTTTTTCTGTTGTTAAAAAACCGAAATCATTTTACACAAATTATTATTGCTTTGCTTCTTTTCTCGAATTGGAAATTTTAAGTAAATTTTTGCATGGCAACACTTTTCAACTGCAATTTCTCTGCACAATCTGTCACTTGCAATATTAGTCGCATGTGGAGTTTGAACGATATTCACGTATGAATTTTGGCCGCTCCACAGCGCGTCTTTGATTGGCCACCATATCAGCGGTTATTACGATTTCCGTCTGCATATATTTCGTCTCACTAACAAACTCGACATCAGTGTCGTTATCTTCATCGTCTATGATTTCAATAATATCATTATTGGCAGCCACATCACGCCTGGTGTTGTGCCTAGTTTTGTTAGTCGATTTGTACTTGGCGCACTTGGTTCTATCAGCATCAGAAGGGTCAACGGCAATAGCTGAGACATTCTTGTTTTCATTCGTATTCGATTCAAGCGTTTTGCTGCCAACATCGGTTGGCTCTTGCATTAAAGTACTTTCCACAATGGACGATATCAGTTTGATTTGTTTATTGAGTAGCTTTTGTGGCTTATTATCCACATTGGAATTAGAAAAGGAGTTATTGCTGTTATTGGCGTTATTGGCGTTGTTGCCGTTATTGAAGGAGGCTGATAGATTGTTGGTAGGGGTTGCTTGCGCAGTGCTGGCGCTATTATAAGAAACGTTAGCATAACTAAAACTGGCTGTTGTGGGACCAGAACGGACAGACATGAACTTTTGTTGTTGCTGATGTTGTTGATAGTGTAATTGTTGTTGTTGCTGTTGTTGATTACTTGTATTGGCGTTTGTATCGATTGGACGATGATGATTATATGCACGTTGATATACATTATTTGTATGTGCATTCGTATTGTTATAATGACGTTCTGTGTGGTATTGCTGTTGTTGTTGTTGTTGTTGCAAATGCTGCTGTTGCTGTTGTTGGAGCGCATCATAGCCCTCCTCGTCAATACTGACAATTTGACGATTAAAAAACCCTTTACGTTTGATATGTAATGGTGTGTGCAGTTCAAACTGCTGACTGCGGTTGTGTACTACCAATGGACTACCAGGGTGTATATGCATAGCATGTTGTTGTTGTTGTTGTGGTGGTGGTTGTGCAACAACTGTAGGCTGGTGTGCCGGCTGCGCTGGCATTATTGTTGTTGTTGTTGTATTCTTTGGATTCACACTTAAACTACTAGTTACATTAGCACTAACAACACCAACAACACCGACAACGGCACCAACATTGGCATTAGCATACGAACTATTAACTATATGATTACTAGCAATATTTGGCTTAGTAGTACTGGGCGTAATTGCAATTGCAGTGGTAGCGGTAGCATTAGTAGTAGTAGTAGTAGTAGTAGTAGTGGTAATAGTAGTAGGAGTAGTTATAGTACTATTAGTAGTTGTGGAAGCAACACGGAATATCGGTGCTGTATTAGTAACAGTGCCTGTTGTGGCAGTGAGTTGGGTTACCTTATTGCGTACGATGGCTGGGAACTTTTCGCAGATTTTTTGCCACTCCACTGGCAGGGCCCAGGAATGGGGGCTTTTCGAGTAGTACAACAAATGCTCGTATTCGTGAACAATTCGCGCTGCAATGCGCATGAGATAAAGTTACATTAAATTAATTAAAAAACAAAAACACATTTTCACTTACAAGAATCGCTGCTGACAACGCCAGCTGTGGCGCTTTCAATTTTACCACGCGCAGCTGTTGAGCTAGCTGCCGCTTCTGGTGTGGAGTCTTTTCGTGAGAAGTGACTTCTACGTGAACGTGACAGACCATTGCTTTGGCCGGCAGCTAAAAAAATAAAATACCACATTAGCATCATTTATTTCTCTGCATTGAGCAGCATTAAGCTTAAAAGTGTCTAAATCAAACCATTTGTATCAGCAAATACTTCGTCATCACCGTCATGCACATTACTGTTGACACCCTGTACGGCCATGTAATTCAAACCGATACCGCTATCCGCCAACGGTGGTGCAGCCGCATGCAACGGTGTGCCCATCATGAATTGTGGCGCAGTCATGGGCGTGGACGGCGTGGCAATCGGACTTACAATGCTACCATCGAAGGCGGCGCCAGCCTCAACCGATGCCAAGAATTCAGCGCTGCTAAAGTAATCGTCCAACACTAATTTTGCAACCTAACCAACAAAAATTATTTTCACCTCTTGTGTGTGTTAATTATGCACACTTACCCGCACGAGATCACAACAATCGCCGGTGATTTTGATGAGATGCTGTCCTACGTTCACCGTGTACTTGTATTCACCTAAAGAAGCATCATTGGTGGAAAATGAATGCAATAACATTTGCTGATTAGGGCGCAACACTTTACCAGCAGCTGCAGCTGCGGCAGCAGCCGTAGGTGTGGAAGTGCTACCAACGACGGCGCCCATCATATTCATGACCTGTTGCTGTTGTGCAGCAGCTGCTGCCGCAGAAGCAGTCATGAAATTCTGCGCCGAATTGAAGCTCAGACGATTGGCTAGACTGCTGTTGCCAGCACCGCTAGCGCCGGGCGTACGTGGCGTAACGGCATCATCGGAATTGGAAGACGCTAGTGAAGAGCATGAACCGCCCGCATGACCGCTACCCATGGCAGGATCGAGACGTACTGGTGAAGCATTGCGACGTATGGTGTCTTCGATGAGTTGTTTGGCATAGCTAGGAGAGGGAAAAATTAAGAAATAAATTATTAATAATAAGTAATTCATAAAATCGAAAGTAAATTTGGAAAACTTGAGTAGCAACAACAAATTGTTCGATTTTAGCGCATTTTAAAGATACTAATTTTCTGATTAAGTTCGTAAATCATTAAGCGTCTCGATATAGTTTTTGAGAACTCAAAAAAATTCTCAGATTTATCTGGAAATTGTGTTTGTAGCAACTTACTTTATTTTCTCCTCAGTTGGACCGGTAATCTGCACCAAACGTTCCTTAGCGCCGGGATTTACTAAATTAAAAACAATAAAGAGTTATAAAATACCATGAAAAATGGCTGGGAATCGCGATTTGTTGCTTTTGGAATCGGTAGCTATGTAAAATCTGTAGCCGCACATAACTTAAACCATAATAAATTCAGAGTATGATATTTATTATTGCCACTGGCGTAGCGAATGTATTTGGCGAATCGAAGGATTTGGCGAAACTTCGACGAGTTCCTATTGTGAGTGGCGAATGAACACATTCGCTTAACTTCTTAGTTTGTTATAACAAAATAATTAAAAATTTCACAAAAATTCATCCAAAAGTTTACTTTTTTGATGCCTTTGCACTACATATTGGTTATTGGTTCGTTAGCTCCTTCAACGGCGAACGTGCTATGTACTCGCTACTCGTAATTCGAATCAGCGAAATTTGCCTAACATTTCATTTGCTTCGCCAGTGACAATAACAGCCTTAGTATGAGTATGTGGGAAAATACATTAAATTTAAAATAATTTTTAAAAATATATTTGCATAAATGTATATATATATATATATATGTACAAGTAAAGCATTATTTTATTGACACAATGCATGCATGGGAAGGTGTATATTAACTGAATTAAAAATATTTTTGCATGCAACATATTCCAAATGTCTGTAATACAAAATTAGTTGAATATGCGTTGATGAGAATTTACAACGATGAGATGGAAATTATTAAATGGAATTTTTTTATGTTAATGAAACGATAAACAAAATAATAATAATGTATTTAATATACTTTTTTGAGGTTATAAACAACAGCGCCACTTTAGTAATTTTAGTTACAAATGAAACCTTAAACTGAGAATTACTTGCTGCATTACAAAAAATCTTAAATAATCCGCCATCAATAATAAGCAAAGGCAAACAATGTTAATAGCGTACACAGTGCCAAGTGTCCCACAACTAAATGCGTGAAATGATGAATGTAATTTATTTGCAGGAATGCGTGAAATTTTATTGTATTAAGCATTTTTTTAAACTGACTTTGTGTACATATTTTCTTTTACCTCTTTGGAAGGAAATTATCGTTTCACTCAACTCCTCAATCATATGGACACGTCGGCCTTTAATGCCCATTACTTTTATGCGCACGCATTATCCAAAGAAATGTAGGCAAAATAAATAAATTGTTTGTAGTAATTAAATATGTTGTTGTAGTATATAGTAACGATTTTAAACAATATAAATTGTAGTGATTTGTTTTTTTTTTTGTTATGTAAAATTACATACTATAGACTCTTTGTTTTATGTGTGCTTATATACCTTTGCCCGAATCCGCATTACGTATGACCACTTCGTCTTTGCAATAGGTTTTGCCTGGTATTTTGGTTGGTTTCAAGAATTTGCCCGAATTTCGTATAACCTCGCCCGGTGCCAATAGGAGTTGCGTCTGCTGCGCCGAACCAACAGCGGCTATAGCAGCGGCCGCTGCGGCGCCAGCCCCACCGAATGTGGGGGAGGTGCTAAGGAACCCGCTTTGTGTTGGATCAATATGTCCATCGGGTAGCTGTGTAGGGAAAATGAAAAGCAGATGTATTAAACAAAAATATAACAATAATAAATTGCTACTACAGCAGTTACTCACATCGATGTTCGTTGCTTGTTTGGTTTTATAATACGAATTGAAGCCATTGTCCTCCCAGCCTTTGGCGCGTAACTCTATCAATTCGAGCAGATTCAGTCTCGTCATTATGTTTAAGCGTTCGTCCTGCGAAGCATTGCGGAAAACAACAAATGCACGATCTAGTGTATCTTTCGAGACTGTCTCCAATTGTGGACCGTGAATGCGTAGATTTTGCACTAAAGCCGCCATTGGTTCCGTATTATTGATGCCCGATTGTAGAGTTAATGCAACATTCTCAATCAGCTGTATTAGCTCCTCAATAAGCATATAATTGTTTTTCAGTGACGAGCGTGATTGTGATTTTAGTGGGCGTGGCGCCTCAACATTTTTCACTGTACGTCCAATGTGTGCCATTGCTTTGATGAATGTTATATGTTTTAAGGTTACACTTTAAATTAAATATTGTAAATCGTTTAATGATTTCGTAGTTTTAGGTTATTTTGTTTTTGATTTTTTTTATATTGAGTTTGGTAGTAACGCCTGGAACTGTAGTTGGTTATTTTGTTGTTGTGTGTTTGAAGTAATTTTCTTGTACAAAAATGCTTCAAGTAAAATTGAAGGAATATCGAGATAATCTCAAACGTCTGTTCGCACCTCCCCCTGCAAAAAATAAAATAAAAAAAATATATTAGTAAATCTTGGTATTTGTACTTGAATCAATATGTACCACAAACACAATTTAACCGTCAAAAAGTGTTGTGTAGTGAATGTTTGACAAACTAAATCGGTATTTTTAAGTATTGATTAGCTTGTGCTGAAGCCCTACCACGTTTACAACTGTGTCATCTATGTACACTTTTTCTATTTCTATCAGTGCTTCTACACGTATGTATGTATGTTTCTACTTTACAATAAGTAAACTGAATAATTATGAAAGCTTGTTGATTTTAGCAACTTGCGTTGCTAAGTTATTTATTGCTTTCTGTAATTATTTGTGAGAAATTGTATAAAGTCCATACTCTTGTATCATCTTTATTATACAATATCAATTTTTCCTTTTACACTTGGTCGTTGTTTTTATGATAAATTTTACTTGCTTGTTGCTTGCGTTTTATATCTTATTTAATCTCATAACTAATTTCCATTACTTATAATGCACAAACATACATACTTTACAGCAATTTAGTTTTAATGCGTTAACATTTTATCTTTCACATCATTCAAGGATTTTAGCGTGTTATTTATTTACGTACACATAATTTGAGATGCTGAGCATAAAATTATTGTTAATAACAATATGAAACCGAAAATATTTTTAGCATTGGAAATGCAGGGGCAATCTTGAGTATTCTATGTAACATAAGTACTTCCACGCTTATGTATAGGCTGCAATATTTTTGTTTTGTTTACTTTACAATGGAGAAAAGCACTTTTTCAAAATATTATCAGACACCAAGGTCATTTTAACTAATTGTTATTGTTTTAACTAAACTACTTCATATTTCGTCTTATCTCTATCGTGAGTAGTTGTTGTGACAGCAGGCGATGAGCAATGTTGAGCAATGTGTAAGGAAAGTTCTTAAGTATTCAAAACTTTGTCGAGGTAAATAGTTAACTAATTTTCACTATTATAACAATGTATATAATACACACGCACATACTACAATATATATGTATGTTTAAGGTATAATTTCATTACTAGCACAAAAACAATAAACGTTGTTTAGCGCGGTAAGCGCAAACATAAACCCCCTTTTAGCTTTATGAATATGACAATTGGAATTATAATTTCAACAATGTGATGACACGTTTTGCATTTCAATTAAAATACGCGTCATGTCATATAATATATATATTTCTGAATAATAAATTTAAGATTTCAAATAGAAATCAAACTTTTTAATACTGACTGCTGCCCGTCGATATTTTCAAATGTCAACTTATTTTATATTTTGCATTGAGGGCCCAGCCAATTAGTAATAGTAAGTGTAAACCTACAAATTTCAGCCACATGAATCATCTAAAGACCTCATCAACAACAAACATTAAACCTTCGTGTTGCTATCGACAAAAGTGCCAGCAGCCGCACTTTCGTTTCTTGTCCGTGAAGTTGGCAGCGTTCACACTAGACTCCCGCCCACTCTCAAATGCTCATTTGTTGTTGTTTGCTTTTGCTATAGCTCATCAGTGCGTCGTCGATTCATGTTCATTAACAAATGCGATAGCGGAAGGTACTCACTTTAAATATTTGGTTAAACATACATATGTATGTATAATTAATACCAGCAATGCTACGTATGACAGTGAGAACTTGCAACATTTTCATAAGGCAGCTAGCTCCATCATGCTCAATTGTTTCCCTATCCAGTACAAGTCAATTGGATCATTGTCGAGAATAGCAACAAAAATGAATTTGCTCAGCACTACTGCGAACGACGGCAGAAGTGAAGAAACCAAAATAAAGCAACACAAATTAAGTACGCAGAGAAATATGCAGCGGCGTTGACTGACAGAGACATTGTCATATAAAATGGATTCACACAATCCTGTATTAAGTTTATTATTTTTATAAATGCCAGCTAAGGAGTGGCTTTTTACTTTTCATTAACAAAAGTTATGGATATTAAAACATAGTTTAAACTTGCTGTGTTAATTTAGTGGATTTCAATTGCGTTTCCTCTATTTGGTTGCTGCGCCAACGTTGCCGTCGATGCTGCTGCTGCTCTTTATAATAGAACCGTCGCACATTTTCACAGACTTTCAAAGCGAATTTAAAACGTAGACACATACGTTATTTTAATTATTTTCCATAAACTTATAGACTTATAGCCGCTTTTGGTATATTTTTCCAATTAAGAACACATTTTTTCGAAGACTTACCAGAAATTCTGCAAATTCACACAAGAGAAAAACTTTTTACTGTTCGTCGTAGTGGATGAAACATCCAATCAAAGCAAATGATGTAAACTTTAGGTGCTGCCGCTTATGTGGATGATAATTAATTGTGGAAGCTGAATTTGATTTTTGATGTGTTACCATTGTGAATTTGCTGTCATCAATATTGTGAATAGTACTCTTTTGTACTCTGACGTTTTTCAATAGCATTTGTTAAATAAAGTTGAAACAAATAATTAATACACGTTTGCATATAGTTCAAGTTATAATTGAAATAGTTATTTATCTGGAAAACTACAAAACAATCTAGCCATGGCTTCAGGCGTTTCAGAAAAGGATGAGGAAAATTTGAGACAACAGTGTGAAAATGCCTCTTTGGAAGATAAACCACTACCAGCTAGGAAATCTGTTTTACCACCTATTAAACTTGGTATGTCCTTCAGTGATTGGAAACAGATGAAAGATGCAGAGGAGGAGGGTAAAAACAACAAATCTTCAAGGTCTGCAAAAGACAGAAAATATGGCGGCCAACAACGACAAAATCCACGCACTCAAAACTGGACTTCAGAAAGTCATATACAAAATCAACAGAGTAAAGAAAGGATGTTTTTTAGATCACAACAAAAAAATTTGCCTAACTTTAATGCATTAACTCCACAACGAAACCAATCAAATGTGCGTAGGTTCCAAGATTCCGTAATACCACCACTTATGCCACCATTGTCGTTTGATGAGTTCCTAAATCACGACGTACACTGGTCTTCTGGACCTCTAATGCAACCAATGTTTCCCCCAATGCCTCGAATGCCACGTTTCAATCAATACAGAGATTGCAATAATCAATCAGGAAGAGTCAATAACAGATACTTTCCACAAAAAAAATTTTCAACTCGAACAAAACCAAAATCTGGCGACTCTGCCATAAATAATAACATCAAAACGCCAGAAACTAAATCAATTAAAAAAGAGCAACAAGCTCAGCAAGCTATAACAAACACAAATGTTATAGATGACGACACAAATGTTACACGAGACAGCAAACAACAACCGCAAATATATATTCAAAGACCGCGTAATCTTACCAATAAGTATGACAAAAGTAAACCTACTTGGATGGTGAAGCCTCAAGCTCCACCACCAATGGCAGCCAAAACTCCGGAGGAGCGCGAGCATAAGACACGTTTGTGGCGAGAATATCGCCATGCCATGAAACCATTTAAAAATCGTGAGTTTAAAAATGCTAAACGAGTTGTACAACGTCTGGGCAAAAAGAATTATGAAGAACTTGAAGAAAAGGATCGTGAACGTTTAGATTGGGCAGTGGAGGCAGTGAACGCGCACAAAGAGATGTTGAATGCTCGAATGGCGGAACGATCGGCGCGCGTGGAACGGGCAATAAAAAATGATATAAATGACACAAAAAGGGAAAATGTCTTCAATCTACCTGTAAATAGGAATTCTAATAATTTTTCGAACCAAAAAAATCATAACACACATGATCCTGTTTGGCCAGCACGTCAATCTTTATCTGAAACCTTTCTACCTGGTGGTGTATTGCTACCAGGAGGTATTATAACACAATCTAAAACTTAATTTGTATTCGTAAATAAAATTAAAAGAGAATTTAAATTTAAATTAATAAAATTGCGTTCGTAATTTGTTATAACAGTTTGATGCTAAAACGATTTACCGAGCTCATGAGTTCAATATTGGTTTTAATGACACAAAAAGCTTATTTTCATAACAGACACTCTTGTGTAGAAACAAATTTTTTTATTAATTTTACAATTTAGATTATTACTTTTTTGGTTAGGGTGCTGTGATTTACAATCATGATTTTTAACAACTGGAGCTTTCAGTTTCTCCCAGCAATTCTCTCCTTTTTTCCTTGCCGCGTAATATTGCGGCTTTGAATAGGTTGCAATATAATTCTACTGCTGCCGGTGAATCATCATTTCCGGGCACTGGATAAGTAATCAAATTAGGATTGCAGTTAGTGTCCACAATACCAATTGTGGGTATGGCCATTTTCGCTGCATCTCGCACTGCCACATGCTGTGTCAATATATTGTTTTGTGTATTCAAGAAAATGCACAAATCAGGCAAACGCGTTACGGCACCGAACTGGACATTAGCATTCGTAAAAATACCGCCGCGCCAAAAACGCGTATGTGAGAATTCACCGGCCTCCATAGCTTTTTTCTCCACAAGATGGGCGTTGAGCGCATTTCGATTAAAGAACAATATAATGCCATCACGAAATGCGATATGTGCAGCTATGTTTAATGCATCGCGAAGATGTGAAGCGGTTACATCTAAATCGAATATAAGGTGACCAAGACGACTTCCGTATATGTAGGGACGCATGCGATCATCTAACGATCCTTCTTTGTGACCATAATGAACTCTAGCATTGAAGAGATCTCGTACAGTAAATAGATTATGCACTTGGAAATAATCAGGGTGCTTCAATATTCGTTCCTCTATTACAGCAATATTTTCAGGTTCTGTTGCGGGTGTGTTTGTAGCGCTTTGGGTCTGTTGTAGTCGCTTTGGAATGGCGCAAACATTACGATAATTGAAAATACGTGCAGCTGGAAGAAATTGTGTGTTTTTGGCATGTTGTTTAATATATTTTATAAAGTTTACCTGTTTTTAAAGAGTTTTGTAACATCTTGGTACTTTTATGACTTTTAACCCAATTTATCAATTATCACGCCGGACTGCTGATGAACAGCTGTTTGAGATGCCAATAGAAAAGTTGTCAGTAAAAAATTAAGTTAAACTAATTCGAAAAAATCGCTTAATGCTGATTACCATACTAAAACATTTTGTATAAAAACTTCAAATAAATTTATCAATCATTTATAATATATTATTAATAAACTGCATAAAAATATTTATACTCATCCATTGTGACCGATCGTTTGCACAAGAAGAATTATAAGCTATACGATTTGGTTTTTCAATTATGCAGCAAAACAAAGTCATAAAATTATTGAAAATCAATTTATGAAAAATATTTTGGACAAACTAATATGTAATGTTAGGGAATATTGTGTTGGTAAACAATTAAGTAACATTTCACTATTTGCAGAACATTTGATGGAGTGGATAAAGTTATAAGGCAATAAAAAAACATGGACATAGAACCACCCACTAATTACTCGGATTCAGCGTCCATGCAATCGAATTCTGAATACTCAGATGCTGAATGTGAACCCCATATAGAAGACAACGAATATTTCCAAGATACAGAACGCGAACACAACGAGGTGGGCCACAGTGTTATAAGTGAAATACGTGAAGGTTTAACGCCAGCGCAAGACACAGTGAATGGTGCAAATGACAACAGTAGCAAAAACTCTGCTACAATAGACAATGTACATAAATCGGTGTCAGCTGAATCGTTACCCATAAGCAATAGCACCAGCACAATATCTGGTGAAATAGTTAACTCAACAGGCGCTTTAACTGTCGATGATGGTGATGACAGCCAATTTGACTATATGCATGACAGTGTATGGCGTGAACAAAAGAAACACATATTTATATTGAGTGAAGCGGGTAAGCCCATATATTCCTTGCACGGGAATGAAGATAAACTAGCAACCTTGTTCGGTGTTATACAAGCGCTGGTTAGCTTCGTACAACATGGACAGGATGCTATTACGTCTATACACGCGCGTGGCATTAAATTTGTATTCCTGGTGCGCAATACGCTAATACTCGTTGCGGCTTCACGTACAAATATGAGTGTGCCACAGTTGCAACTTCAATTGAGGTAAGTTAAAATGGTTAATCTCTATATGATATAAAATACATAAATTTATTCAAATTTCAGCGATGTATATAATCAAATACTATCAACGCTAACGAACAAGCATGTCACACGCATATTTGAAAAGCGTAAAAATTTTGATCTACGCCGTTCATTAGCTGGCAGCGAAAGATTAATCTATCATTTGCTCGCAAATGACAGCAGTAATAAACGAGGTTTGAATATATATATATTATTATAAATATATTTCATTTGTTATGTTTGTCTTATGCACATATATTATATTTATTTTATGGTAGTGACCAACAATGTCTTCACATTTTTAACAAACTCCATACGTGTACTACCTCTGCCGACGACCGTACGTTCAAGCATCGTTAGCGGTATACAAAGCAATTGTTCAAAAATCAAGGATTTAGTGTTCGCCGTGCTCATAGCTAATAACAAACTGATATCATTGGTGCGTATGAAAAAATATTCCATCCATCCAGCGGATTTGAGGTAAGAAATATAGGTAAACATATATTATTGATATTTGTTAATTTAATTTTCTGCACAGGCTAATCTTCAATCTTATCGAATGCTCTGAGTCCTTTAAGTCCTCTGAAAATTGGACACCTATCTGCCTGCCGAAATTCGATATGAATGGTTATTTATATGCGCATGTTTCCTATCTGTCCGACGATTGCCAGGCGTGCCTTTTGTTACTCTCAGTCGATCCGAATGTATTCTTTACGCTCTCCGACGCGAAGAGGCGCATAACGGATAAATTGCGCTCGTCAAAGTGTCTCGACGCGATTAATAAAGAAATTGAGAAACCTACTAACGGCGGTTTAAATTTAAACCTTATTGGCATACCGGAACTACGACATTTCCTATATAAACCCAAAACGGCGGCACAACTGCTCTGTTCCGAACTTGTACCACCGTATACGACACTAAACGAATTCGAACGCTTAGAAGGCATCTATTGTGATTTATTGCATCGCATACACAACAATTCGCGTCCGTTGAAATTAATTTACGAGGTACGCGAACGTGAAGTGGTACTGGCATGGGTAACGGCTGCATATGAATTGTACGCGGTATTCGAACCATTGGTGGATAAGTGTGCGGTGATTAAGAATGTCGACAAGTTGATTAAGTGGATTGAAAAGGAATATGATGTATTCTTCATACGAAACCATCCGACTTTCTGAGGCTGGTGGTTGCTTGGCGAAATGTTAAGCGCCGAGTTGTAGTAGTAGACAATAGAGCACAGCGCGAATAAGGCGAATTGGACAATTTTTGTTTTGTTAAAAATTAACGGTGTATCCAGCTGTGCTCAATATGTAAATTTGTAAGTATTATTGACTTGCGTTAAACACTAAGCCTAAATGCGTTTGGCATTTTTTCTTTCGACAATTTGAAATAAAGTGTAAATAATTTTAAAACCGTTATACACATAGCTACATATATGCAAAATCCTTAGTTAATACTTATATAGTTAAATGACGTTGATGATTATTAGTGTATAATGGAAATAAATAAATCCAAATGAGTGAAAAAAATAAAACTCGGTTACAAGCATATAAATAAAGTTAGACTAAGCATGATTTAACGATGTTTTTAATAAACAAAACGCGCGCTATATACATAAATATATTTTTGTTTTGCAATCAGCTGCTTACTTTTATACTGAGAATATAATAATTAAATATATACATACATACATAAAATAGGGTCAAAATTATATGTGACCAATTAGACAAGCTGAGCGACCCTTTCTAGAGTTTGTTTACAATTTTTCTGACTTAACGCACATACATACTTTTAAATGACTTAATTTTTTATTGCTTTATACATTTTACTGCGTTAAAGAATTTAATTTTTAAGCATTATTAACTTTTGTTCTGTTAAATTTAACACTGTCGTGTTAATTTTCAATTAATTATTTTTTTTATTTCTTTATTTTATTTTTTTTTTATTTCTTTATTTAATTTTTTTTTATTTTATTTTTTTTTTATTTAATTTTCTTTTTAATTAATTATTATTGATTATTTAATTTTTTTAAACTTAATTTATAATTAAATTTTTTTTAATATAATTTTTTTATTTTAAATTTTTTTAATTTAATCTTTTTTTAAATTTTATATTAATTTTTATTTCTTATATTAAATTTTGTTAAAATTAATTTTTTTATTAAGTTTTTTTAATTTTTGTTTATTTAATTTTTTTAACTTAATTTATTTTTTTAATTTCACCTTTTTCGATTAATTTTTTTCTTATTTTAATTTTGTTTATAAAATTTTTTTAAATTAATTTTTTTCATTTAATTTATTTTTAAATTCAAAAAATGAAATGATCCTTAGTTTATTTTTATTTTTTCTTTTTCATTTAATATTTTTTTATTTAATTATTTTTTAAATAAAATTTTTATATTTAAATTTTTTAATTTAATCTTTTTTAAATTTTATATTAATTTTTATTTCTTATATTAAATTTTGTTAAAATTAATTTTTTTATTATTTTTTTAATTTATTTTTATTTAATTTTTTTTAAATTAATTTATTTTTTTAATTTAACCTTTTTCGATTAATTTATTTTAATTTAATTTTGTTTTTTATTTAATTTTTTTATATAAATTTTTTTTAAATATTTTTTTTTAATTTAAATTACATATTTTTTAAATTTAAAAAATGAAATGATTCTTAATTTTATTTTTTTAATTAATTATTATTGTTTATTTAAATTTTTTTCAAATTATTTTTTTTTTAATCTAATGATTTTTTTATTTAATTTTCTTTTTAATTAATTATAATTGTTTAATTACGTTTTTTTTTAATTAATTTTTAATTAAAATTGTTTTTATTTAAGATTTTTTTAATACAATTTTTTTAATTTAATAATTTTTTAAATTTTATATTAATTTTTATTTCTTATATTAAATTTTGTTTAAATTAATTTTTAATTAATTTTTTTTTTTTAATTATATTTATTTAATTTTTTAATTAATTTATTTTTTAATTTTAACCTTTGTTGATTAATTTTTTTAATTTATTTTTTTCTTATTTTAATTTTGTTTTTGATTTAGTTTTTTATTTAAACTTTTTTAATAATTTTTTTTAATAAAATTTTGTTTATATAATTCTTTTAAATTAATTTTTTTATTTTAATTAATTTTTTTGACATTAAATTATTTCTAATATTTTTTTTAATTCTTTTTTTTCTTAGTTTATTTTTATTTTTCCTTTTTTCATTTAATTTTTTTTATTTAATTTTTTTATTTAAATTTTTTTCAAATTAATTTTTTTTTTAATTTAATGTTTTTTTTAATTAATTTATTTTTATAAACTTATATTTTTTTTAATTATTATTTTTTTTATTTTTTTAAATTTTTTTAACTTATTTTATTTTTGAATTATTCTTTTTTTAAATTAATTTATTTATATTTTTTATTTATTTATAAATTAATTTTTTGTATAACATACGTTGTAGTTGTTATTGTTTTCTATATTACCTTTCGTTGTTGCAACAAAATTAAATAGTTTCCTTTCCTTCTGTTATTAGTGTTCATCATGGACAAATTCAAGATTAACAAGTCACACAAAATTGCCAAAATTAGGAATAAGCATGAAAATTATTGATATTTAAGGAATATTAGTTCACAAAAAAGCAAGGAATACTAACAGCAAACAACAATCAAATTATGAATGCAAATTTAAGGTAAGACATGCATATATATTATTATACTGCTGAAGTGCGCATAATTTAAAAAAATTTAAATTACCGATTTGAAGTAGTAAATCAAGTGTCTGCAAATGTGGCATGCCACAAAAAAGCTTTTCACCACCTCGAAACTTTACCAGCTGCTATCAAAACCGCCCCTTTTATGTGCTCGTACTGGCGCTCTTGGCATTTAACGTAGCATTTTGAGCGTTTCGAAATTGGCAAAGCTCAACTACTCGTCGCTTTGTCTCCAACAGCCATTTTCGTGGCGTCTCAGTTGAGTAAAGGATATACGCGCGTGCGGTTGTTGCTGCCATTAATCGACGCTGCAGCGCTCTGTTTAAAACAAAAAAAATCAAAACTGTTACAAAAGTGTGATTTTTCTTTTTTTTTGTATGTAAATTGCCATTTTATAAAATCGACAGCAATTAACTGCTATAAGAAAAATATTGTATACACAAATTATTAAAAAAAAAAGTGCAGTGCTCCGCATGTGCGTGTGTGCGTGTAAGCTATATGTGTGTGTGTGTGTGCATACTTATAGGCGTTGTATGAAATTCCTAAGCAACAATTAGACGAGTCGTACCAACAAAAAAAAGAGAAGAAATGGAATGAAATAAAAAAAATTGTGGATTCAAAAGCAGACGAAAGCAGACATTTTGCAGCGAGTGCGTGATTTCAAAACGGCAAATATTCGAGAGCACATAAAAATTGCCAAAAATACAAAATTTAATTAAATGAAGCATTAAATGGTGTAACGCAAAACAGCTTGTGAGCTTTGTACTAGTGTGTGTGTGTGCAGTCCTAATAATTCTCTATATACGCGCAGACATGCTGTTGCGAGTGCTGCTGCTGCTTACCGCTTAGCACCTTAATCAAGTTAGTTACTTGGCTTTGGCAGTCACAGCTCGTGTTAGGACTACTCGTAGTCGCTGCATAAACTTCAAGCAGCTAAATGTTGCGTACCGACCTTTCAGCCACATTCTGAAGCCACCGTGCAGTGTATACAACATTCGAAATTCGGTGCGCTCAGCATTGCCGTTAGTGAGTTCGAAATTGCGTGTTGTGCCGCGTGCCGCGTGCCTTGTGCCTCGCGCGTTCGTCGTCGCCTCTTCGTTGATGCGAACGTCTGACTGCGACCGGTACACGTTTACCACCTCGACTGCGGCTGCGACTTTCCGCTTCAACGCTCTCCACGTCTATCTTTAATTCATTATTCGCGCTGTATATATGTATGTAAACGAAACGGTATAACAGCGCGTGTGTCTTCCTATTCCCTGCAAGCTTAAGCTTTTGCTGTGTGTATGTGTGTGTGTTGTGTTCGTACGCATGTCCTTTTTCTCACCATACTCGCTTCAACTCGCCATTCGCTAAAGCTTGAGAAGGGAAGCTCGTTCCTGCTCGTTGGTTTTTTGCTGCTACTACATTGAAGTTTGCTGACTGGCGTGTTGCCCACACACACAACATACACGCGTTTGTTAGTCTACAAAAATCTGTGTGAAAACATATGTACATACATACGGGTGCGTTTGTAAAGCGCAAAGTCACACACAAGCCGGATATAAGCGTGCGTAAAACCGGCTTTATTAGCCCATCGGATGTGTACTTGAGGAAGTGTAGACGATGCATAATATATGCTCTGTGTTTGAATCCTGTTAGTTAACTGTTTTTTTTTGATCCGTGTAAATCGTTTAAAATTAAAATCACTGTGTGCACCCTAAAAGTATGCAATTGTTTTGCACCAAAAATCTCGAAATCCATATAAAAAGTGATGAACACTCCGGAAAGGTTTTCTATAAAAAAAATATATTCTATTAGTGTGAAATTATTTTCGGTGTATTGAGTGCTGATTTTCAACCTACATATATACTGCCTAAAACACTAAGTTTCTGAGTTCCATAAATGCAACCAGAGCACATGGCGCAGCTGTGAGTGCGCATATGGTTGTCTGAAGGCTTAATGTGCGTATAAAAAGCGAAAGATAGGCAATTCTATTTGAAGGTATTATAATCTTTAAAATTTCTAGAAAATTACTATACTTCGAATTTCCAATTTCGGATTTCGAATTTCGGTATTTTAATTTTTATTCTTGATTTCTTTCAAAATTACTGAACTTCGAATTTCCAATTTCGGATTTCGGATTTCGGTATTTTAATTTTTATTCTTGTTTGAAACGGAATTTGTGTTTGTTGTGTCTTAAAAGAACTTAAAAATGCGTCCCATATTAAAAAAATAATTAAAAAATGTGTACCTCGGATCTGATTTCCTTTCGTCATTACTTAATATTAATATTCGTTAAATGTAAAAACCGTTTTCTATAACTTTTGTTATCTACTTTAATACAACGTTCCTCCAGTAAGTCTTACAAGCTTTTATAAAGGGTATCAACATTATTATGCTAAGCCAAATAGCTGAAAATATCGGCTATATCTAGAACCGAAGTATTTTACAAATTTCTAAGGCACATATTAAACGCATGAAAGCTTGTTAGTTGACGAGTTTTTCGTGCTGGTATTTATTGGAATTTTATGGGTATTTTCATTTTTCAATATGCGGCTTTATAACACCATACACACATATCAAATTAGAGAGTTATAAATATTTATATATATTCCTTATGTATGTTTGTTTATGTGTCCATATGTACCGTAGCGTGTTTGAGTGACAACTCAGCATGGCTTGTTGTTGTTGTTTTTTTTTACTTTACTGCGAAAATGAAGTGTGTACAAAGTAGTGAAGAGCAAAAGTGCTCAGCAAAGCCATTATTGGTCTGAGTCATGACGGAATGATTTATGGTCGCATAGGCATTTTTATAGCTTTGCAATGTCCAGTTGAGCCGGTCAACATATGCGTGGGCGTAAAGTTTTAATTGAAATTATCCACACAACTTTGAGGCGTTTATGTACATACATATGTGCTAATGTGAATATATATGTACATATGTATGTTTTCAACATGACCGATATTTATATCGAGTGCTAAAAATAGTATCTTGAAAGGAGCAGTCACTTATGTTTACCCTGCAGGGGAATGAACTAGTGAACCCACTCGATATATACCCGTTTATATATATATATATTTGCCGTAGAAACCGCTTTAAGCGATTATAGCCGAATCCACCAGAGCGCGCCACTCGTTCCTCCATTTTGCTTTTTGGCGTCAACTGGAAACACCAAGTGAAGCAGGTCACTTTGCACTTGGTCTTTCCACCGGAGTGGAGGTCGTCCTCTTCCGCGGCTTCCTCCAGCGGGTACTGCATCAATACTTTCAGAGCTGGAGTGTTTTCTTCCATCCGTACAACATGACCTAGCCAGCGTAGCCGCTGTCTTTTTATTCGCTGAACTATGTCAATGTCGTCGTATAAATCGTACAGCTCATCGTTCCATCGTCTGCGGTATTCACCGTTGCCAATGTTCAGAGGACCATAAATCTTACGCAAAACCTTTCTCTCGAAAACCCCAAGAGTCGTCTCATCGGATGTTGTCATCGTCCACGCTTCGGCGTCATACGTCAGGACGAGAATAATGAGCGACTTGTAGAGTTTGATTTTTGTTTGTCGAGAGAGGTCTTTACTTTGCAATTGCCTACTCAGTCCAAAGTAACACCTGTTGGCAAAAGTGATTCTGCGTTGGATTTCAAGGCTGACATTGTTGGTGTTGTTAATGCTGGTTCCCAGATAAACGAAACTATCTACTACTTCAAAGGTGTGACTGTCAATAGTGACGTGGGAGCCAAGACGAGAGTGCGCTGACTGTTTGTTTGATGACAGGAGATATTTCGTCTTGTCCCCATTCACCATCAGACCCATACGCTTCGCTTCTTTATCTAGTTTGTAAAAAGCAGAACAAACGGCGCGGTTGTTGCTTCCAATGATATCGATATCATCGGCGTACGCCAGTAGCTGTACACTCTTATAGAAGATTGTACCTTCTCTATTTAGCTCTGCAGCTCTTATAATTTTCTCCAGCATCAGGTTAAAGAAATCACACGAGAGTGAGTCACCTTGTCTGAAACCTCGTCTGGTATCGAACGGCTTGGAGAGGTCCTTCCCGATCCTGACGGAGCTTTTGGTGTTGCTCAACGTCAGCTTACACAGCCGTATTAGTTTTGCGGGGATACCAAATTCAGACATCGCGGCATAAAGGCAGCTCCTTTTCGTGCTGTCGAAAGCAGTTTTAAAGTCGACAAAGAGATGGTGTGTGTCGATCCTATTTTCACGGGTCTTCTCCAAAATTTGGCGCATGGTGAATATCTGGTCTGTTGTTGATTTTCCAGGTCTAAAGACACTGTCAAGTCTTATATCCAGTTTCCAGAGCATTGCAGTCCTGACTTCTAGCACAATCAAAAATCAGCGTTTAACCTAGACATTTTATATGTCTAAAACGGAATACTTACAAACAAAAAGCCGTTACCTGCATACCAACATTAACACACGTTTAATCTCAGTTCCTCATGTTGCACTTGATTTTTTGTTTTTTTTGCGAGATTGCCTTACATGCGTAATTTTATTATTATTACAACGTGTGTGTGTGTGTGTCATACATTGTTTGTGATTTGCTTTTGGTCCTCATCTTTGCGAAAGTACTTAGTGCATACATAACCATGGTCCTTTTGTTGAGTACTCGTACATACATATGCGTTGGTGTTGGAGCAGAAGCGTGACTGCCGCGCACAGTGTCGGATATAAAAACACACCTGCATATATATAATATATGTACATATATATTACCAACACACATAGCAGGAAATGATTACAATATTTTCCGTTATTCAGTGCGTCTGGCAACCTAATCTAAAATCATATAGTACATATATTTATATGTATGTATATGTAAATAGCATGTCAACGCAGGTGAGATAACCGTTTTATAATGCTAATATGCCTGAGTCTAGGTTGTAGGTAACCCGTATTTGTGTCTTTTTTGATTTTATTTTATTTTTATATTTTTTCTTTGCGCTCAGCTCAAATCTTGTCATACATTTTTATGCATGTTTACTTGTGTCCTTTTGCTAAGTGGTTGTCCTTTCAAGTGTCTGATCAGTTTTATTGCAAGCCTTTTCCTAATGTTATTGCTCAAAGTAATTTATACACTTCTATTTCAAATGTGCTCACTGGCTGTGCCTTATATGGTTGTTTATATGTACGTATGTAAGGGTATATGTAGCCTATCAATGATTATTGCTTTATTGCAAATTGGATTTAAAAATTTTATTTGACTTCCTCGAAGTTGACCTGCCTACACATATTTTTCTCACTCTCTCTCACTAGGTTAGTCTAATATTTCACTTCCGTTAAAAGAGCTACTAGATATCAATAATGTTTTTTTTTTTCAACGGAAGCGATTCTGTGAAACTATGCTACGTCTCTTAAGGGGCTATACCGGTGTGACACTTTCAAAAATCGATTTTTTTTATCTTGCTTTTTCGATAGTATATTCAAAATTCTGTGAATAGTTTTTGAATGGCAACGTTCTAAAGAGCGACCACTCGCAGGTATAACTCTCTATGGTTGAAACTTTAAACTCGTTTTTCTCGTAACGACATTTTTCGAAATTGCTGACATCATATAACTCAACGAGAAATTGACCGATCGACTTCAAATTGAAACTGAGTATTCTTGAATGTATTTACTATACAATGACCTAAGATTTTGATTGGTTGAAAATTGGCAATTTGGCATTAAGAAACGTTTTCTTTTATTTAAGTCTTTTATCCAAAAAAATGACACTTTTTTCAGAACTACGCCATTTTGTTAATTTTTGATATTTCATTCGTCATTGTATAGGAAATACCTTCAATTTTAATAACCTTTTTGAACTTTTTGGTTTCAGCTACTCATTCGGCCGGAATCATGTCAGCAGTTGGTGAATTTTTTTTTGGCACCTTCGAAGGCAGTATATAACTCCGTTATGTTTCAATATTTTTGTAAAAAAAATCTTAAAAATATAGCTGACAATATACTTTATAATGTCCAAAAAACTTCGAAAAATTCGACCGAGTACTTTCTTAAAAAAAAAAAAATTCACAAAAATCGCTTAATTTTTCATGAATTACACTGGGGTTTCGTGGACTCAAAAAATCGATTTTTTTTTGTTTTTTGGCTCATTCATTTCTACAACATCTCAAAAATATTGTCCTAAATTTTCAAGTCGATCCGAATAATAAAGGGTGATTTTTTAAGAGCTTGATAACTTTTAAAAAAAAAAAAAAGCATAAAATTTGCAAAATCTCATCGGTTCTTTATTTGAAACGTTAGATTGGTTCATGACATTTACTTTTTGAAGATAATTTCATTTAAATGTTGACCGCGGCTGCGTCTTAGGTGGTCCATTCGGAAAGTCCAATTTTGGGCAACTTTTTCGAGCATTTCGGCCGGAATAGCCCGAATTTCTTCGGAAATGTTGTCTTCCAAAGCTGGAATAGTTGCTGGCTTATTTCTGTAGACTTTAGACTTGACGTAGCCCCACAAAAAATAGTCTGAAGGCGTTAAATCGCATGATCTTGGTGGCCAACTTACGGGTCCATTTCTTGAGATGAATTGTTCTCCGAAGTTTTCCCTCAAAATGGCCATAGAATCGCGAGCTGTGTGGCATGTAGCGCCATCTTGTTGAAACCACATGTCAACCAAGTTCAGTTCTTCCATTTTTGGCAACAAAAAGTTTGTTAGCATCGAACGATAGCGATCGCCATTCACCGTAACGTTGCGTCCAACAGCATCTTTGAAAAAATACGGTCCAATGATTCCACCAGCGTACAAACCACACCAAACAGTGCATTTTTCGGGATGCATGGGCAGTTCTTGAACGGCTTCTGGTTGCTCTTCACCCCAAATGCGGCAATTTTGCTTATTTACGTAGCCATTCAACCAGAAATGAGCCTCATCGCTGAACAAAATTTGTCGATAAAAAAATTTCGAACCGAACACTGATTTTGGTAATAAAATTCAATGATTTGCAAGCGTTGCTCGTTAGTAAGTCTATTCATGATGAAATGTCAAAGCATACTGAGCATCTTTCTCTTTGACACCATGTCTGAAATCCCACGTGATCTGTCAAATACTAATGCATGAAAATCCTAACCTCAAAAAAATCACCCGTTAGTTTCGGAGATACAGCCTTTGGAAGGTGTGCGCTCCAAGCCAAGTACTATTGTTATTCAAAACTTTAAACGCTTTTTTCTCGGAACTGTGTTTTCAAAGTCGGTTGTCAAATTCTCGAAAACTTCTCAACCGATCTTGATTGAATTTTGAACAGGTGTTCGATATACAATTTACTCGTGCTTGAACGAAGGATTTTATTGTTTTGAAAAATGTCTGCCAAAATTCCAATTTTCACTTTTTTTGTCTATCCTTCGTTCAAGCACGATATTATGATCTTACCTAAAACACTTATTTTTGTTTTTTTTTTTTAATTTTGGATGATCCTGTCAGGAGTTATGCTGACAACTCGGAAGCACCTTTTTTCCGAGGGGTCACCGGAAATGACTTCAGTTTTTAAGATATCGTTTTGAAATTTTGCAGATGTTATTTTCTCTTCAAGAAGCTGCTCATTTGTCGGAACTGCCGATATCGGACCACTATATCATATAGCTGCCATACAAACTGAACGATCGGAATCAAGGGCTTGTATGGAAAACTTCCGCATTTTACTACACATCTTCACGAAAGTTGGTGTGAGTTGTTGTTCATAGAAATAATTTAATCTCCGAAAAATTTGTTCAGATCGGTTCACTATAGCATATAGCTGCCATATAAACCGAACGATCGGAATCAATGGCTTGTATGGAAAATTTTCGCATTTTACTACACATCTTCACGAAAGTTGGTGTGAGTTGTTGTTCATAGAAATAATTTAATCTCCGAAAAATTTGTTCAGATCGGTTCACTATAGCATATAGCTGCCATACAAACCCAACGATCGGAATCAATGGCTTGTATGGAAAATTTTCGCATTTAACGTGGTATCTTCACGAAATTTGACATGGATTACTGCTTAAGGTAAAAATATAATCTCCGAAGAAATTGTTCAGATCGGTTAACTATATAACCTTAATGTTTCTAGCAAACAACCCGGCTAAAAGGAATTAGTAAAATGTTTTCTTTTTTTTTACTTACTTTTTCTTACGTCTTTCGATTTGCTTAAACACATAGTTACTAAAAGAAATGCACCTGTGAAGGGTATATTAACTTCGGTAAAGCCGAAGTTAACGTTTTTTCTTGTTTTATTGTAAAATAATTTACTTGCCTTTGTTCTGAACCTTCGATCCTTTGCCTTTTTATCTAGTTCCTCATAGCCCATCTTATCTATTTGATTTTGAAATTCTGGAAATTAGGAATGTTGCTTTTATTTCAAGTATACTGAGGTCAGTAGCCTTATTATATACTAATTGCTTTACATAATACTTTTTTAATTTTTTAATAAGTTACTTGGCTTGCCTTTGTTCTGAACATACGATGCCATGTTTGCTAAACAATTTTTCCGTCTGATTCCTTATAGTCAGTTTCAGCTGTTTGAGTTTGAAATTCTTGAAGTAAAATAAGCCTTAGTCTTCAAACCTTCGATGACAACTGTTTCCTTTCAATAACAGTTGAGTCTTTAAATAAGAAAAACTACTTCAATCTAGCGAAAAAGAAACTCGTTAGTAAATAACTATATGAAACCTCTTATGAAATGCAATGGCTTCAAGTTAAATGTGTAAATATTTGCATTTCCATTAAATTATTAATGGAAAAATGCTAAATAAACAATGCCCGTGTAAACGCGTAGCCAAACAAAATATATACATATACATATACACCTACAACAACACATATGTGTATGCGTGATGAAAATTAAATTCCGCAGAAAATCGATTTGCGAGCAAAATAGACAGCGCCGTGTAGTCACATAACTACAATGCTCCGCTCCGCTCCTTATGAAACGTTATATACTTGGGCACTGGCATATTGCACAGTGTGTAGTTCATCTCAGCTGACGCCCCTTCAAATATACCCAACCGACGATAGATTGTGCATGCGTGAGGCTATGTGTGCGAAGCGAAAATTTTCAATAGACCAAAATATTATCGAAGAAAATTTCTCCAACAAAAGCTGTTGCTTCACTTATGCGCAACGCTGTGTGCGGCACGCTCCTGCGCTGCGTTTGTTTAAGGCTTGGGAAAGGAAATTGTGACAGCGCCTTTAGTTTATATATTTTCTAAGAATTTTCCGTTTTCTTCAAACTCATTTTTTTTCGTTCGCTGTAGTATTTGGTGCTTTCCACCTCCCCCGCAACTAGTGAATTTTCCATGTGAATGCGCATTAATGAGCTACAAATTGTCAGTAGTGTGGAAGTGCAAGTGTGTGTGTGTTGTTGCGAGTGGACAAAAAGCGCCGTGCGATTGTTTGAGCTATTGGCATTAGTCTTATTGTTAGTGTTGTTGTTTATTCAGTTAACCGTTCTTTATTGACTTTGCTTCTTTGGTGATATTTTGAAAGCAGCTATATCGTCGCGCCGTTTCACAAAGCCCACCATGAAGATGAGCATAGCATTATCAGCAATAGCAGTCGCCGCAGGATACCTAATCATTTTTATTGTTATTTGCTCAGTTTGAATGGAATTTGCCGAAAATAGAATTTTGTGCAGAATAGTGCATATATGAGTTGTGTTCAAAAAATAACGGGAATTTTATAATTTTCATTTTTTTTTTATTAAATAATGTATATCAACACAGCCGCTAAGGTTAGACGTGTTTTTATGAACTTGGCGATTTTCGTTTGTTGAAAGTTCACACTTCGCGGTTTGTTCGTGAATTCTTGACCAAAAACAATACTGTAACAATGATCCCCAGCCTTCATTTTTGCCAGACATGACTCCGTGTAACTTTTTCCTATTTTCAAAAATAAAGAGAACTTTAAAGGACCGTCGTTTTACTAGTGTACATGAAATTGTGGAATGTGCCCAAGACTCTCTCAAAAAATCGAGTTTGAGAAGCGTTTCGACGATTGGAAATATCTCTGGCTGAAGTGCTTAATATCAATTGGAGACTATTTTGAAGGCGACAGTATTAATGCAGACAAATGAAGTATTAAAAAAAACCAAAATTCCCGATATTTTTTGAACACAACTCAAAATGCAATTCTGACTGGCTCACCAAATCTTGTATTATTTCTAATTTACAGTAGTTTTCCGAAATAACGAACACATTAATTGTCAGGTCTGTTCGTTACATCGAGTTAATTCGAGTACCCACTTAGAGGTATATTTTTCAATAAAAATGAGTTAAATATCCGTTAATTGCAGTTTAATAAATTCTTTTATTAAATGATATGTAAAAAAGATACGTATACGATATCAAAATATTTTTTCATAAGTAATACTTGATTAGTTAATCGCCGTTCGCTTCATTGGAATACGAAGATTATATTTGAGAAATTGACATTGTTCTTCTTTGCTGCTTTTAGCCTCTTTGTGCCACTTAAATTTCAACATAAAAGGACAGCACCTTGGATATATTTCTCCCTGGCGTTCCACAGAGTATACATAAATTTTATCAGCTAAATTCTTCCAAACTGTTCCAATTCAGGAAATTCACCACAATCTTTTTCCGACACTTATACTTCAAGCATGACTAAACAGATTTTGCTAATTTTAGTCTTGGAATGTTCGTGGAGATCTAGAGAAGCTTTTAAAGCTGAGGAAAGTTCGAATTACTATCACAAAGTGTATACACGACTAGGAGTAAGTACTATCACAAAGTGTATACACCGCTAGGAATCAGTACTTTCAGAAAGTGTATACATGGCGTGGAATCAGTATTTTCAGAAAGTGTATACATGGCTAGGAATCAGTACTTTCAGAAAGTGTATATATGGCTAGGAATCAGTACTTTCAGAAAGTGTATACATGGCATGGAATCAGTACTTTCAGAAAGTGTATACTTGGCATGGAATTAGTACTTTCAGAAAGTGTATGCACGGCTAGAAATCAGTACTTTCAGAAAGTGTATACACGACCAGCTATTATTCTATTCAAAGTATCGGCCGATGCCGAAGCCGATGCTGAATTTTGTGGCCTATACTGTCCGATGCCAAGGCCGATTAATCGGTCGGACTCTAGTATGTACTACCTAGAAAGTAGTATATACACTAATAGGAGTATGTACAGTAGTTTACATTTCTTTTGAAATTTTTATTTTAATTTTATGTTTTATTTTTAATTCTGGTTCGATATTATTTAATTGCTTCTCTTTCTTCATATGTCTTCTTCATGTTGTTCGTTAAACCGAATACTTACAAATCACCGATGTTCGTTATTTACGGTACTCAATGTAACAAATTTGCTTGTTCGTAATAAGCGGATTCCTTATTTCGGAAAACTAATGCGTATTTATAATTCTTGCTGAAAAAAAAACACGATAATTTACATTCTCTGTCGTATGTGTTAAATACTTCACATGCTTATCCATTCAGCCACGTACCAGTGGAAACCATAAGCACTACGCTGATTGCTTGACTTAGTAAGCGCTACATGTCACTGGCTGACTGCGCAATCAATGAGTATTTAAAGCACATAAAAACACTATTCAATTTGATGTTCGACATGATGGAGTCAATGCAGTCTTACCCCGCATAGCTTGTGGCTTTGACTATCATCACCATCATCAGCATCATCATTCACACTATCCAATTGCCATCAGCTAAAACGCAACACAAAAACGTATTAGCGCCAAACAATGCAGTGAATTTATTTTTTATTTCAATTTTCGTGGTTTTTACTATTGTTTCACTGCTTTATTATGTGGTGGTGGTTGGTGATTCACCGCTTGTGAGTATGTAGTTAGTTGGATAGCAGTACGCAAAAGAAATATCGAGGGAAAATAAGAAAGAGCGCAACAGTTCACGACGCCAACGCATTTCAACCAAATCCCGATTGCAACTGAAATAGACACGTTCCAATGACTAACATTACGAGCATTACACTGCAATCCAGCAAGAAATGTAACAAATAACATTAAGTACTCGAAATGATATAAAAATAAGAAACGGAAGGGGGAACATGAAGTGAATTCGCAGATACTTACATATGTGTAAGCGTAGATACTTGAAAACGTATTTGATTTTTTTTCACTCCCATGAGATTTCAAGCACGTCGATGAACTAGTAACAGACAGTTCCTTCTTTAAATCATAAAGCATCTTCTATGAGCATCGTAAAGTGGTGTTATACTATAAGAACTTAGAATTTTAATTAATTTCCCTCGTCAGATGTAGACTTCTTATATTCTCTCAGTTCTATTAATTGCTTTCAGAGAATCATTTATGCGCTCTCAAGAACTCTGAGTTTAGTAGAGAGATTCTATAAGAAAATAAGAAAATATTTGCACTGTTTCTCCATAATCTATATACATATTTACTTAATCTTACCTCCGCAAATAAGCAGCAAACCAAGGTTGCTTAGAGGTTGCATGGAAAATTTGCTAAAAAAGCAGCGCTAATTGCGATTTCAGCCAACAGTTTTAAGTGTAGAGCAAATAATTGTATACATATGTATTTAGCCAACATATAAATCTAACTGCGCTACCACTACTACTGCTTTCGGTGGCAAAATTTATGCTTAATTTTCATTTAATTAAATTGTAATATGCCTCTGCGTATGAGTAACATTTCAAGCAAGTTGGTCTAAAACGAATATAGATTTATTTTAGTCTGCTGATGGGCGGGCAAATGCGTATAATTCACACTTGAATAGGCAAAAATAAAGCAAGATTATTCTGAATTTATATATATATGTAGTATATATGTCTACATGTACCTGCCTTCATAGCAATATTTCAAGCGCCATATCATCATATCAAATTACTAAGGAAACCTTAACTTTCTCACGGGAAACCTTGCACATAGTACATACATTTTCTGAATTTTCTTGTGCCTGCTTCTTCTTTTTCTACTACATGTAGGTTTCGCTAATGTTTGTGTTTATTACCTGATGTTACTGCCTTGCTGCCCTCTTCAAACTGTCAAAATTTTTAATGAAGCACATTTACACACACATTATAAACGCGTAGCAAGTGGAATGCTGTTATGTAATGTTAAGAAGCAGTATCAAATCTTTTGTGATAGAAAAAGCAAGAAAAGGCTGGCATATCATTCATATTTTATTAAATCAAGTAGAGAGTTTATTTGGAACGGAATCGATATTTCTGCGAAATTTATAATATTTTTGGATTTTTTTTGTGAAATGTAGCAAACTAACCTTTGTGGATGATTTGAATGGTTTTTAAATGTTTTTTTTTTTTAATTGACTGTTACATTATACATACAAATATATGAATATCGAAGGCGCATACTGAAACAGTCGGCTCTAAGTAAAACGGAACGCACATGAATTTTTATTCGGCCAAATACTGTCAACTCGGTAGCATTCCTCAACATTATTTATCGAATATTTTCTGTATCTTTACAACAACAATAACAGCATATATTCTCTGAAAGAGCTAACATTGATAGCATTAAATGTGAGACCTTCTTTTCTTATATCATGTTATATCGCTATGAAAGCGCCAAGTTGTTTCCAACCAAAGTCGCCACAGAAAGAAATCTTCTCAAACAACGTTAAGATCACTTTTCACCAGTTATATACTCATTCATTCCTCTCACTTGGCGCGCGACGTCAGCCACAATGACTATGTTGACTGCTCTGTCGTCGCCTTAACCCAACTGCCTTTGGCATTTTAATGCGTTTTAAAGCGCTTCATTTTCACATTCCTCAATTGGCGTACGCCCACTCACTTATATACGAGTATTTGTGCCACACTTGAGCGTTGCTCCACAGCGAACGCATTAAAGTGGAGCAACGCAAGTGCTTTTGTTTTTGTTGTCATTTTATACATTCTTGGCATTGTCGCATTTAACACATTTCTCTTGTGATACACTTTGATTTCACAGTGTTGACTTGTGGGTGACTGTGTGACCGCCTGTATTTGATAGCTTCTCAATTTTCATTTTTATACGTTCATTTTGTTGGCCTTCATTTTCGGTTTACATATCAGGCAGCCAGCCCGTATATTGCTGGAAGCAGACTTCTTGTTGCTTGTGCTGAATCTGTCATGCAAGTGATATCATAAAACTCGCCTTTAGCCACAAACCTTATGCATATGTAAGGATGGATGTGTGCTTGTGAGAAGTAGTGGACTTGAAAGACAACAAAAAAAAAGTTTTCTTGGAACCACTTTCGTATGATATATGTATACTATAAGAGTGTGAATAGACTTTATATATAGTATATAACTGCCAGAAACAAATAGAGCAGTAATTCGTTGCTTATATACTTAAGTATGTAATTGCATTAGGGTGGTGACGAAATGTGCCAAGAATATTTTTTACAAAATTTAAGTGAAATTTTCTGAAACTAAGTTGACGTAGCTATCAGCATCTGAACTTTGACCCTTTTACTACTACCACTTATTTTTTAAAGATCGCCCTAATGTAAGGGAGACGACTTTAGGGACTGATCAGATCATCATATCAGACTTTCCTAGCGACGATATGTGATTCTTTATATGAGACCCTAAAGCCGGTATTTTATCGGGCAGCAAACTTAAGGTCACTTAAAGGTCACACAAAAATTTTACTCAAGAAATGGTACAGTTACGGTTAATTAGCGGTTTAAAGTATTAAACAAAGAAATGTATTTTCGTCTATCCAACATTTCCAGAGTAAAAAAATGTATCGTTTAATTAAATGGTAGCATGCCATTGCGTATGAGTAACATTTGAAGTTTTGAAGAATCACCCTACTGTATATACTCGCATTGTAGTGTAATTATATATACTTCCAATGCAACTCTGGAGCATTCATTGGCAACGACAGCCGGAACTGTCATCACTCGAGCAAATGCTTTTCACTAAAGTAGCCGCAATTCCGATGATGACTGATGAAGGGGCTAAAAGTAGGCGTACGTACGCATTTCTATATGCTTAGCAGTCCACCCGTTGCTTGCCTTGGCTATTCATTGAGACGCCAGCAAGCCGTCGCCACTGCTGTTGCTTGGACTGCCATCGCTTGTGCCATTCAAGCAGTCAGCGCGCAAATTAAGTGAAGTATACTTTGCGAGCACTTTTCATTTCCGACCCGTTGGCTGCTTGACATTCAGCGTTTTGTTTGACTTTCCGCTTGCAATTCTTGCCATTTCCCATTTCTTCGCTAAAAGTCCATACCGTATTACAACACAAAAAAAAAAACAACACGCAATCAAAATTATTCAAAATTAATTTCTTTTCTTTGTTACTATTTCATTACATTTCGTTGGCAGACAATTAGGGAAATTCATTTTTGATTGGCTCACCATAACCACCAACCTCAAACCGCGCGTGCAAGCAATTTTTTCAACCAATTTTTTTTTCAAGTTTCGCTGATTGCTGCAAAAGCACAAAAGTTGCCACATATTTTCTACGTCTTGAATTTGCAATTTTTGTAGCAAAAACATTTCGTTTTTCATGTTTCCTTTTGCACGAAAAATACACACACAGCGACCAACACAAAAGCGGCCCGGCCTATGGGCCTTCACAGCGCGTGTGTTGGAGAGTGTACGTAGCTTTTGGCTTATTCCGTTTTAAAGAAGCGTTTAGTTCAAAATTGCTTTAGAAAGCAGCGCAATTATATAGCCACTCTCTATCTCTTTCACTCGCTCTGACCACTGCACAATTGTTTGCTAAAACGTAGGCAACAAAACCGTGCGGCACACTTTGTCCATGACCACTTTATTTGGCGGCCACAAGTCAGTGGAAATCAGGTAGTTCGTTCGTTTTAAGTGGCCTGTAGTGGGTGTGCAGTGCTTGTGCTTGGCTATATATTTTGCAGGCAGATATTCGCATTAAGTAAATTCAACATTCAACATTCATAAATAACAAACAAAGTCATAGGAAGCTTAAATTCCGCCTAAAAGTCGTAAAGTTCAGGTCTTTGTATCATTTTATAAAATTTTAATCCAAATTGTCGAACAAAAAGTTTTAGTGATTTTGGATGAATACACCACAGATCTTCTTTAGTGGCTTCTATACGCAAATTATCTGTGATTTGAAATTCCAATTGTGTATAGTCTTCTGCATTTACGGTTCCCAAAAGGTTTCTTCGTTCTCCTATCCAGCTCTTCAGCTTCAGCACTTGGGGCCTACACAGTACGATACAGATTATCGTTAGTAAAATCACATCACCATTTGAAATTCGCGGCATCTACCGCAAAGGACCAAAATCGGTCTATGCGTAGTCTATCAGATTAATCTAACCTAACCTACCCTTTGCTTTGGTTTTCAACAGTCCAATCCTCACATACTCGTTTTTCCTCAAGTTCTCTGCAAAACGAACTGATTTGAGTTAGAGTTAGATATAAAAGTCATAATTCTTCATAATTTTGCGGTTGGTTTAAAACAAAAACTTTTTTAAAACAAAATAAAGTTTAGAGTATTATCAATGGACTAAGAATTTACAAGGTAATTTGCCAAAGTACCACGGTATTCACAACTTCAGTGAAGACAGCGAATTTATTGGAATCGACATAAGCCGTAATAAGCCGTCATAAGAACTTTATAATAGATCGCTTTGTTAATTCGTGAGGGTCTTTCGGTCCGTTAAGAGTAATTGCCAGCCAAAAAAGACAGTCGAAGCTGTCTATGTAAGTTTCTCTGCAGTCGTGGAGATCTAACCTATGACGTAACCTAACCTATATATATATATACTAGTGGAAAAAATTAAGGGATCAAAAATAAATTACAAATTTTTGGGCAAATTTCAACAGGCCGTAACTTCGAAAGAAATGGTCGTACAAGAAATCGATATAGGAGAAAATTATAGCTCCAAGTGTCTAGTTTTTGGATTAGAACTTTAAAAAATTTTAACCCCGGCGGTTTTTGAGTAATCGTAGAAAAACCACCAACAAAAAAATTTTCAAAATTTTTTTAGATTTTTTTTTGGTCTACGGGCGTGGAAAATTTTTTTTAGCTTAACCACTATAAGGATCAGATACTTTGTACATTTAGCTTTAATTTGGTTTTTGAACACCTCGATACGTCCACTTCTCGCCGAGATATCGGCCTTCAAATGGAAAAGGATCTTTTTGTCTTTGATTATCGATATCTCAGCAACCAATGATCGCACAGAAAGTTAAAGGTGGGTTTCAAGAACTTGAATGAATTCTCATTAACGACTAGCCATTGCTTTTCCGAAAAAAAATTTTTTTCTTATTGTCACATGAATTTGAAAATGTAACAAAAAAGGGCTTTTGGTGGTTTTTTGGAAAATCGAGCGCTAGATCGAAAATATTGTGGAAACCACTAATGTTAAGTGTGCCTTTTACAGTTCAATATGTCCACAAAAACGCTACAAAAAAATCAAATTAATCCAGCCAGCCGTTTTTTTGTTTCACTCGATCAAATTTTTGAAAAAATTAAAGGATCACGTTTTTTGCTCTGAAAAACTCATAATTTTTAAAAATGAGAAAAAAAATCGTTTTTCCTAGCTTTTCCACATTTTTGCTCCAGAAAAAGCTTAAATTTAAAACAAAAAAAAAACAAGTTAAGGAACAAGTTGTCTGCGATTGGGGAAGTTTCGAGCAACCATATTTGCATTGACAAAAGGTCGTCGTATAAATCGTACAGCTCATCGTTCCATCGTCTGCGGTATTCGCCGTTGCCAATGTTTAGAGGACCATAAATCTTGCGCAAAACCTTTCTCTCGAAAACCCCAAGTGTCGTCTCATCGGATAATGTCATCGTGCACGCTTCAGCGCCATACATCAGGACGGGAATAATGAGCGACTTGTAGAGTTTGATTTCGGTTCGTCGAGAGAGGAACCTAACCTATACTGCACATAAATGTCAAGTACATATGTTTTCCTTGACAGTTATCCTTTAAACATTCTCTCTCTCTAAAAGACAACATAAATTTACTTGTATCTATCTAGTACAGATAATTTGAATAATGAAATAGTGCTAATGAATGAACAATAACCGTTTTCATACAATAAAAACTTTCATTTAGAAATGCAAGTGCAAATATGTCTGTCTATCTGTTGTCTGGATTGCTAAATACATTTATATTTACTTGTTTATCTGCTCAATGATTTAAATGTTCAACTGTACATATGCAAGCTTTCACGGCTTGTCTACTAGTTATCGGCATTAGCTTGGCATGTACGTACGAGATTTTACAAATCACTGGCTTTTATTGTCCGAATGCTTTTATAATTTATACATTATTCAGCACACAATCTCGGTGGTGAAATGAAAATGTTATAAATAATAATGAAAAAAGTGCACATATTTACACGTAACGCTTTATGGCAAACTGAAATAATAAATGAAAATAGTTTTTAATGGACTTTGTGGGCACACAACAGCATACGTAACTATAAAAAATAAATATCGCTTGTGTTGAATGTGTTAATGGAAAGTATTATAAAGATATAATTATACTTGATAAACGAAGGAGTAATTTAAATTAAAATATGTCATGATCTTATTCAAAGATATTCTTTACGCCAATAGGTGTAGGTGGTAAACCGTTCACTATAATATAAAACTGTATTACTAAGCCACCGTTTCATACTTAAATTCTTAATTGGTTGAGCTTGATACTTTATGTGCCAAAATTCAGTGGAAACTTCCCTTAAATGTGAAATCTCTCAAAACTCTCACATATATGGCAAATCTACACACATTCAAATTGTAATTGTTGCAACTGTTCGACTATTTTTAGATAATTGCCAGCTGTCTATGTTTGACAAGGCAAATTACAAACAAATAAACAAGGTTAACACTTGTAATTAAAGGAACACAATCGATTTCGTTGAATTATTGACCAAAGCTCAGCGAATGAACAAATGTCAACATTTCATATGCAAACGTCAATGTTGTGGCATCAAATGCATGTGAAACAAGTAACAAGTAGGAAAATGTTAGTATTTATTGCCAATCGTTGCATCAAGTAGCATTCATTTATTGCTAGATTTTTATTAGCAATTGGGGAATTTCACATGGTTTTTATAAAAATAAAAACTAAATTAAATTAGGTTGGAGTGGCTTGTTGAAAAGTAAGGATAAATATATGGGTTGGTGGCATGTGAATGATAATGAAAATTCTTACTGTGAATTTGTGAGCTGATAGCTACCTAGTATTTGTCTCATTTTAAAAACGATGGATGAACAGGCCTGATTTGAACCTCCATCTTCTATGGAATAAAAAAAAATTATAAAACTGTTTTCTATCCGTCAATAAATTGTGTAAAATGCTTATAATTAAAATAATAACAAGAAAAAACGTTAACTGCGGCTGTACCGAAGCTAATATACCCTTCACAGGTGCATATATTTTAGTAACTATGTGTTTAAGCAAATCAAAAGACGTAAGAAAAAGTAAGTAAAAAAAAAAGAAAACATTTTACTAATTCTTTTTATCCGGGTTGTTTGCTAGAAACATTAAGGTTATATAGTTAACCGATCTGAACAATTTCTTCGGAGATTATATTATCCATGTCAATTTCGTGAAGATACCACGTCAAATGAGAAAATTTTCCATACAAGCCATTGATTCCGATCGTTCAGTTTGTATGGCAGCTATATGCTATAGTGAACCGATCTAAACAATTTTTTCGGAGATTAACGTATTTTAATGAACAATAACTCACACCAAATTTCGTGAAGATATGTAGTAAAATGCGGAAGTTTTCCATACAAGCCCTTGATTCCGATCGTTCAGTTTGTATGGCAGCTATATGTCATAGTGGTCCGATATCGGCAGTTCCGACAAATGAGCAGCTTCTTCAAGAGAATATAACATCTGCAAAATTTCAAAACGATATCTTAACAAGTAAGGAAAGGCTAAGTTCGGGTGTAACCGAAAATTTTATACTCTCGCAATTTATTGAAGAAATTTTATTAAGATAACGCACAAATTTACCCATAAATTCGGCATAAAGTTTAATAGAATAACGAAAATCGTCCTATATAGTGTATGAGGGCTGAGGTAATTCCTGAATCGATTTCATTCAATTTCACCAGCAAGGTACACTATATCCAATACTATACGCTCACTTAAATTTGCTAAGATATATCACATATTAACCAATACATATATGCGTAATAAAGCCCAACGAATTTTTGAAAAACCTTTAGGTATATGGGAGCTAGGGGATGATATTTTTGCAAAACCTATAATTATGTATATGGGAGCTAAGAGATGTTGTGACCCGATTTTAATAATTTTTGGAACAGAGACACACTATTAGAAGAAAACAATTTCCTCTGAATTACATTAAATTAGTTGAGAGATTTACCCATATTTTCGGTTAAAATTTAACCTTAGGCGCTGAGTTCAACATGTTCGATATCTGGGGCCTTGAAAAGTTATAGTCCGTTTTCGACAATTTTTTCACAACTGATGCCACAGATTATATACTTTATTTGTGTAAAGTTTTATTTCGCTATCATCATTGGTTCCTAATGTATATGTTATAAAGTGAAGGATTCAGATGGAATTCAAAAGTGAGTTATAAAGAAAGTAGTCGTGGTTGTGAACCGATTTCATCCATTTTCCACACATGTCATCAGGGTGTCAATAAAATATTATATACCGAATTTCATTGAAATCTGTCGAGTAGTTCCTGAGATATGGTTTTTGACCCATAAGTGGGCAATGCCACGCCCATTTCCCATTTTGTAAAAAAATCTGAGTGCAGCTTCCTTCTGCTATCATATCTGTGAAATTTTGTGTTTCTGACGTTTCTCGTTAGTGAGTTAACGCACTTTTAGTCATTTTCAACCTAACCTTTGTATGGGAGGTGGGCGTGGTTATTATCCGATTTCTTTAATTTTTGGACTATATAAGGAAACGGCGAAAAGAAATGACTGCAGAAAGTTTGGTTTACATAGCTTTATTGGTTTGCAAGATATATATAAAAAACCTATTTGGGGGCGGGGTCACGCCCACTTTTCCAAAAAAATTACATTCAAATATGACCCTCCCTAATGCGATCCTATGTTCCAAATTTTATTTTCATAACTTTATTTATGGCTTAGTTATAGCAATTTATGTGTTTTTGGTTATCGCCATTTTGTGGGCGTGGCAGTGGCCCGATTCCGCCCATCTTCGAACTTAACCTTCTTATGGTGCCAAGGAACACGTGTTCCAAGTTTCATTAAGATATCTCAATTTTTACTCCAGTTACAGCTTGCACGGACGGACAGACGGACAGACGGACAGACGGACAGACGGACGGACGGACAGACAGACATCCGGATTTGAACTTTACTCGTCATCCTGATCACTTTGGTATATATAACCCTATATCTAACTCGTTTAGTTTTAGGACTTACAAACAACCGTTATGTGGACAAAACTATAATACTCTCTTTAGCAACTTTTGTTGCGAGAGTATAAAAACTGATGGACTAGTTCGTATATATACCGACGGACAGACAGACGGACATGGCTAAATCGACTCAGCTCAACATACTGATCATTTATATATATATTTTATAGGGTCTCCGACGCTTCCTTCTGGATGTTATAAACCTCGTGACAAACTTAATATACCCTGTCTGTTCAGGGTATAATAATAAATGAATTATTAAATAATAATATAATAAAAAAATAATAATAAATCAAAAATCAAAATTACGCAAATGAGATAAATATGTAATATTCGTTCGATTTCTCTTGAGCTTTCACAAAATATGACGAATGCGTCTAAAAGTATATTTCATATACTAACTACTTGAAAATATGAAAATCCACACATACTTAAATCTGTAATAATTTCTGCGATTGCTCTGTTTGCGGCAAATTAAGTGAAAACGAATGATAGGAAATTATGAAAGTTTTGTAGTGGCACATATGTATGAACACAAATATAGTCGAAAGTGTGAAGCATACTTCTAGGCGCTTAAGAGGAATAAAATATAAAACCGTTCTAATAAATACAGGATGTAGTATATTATCCAACAAATTAATTTTATTAATATAGCCGACCTGTTTTCTAAAATCGTATTTCATAAAAAATAGTATAAAGCAGTAGAAAATATGAAGCATACTTCTAGGAGCTTAAGGGGGATAAAGTATATAATTTTTCTCAGAGTGATGATTTTTTAATACCTTTTTTGAAAATCGTATTGTTAGACTTCAAAGCTTTATATATTTGAGCTAAACGAAATACTACTTCTGTACCATCCTGTAGCACTCAGTTGTTTGCTATAACAAGCTCGAGGTAATTGAGATAAGCTTGATACAGTTTTTATGGGTGTGAAATTTGCGACGCGTTATAAACGAACGCCTCTACATAAAAGCAAAAAAATAGGGAAATTATAAAATGAAAAGTATTAAAGCAACAACTAAAATCTTCAACAACAGCAATAAAAACAATTCCAGGTCAGCGCTGGCTTAAACAGCTAAATTTCAGTTTGTAAACAAGGCTACCAAAGCAGTTGGTAGTAATACGTTGGGAAGTTACTTACTCTGTGCTAGTCGTGGCACTTAAGCGAATTTATTTTGGTAATTTTCCGTTTTAACTTTGACGTTCGAGACCTTTTAAAGTACAACCAAGTGTTGTTAAAATATTTATGTCCATAAAGTTGAGCATTTCAGCTTTGTACACGCGAAAGTTCGCTCTTTTATTTTAACTGCCAAGAATGTGAGACAAATGTGCTCAAGCAGGTGTGAGCGTATGGCAACTGACCGCAAAGCCGCTTTAAAATATGGCAACCAAATCGTATATGCTGCTTATTTATTAATGTAATTATATACAAATATTTATGTATTTATTTATGTATATAAATATGTGTATAATTTTATATTTATTTTATGTATTTGTGCGGCACCTTGCGCTTCCCACGTCTTTTTAAGTGCGGTGTAGATACAACGTACATAATTGTCTTGCATACTTTTCTGCGCTCAAACTCACAGCCGCACGCTTCTTGTTGCTTTGTAGACTTCACAGTTACTGTAATACATATTTTATAAGCGCTGCTTACATAACTGTATACTTAAAGATGCCGGATATTTGTACTTTCGCTGCTATTAAAAAGCAATCAAAGCACAAATCGATTTTATAATTTCTTACTCGTAAATGAAGAAACTGGCAGAAAGCAGAGCATAAGATAAGATTGAATGATGTTTTACAGATTTTGTTGATTAATATATGCGTACAATATGTGGTTAATATATTCCGTAGGGTTTAGTAGGTCTTTGGAAAACTGTGTATACACTTAAATGTATGCTATATAATTTCGATCAAAGCTTTAACTATAAAATTTTGACTATATACATTTGCGTATTTTTATATTTTCTATTTGTTTTTTGTTTTGAAATATAAAATTAAATGATTTTTTTACGAAATTTGTAGATTAATATAAGGGTACAATATGTTCTTAGTAAACTTTGAATACACCTAAATGTATGCTATATAATTTAGAACAAAGGTTCTACTGGAATAATTTGACTATATACGATTGTGTATTTTATTTTTATACTCTCGCAACAAAAGTTGCTTAAGAGAGTATTATAGTTTTGTTCACCTAACGGTTGTATGTAAGTCATAAAACTAAACGAGTTAGATATAGGGTTATATATACCAAAGTGATCAGGGTGACGAGTAGATTTGAAATCCGGATGTCTGTCCGTCCGTCCGTCTGTCCGTCTGTCCGTCTGTGCAAGCTGTAACTTGAGTAAAAATTAAGATATCTTGATGAAACTTGGCACACTTATTTCTTGGCACCATAGGAAGGTTGCTTTCGAAAATGAGCAAAATCGGACCACTGCCACGCCCACAAAATGGCGAAAACCGAAAACACATAAAGTGCCATAACTAAGCCATAAATAAAGTTATGAAAATGAAATTTGGAACATAGGATCCCATTAGGGAGGGGCATATTTGGATGTAATTTTTTTGGGAAAGTAGGCGTAGCCCCGCCCTCAAATCGGTTATTTGTACATATCTCGCAAACCAATAGAGCTATATAAACCAAACTTTCCGGAGTCAGTTTTTTTAGCCACTTCCTAATACAGTCCATGAAAATGAAAGAAATCGGATCGGAACCACGCCCACCTCCCATACAAAAGTTAGGTTGAAAATTACAAAAAGTGGGTTAACTCACTAACGAAAAACGACAGAAACACTAAATTTCACATAAGAAATGGCAGATAAAAGCTGCACTCAGATTTTACAAAATGGAAAATGGGCGTGGCGTCGCCCACTTATGGGTCAAAAACCATATCTCAGGAACTACTCGACCGATTTCAATGAAACTTGGTTTGTAATAGTTTCCTTACATCCCAATGATATGTTGTGAAAATAGGCCAAATCGCTTCACAACCACGCCTACTTCCTATATACCAGAACTTTGAAGACGATCTGAATCGTTTACTTTACAATATATAAAGTAAGTACTAGTGAAGATATCGGTGCAGAACTTTGCACAAATACTATGTTAATAGTGTGGCAGCCCCATTCTAAAAATCGCCGAAATCGGACCATAGGTTTTTAAGGCCCCATATATCGAACACGAGGACCTCGGTGCTTCTAACCTAATATTAGGGTTTCCAACTTTCAATGGACTTTATACAATATATAAGACGAATATGTGGGTCAAAGTGTGTATTATATAATATAAATAAAGTTAAATAAATAAATTGCGAGAGTATAAAATGTTCGGTTACACCCGAACTTAGCCCTTCCTTACTTGTTTCTATTTGTTTTTTGTTTTGAAATATAAAATTAAATGATTTTTTTACGAAATTTATAGATTAATATAAGGGTACAATATTTGTTCTTAGTAAACTTTGAATACACCTAAATGTATGCTATATAATTTAGAACAAAGGTTCTACTGGAATAATTTGACTATATACGATTTTAAAACATACACCTTAACATAAATATAATCGTATGCTTTCTTTTTAAATTTTTTTCCAGATTTTGAAGAAAAATTACGAAATACTAAAGTCCTGAGTGTTAATTGAAAAGGTAAGTCCACAATTTCCATTCAATTTATTTAAGTTTTAAACAGAATAGAGTATAAAGGTTAGGTTAGATGGCCAATAAGCCACACATAGACCATTTTTGGTCATTTGCGATGCCAGATGGTCGGACAAGAACTTATAACTCAACAATATTGCACACTAATCTCTTATAATCGCTTTTAAAAGCTCTTTTATAGCGTTTTTAGATAGCAAAATTAATTGATCAATCAACATTTTTATTGAGTAACCCCTTTTGGCCTTTTACACTGCCGTCTACTCAATAACCGATCAGCTGTTTTAAATTTTTGTTTTTGCTTTTCATAAGAAGTTGGTAAGTTTTATCAGCTTATTGATATTTTTAGTAGCGACATCTACTGTAGCTTTTTTTATCAAGAAATTCAGCCAATCGCAGGCAAAGAACGTATATCGTACGTCTTTCATTTCATTTTCAAGTCGATTATTATTCAAATAAAAAATAATGTAGATTTTTATTTTGTATGGTAAATCAATCTTAATAAGCGTTTTAATCGAGCAGAGGTCGGTTAATTGATCAATTAGCTCCTGTGTGAAAAGGCTATTAATTTAAAAGCTCATTCAGTAACTCAATTTCTTTTATATACATTCGATAGATAGTGCGAAAATGAAATTCTATGAATTCATGTCATTCTTGTTCAACATATCCAAGTTTTTCTTTGGTTTACAGAACTTTTATACCATTTCTATTCAGCTTGTGCTAGTTGTTTGTTCGATTCACCACTCTCTAAGGTTTAGCGACACGAATACTGTTAATAACTGTTAACTCCGTCAGTATAACCAGATATTGTTATATAAATATATTATTATTATTATAGAGTTGAGCTTTAAGCTCATTTTGCTTCGGATAGAAATAACCTTTTGTCAACAACACAAGCATGCTTTACCTTTTATCTAATAAAATTCTGATTTTCATTTATCCTTTTCTCTGCAAACATAATAATCACATATTACAAGCGTACAAGCTATGAAACCGATTTGAAATATAATTTAAAAGCTCATATAAGCATACACACATGATGAATCCATAAAAACATAAATCTGAATAAACTCTTATTAGTATGTATGCGCGTACGCTGGTGTAAGAAAAAGATATAACAAACAAATGTTGTATGGCATCAACAAATTATTGAAATCAATTCATAGCTTAGCCTGCAAAGCGACTTGTAAAGGCTACAATAAAAATAATAAAATAAATAACTTTATTATGGCACAAGCACTTTATCGAATTGCGGACGTGTAGCGTCTGTGTGTGTGTGTGTGTGCAACAAAAGAGCACACAATGCTCGAGGTATAGAAGTGAAACAACAAATGCACAAAAGAAAAAACCGAGTACAGTAAGGGATAATGGCATATTGTGCGAGCAGCAGGAACAGCAGCAAAAACATCGGTGCGCTTCAAAATGGACCGCCCTGAGCATTTCAGATTGCTTCGCTGCTTTATTTTTACTGCCATTCTCAGGTCAATAGAAAACAACACACCGCCGCTGTTCATGCATTGTTTGTTGTTGTGTGTAGAGATAGAGATAGGTGTAGAAAAGGATAACTCGTATAAATAGATAACAGTAGGCAACAGGATATTGGATATGTGTAGGTCGGTTGTGTGAAAGGCACGTTTAAATGACAGCGAAAAGATATTGAGTGATAAGGTTGGGTATTCTATATATGTATGAATGTATGTGTGTATGCATACCAGAGTATGTGTGTGTTTCGAACCAACACCCCTTAGACCCGCTTACCTCATATCACCTTCACCCAGTATGAATATTCATCAAATGCTGTGCTTTGACACCGCGCTCTCAGGCCCAGCCGTAGGTCAATTGGTAGCAAACGGACAAACAATCAACATTATCGTTAGCACTGTGTCAACAAGAGTGCTAAGTTTCTATCTTTCATTGCTTTGTTTTCTCTTTGCTCCTTTGTTTTTTTTTTTGTATTTCTCCTTTTTGTTTGTTTATAATTTCTTGTTTTTAATTCTGTGAATTTTGCTACCAATTGCGCCCGAAAGGGTACAGGCAGCGTACCTTTACCCTGTAAAGTATGGACCGGAAAATGTAATTTTCAAATATGTCGGCGCAGGAACAAGTTGGCAACAACACATTTTCGCCTCGCCTGTTTGCCTGTCCGTTCGTACCTTTCTCGAACCTTTTCTCTTGGCACTCTTGTTTTGCTTCGAAATTTTTCGCCTCACTTTATGTTTGTTCTTTGTGTGTCTACTGCCGACTTAATAAGCAGAAAAATAACAAGAAATTTAAAGCATACGCACAATGCCGAACCCTTGTAGCTTGTTTCAGGGTCCTTTCAAATTAAATAAGCGCAATAATAATTGAAATGAAGAAATTCTTTTATTTTCACTTTTATTTTTTTTTATTTGATTTGCGCACAAAGACAAATAATGACACGTTGTTGTTATACACAATATTTATTGTATATTGGTTATGATCCATCTGATATTTCAACTGCAAACAGCAATTAACGCGCACGTTTTTATATTTATTTTATATTCTTTTACATTTGTAGTGTATGTTTGTGGAGTTTTTCTACAACTTAAATACATTAAAACGTAAAATTTTAAGTTTTTCATAAATATTTAAGTGGAAAAGTGCCATTTAACTATAATTTATTTGACCATATTATTACCGTTAAAATTATTTGATGTAAATATCGTTTTTCAATGACGAATTGCTCAAAATTTTTACTTTGATTACTTTATTTAACTTTATTATTGTTAAAATTTAAAAAAACGTTAACTTCGGCTGTACCGAAGCTAATATACCCTTCACAGGTGCATTTCTTTTAGTAACTATGTGTTTAAGCAAATCTAAAGACGTAAGAAAAAGTAAATAAAAAAAAAAGAAAACATTTTACTAATTCTTTTTAGCCGGGTTGTTTGCTAGAAACATTAAGGTTATTTACAAATGAGAAAGTTTCCCATGCAAGCATTTGATTTCGATCTTTCAGTTTGTACGGCAGCTATATGCTATAGTTAACCGATCTGAACAATTTCTTCGGAGATTATATTATTACCTTAAGCAGTAATCCATGTAAAATTTCGTGAAGATACCACGTCAAATGATAAATTATTTCTATAAACAATAACTCACACAAAATTTCGTGAAGATATGTAGCAAAATGCGAAAATTTTCCATACAAGCCATTGATTCCGATCGTTCGGTTTATATGGCAGCTATATGTTATAGTGAACCGATCTGAACAATTTTTTCGGAGATTAAATTATTTCTCTGAATAATAACTCACACCAAATTTCGTGAAGATATATAGTAAAATACGGAAGTTTTCCATACAAGCCCTTGATTCCGATCGTTCAGTTTGTATGGCTGCTATATGATATAGTGGTCCGATATCGGCAGTTCCGACAAATGAGCAGCTTCTTGAAGAGAAAATAACATCTGCAAAATTTCAAAACGATATCTTAACAAGTAAGGAAGGGCTAAGTTCGGGTGTAACCGAACATTTTATACTCTCGCAATTTATTTATTTAACTTTATTTATAATATATATTACACAATTTGACCCACATATTCGGCATATATATTGTATAAAGTCCATTGAAAGTTGGAAACCATAATATTAGGTTAGAAGCACCGAGGTCCTCGTGTTCGATATATGGGGCCTTGAAAACCTATGGTCCGATTTCGGCGATTTTTAGAATGGGGCTGCCACACTATTAATATAGTAACGGGTGATTTTTTTGAGGTTAGGATTTTCATGCATTAGTATTTGACAGATCACGTGGGATTTCAGACATGGTGTCAAAGAGAAAGATGCTCAGTATGCTTTGACATTTCATCATGAATAGACTTACTAACGAGCAACGCTTGCAAATCATTGATTTTATTACCAAAATCAGTGTTCGGTTCGAAAATTTTTTATCGACAAATTTTGTTCAGCGATGAGGCTCATTTCTGGTTGAATGGCTACGTAAATAAGCAAAATTGCCGCATTTGGGGTGAAGAGCAACCAGAAGCCGTTCAAGAACTGCCCATGCATCCCGAAAAATGCACTGTTTGGTGTGGTTTGTACGCTGGAGGAATCATTGGACCGTATTTTTTCAAAGATGCTGTTGGACGCAACGTTACGGTGAATGGCGATCGCTATCGTTCGATGCTAACAAACTTTTTGTTGCCAAAAATGGAAGAACTGAACTTGGTTGACATGTGGTTTCAACAAGATGGCGCTACATGCCACACAGCTCGCGATTCTATGGCCATTTTGAGGGAAAACTTCGGAGAACAATTCATCTCAAGAAATGGACCCGTAAGTTGGCCACCAAGATCATGCGATTTAACGCCTTTAGACTATTTTTTGTGGGGCTACGTCAAGTCTAAAGTCTATAGAAATAAGCCAGCAACTATTCCAGCTTTGGAAGACAACATTTCCGAAGAAATTCGGGCTATTCCGGCCGAAATGCTCGAAAAAGTTGCCCAAAATTGGACTTTCCGAATGGACCACCTAAGACGCAGCCGCGGTCAACATTTAAATGAAATTATCTTCAAAAAGTAAATGTCATGAACCAATCTAACGTTTCAAATAAAGAACCGATGAGATTTTGCAAATTTTATGCGTTTTTTTTAAAAAAAGTTATCAAGCTCTTAAAAAATCACCCTTTATTTGTGCAGAGTTCTGCACCGATATCTTCCCTAGTACTTACTTTATATATTGTAAAGTAAACAATTCAGATTGTCTTCAAAGTTCTGGAATATAGGAAGTAGGCGTGGTTGTGAAGCGATTTGGCCTATTTTCACAACATAAACAAACCAAGTTTCATTGAAATCGGTCGAGTAGTTCCTGAGATATGGTTTTTGACCCATAAGTGGGCGATGCCACGCCCATTTTCCATTTTGTAAAAAAATCTGAGTGCAGCTCCTATCTGCCATTGCTTCTGTGAAATTTAGTGTTTCTGACGTTTTTCCTTAGCGAGTTAACCCACTTTTAGTAATTTTCAACCTAACTTTTGTATGGGAGGTGGGCGTGGTTATGATCCGATTTCTTTCATTTTTGGACTGTATTAGGAAGTGGCTAAAAAAAACGAGTGCAGAAAGTTTGGTTTATATAGCTCTATTGGTTTGCGAGATATGTACAAAAAACTTAGTAGGGGGCGGGGCCACGCCCACTTCCCCAAAAAAATTACATCCAAATATGCCCCTTCCTAGTGCGATCCTTCATACCAAATTTTATTTCCATAGCTTTATTTATGGCTTAGTTATGGCACTTTATGTGTTTTCGGTTTTCGCCATTTTGTGGGCGTGGCAGTGGTCCGATTTTGCTCATTTTCGAAAGCAACCTTCCTATGGTGCCAAGAAATAAGTGTGCCAAGTTTCATCAAGATATCTTAATTTTTACTCAAGTTACAGCTTGCACAGACGGACGGACGGACGGACGGACGGACGGACGGACGGACGGACGGACGGACGGACAGACAGACATTCGGATTTGAACTCCACTCTTCACCTTGATCACTTTGGTATATATAACCCTATATCTAACTCGTTTAGTTTTGGGTGTTACAAACAACCGTTATGTGAACAAAACTATAATACTCTCTTTAGCAACATTTGTTGCGAGAGTATAAAAACTGAAGGACTAGTTCGTATATATGCAGACAGACGGACGGACATGGCTAAATTGACTCAGTTCAACATACTGATCATTTATATACACACTTTATAGGGCCTCCGACGCTTCCTTCTGGGTGTTACAAACTTCGTGACAAACTTAATATACCCTGTTCAGGGTATAAAAATATAAAATTATTGCGGTTTCAATCATTAAACTATTTATGGTTTACCGCCAGATAACGCTGAATCAAGATATTCGAAAAAAAAAACCATTGAAGAATATTTATACTCTCGCAACAAAGTTGCTAGCAACAAAGTTGCTACGAGAGTATTATAGTTTTGTCCACATAACGGTTGGTTGTAAGTCCTAAAACTGAACGAGTTAGATATAGGGTTATATATATCAAAATGATCAGGGTGACGAGAAAAGTTCAAATCCGGATGTCTGTCTGTCCGTCCGTCTGTCCGTCCGTCTGTCCGTCCGTCCGTGCAAGCTGTAACTTGAGTAAAAATTGAGATATCTTAATGAAACTTGGAACACGTGTTCCTTGGCACCATAAGAAGGTTAAGTTCGAAAATCAGCAAAATCGGACCACTGCCACGCCCACAAAATGGCGAAAACCGAAAACACATAAAGTGCCATAACTAAGCCATAAATAAAGTGATGAAAATAAAATTTGGTATGAAGGATCGCACTATGAAGAGGCATATTTGGATGTAATTATTTTGGGAAAGTGGGCGTGGCCCCGCCCTCAAATAGGTTTTTTGTATATATCTCGCAAACCAATAGAGCTATATAAATCAAACTTTCTGCAGTCGTTTCTTTTAGCCATTTCCTAATACAGTCCAAAAATGAAAGAAATCGGATTATAACCACGCCCACCTCCCATACAAAAGTTAGGTTGAAAATTAAATTTTTAATTAAATTATTAAAAAAGTGGGTTAACTCACTAACCGAAAACATCAGAAACACTAAATTTCACATAGGAAATGGCAGATAGAAGCTACACTCAGATTTTTTTACAAAATGGAAAATGGGCGTGGCGTCGCCCACTTATGGGTCAAAAACCATATCTCAGGAACTACTCGACCGATTTCAACGAAACTTGGTTTGTAATAGTTTCCTTACATACTAATGATATGTTGTGAAAATAGTCCAAATCGGATCACAACCACGCCTACTTCCCATATACCAGAACTCTGAAGACGATCTGAATCGTGTACTTTACAATATATAAAGTAAGCACTAGTGAAGATATCGGTGCAGAACTTTGCACAAATACTATGTTTATAGTGTGGCAGCCCCATTCTAAAAATCGCCGAAATCGGACCATAGGTTTTTAAGGCCCCATATATCGAACACGAGGACCTCGGTGCTTCTAACCTAATATTATGGTTTCCAACTTTCAATGGACTTTATGCACTATATATGACGAATATGTGGGTCAAATTGTGTATTATATAAAATAAATAAAGTTAAATAAATAAATTGCGAGAGTATAAAATGTTCGGTTACACCCGAACTTAGCCCTTCCTTACTTGTTTTCATTCAGTTTTCCAAATCATAAAAGGGAATTTTAAAATAACTAATTCTTTAAAAGTCCAATTCTTATTTTTTTTTTATTTTTTACCATGTAGTGTACGATATTGCTTACTTTGTCTGTATCAGCCGCTAAGGTTAGACGTGTTTTATGCTCTTGGCGATTTTTGTTTGTTAAAAGCTCAAATTACGTTTCTTGTTTGTGAATTCTTGACCAAAAACATTACTGTAACGATGATCCAGCGAACTTATTCGCCAGATATGACTACGTGTGACTATTTCCTATTTTCAAATATATAGAGAACATTCAAGAGCCGAGAGCTATCCCAAAAATCGAGTTTGAGAAGTTTTTCGACGATTGGTAGATGAAGAAGGTTTGTATTGAAGGCGATACTAATGTAGAAGAATAAATAATTTTTTGGATATTTGTTTATAAAAACGAAAATTCCCGTTATTTTTTGAACACACCTCGTATTCTATTATGAAGAATTCTATCCAAAGTTGAGCTTTACACGTACGGTACAACTAAAAATAAGTTGAATCCGTTTGATAATAAATGTAGATGTTGCCTTAGGGTTATCCCCTGCACTATATATTGTTCTAAGGACGCATTTTAAAATTATTTACCTCCTTTATAGTTACGGGATAATCCCAAAGTCTGGCATGTTTTAAATCCCTCAGTTAGTCATTACCAATTATAGCCCTTGAAAGAAAGATGACTAGGCTTTATGATGACTCTCGGTCGATGTCAGCTTCGAGCTAAAAGTCCTTTGGGAGAGCGCAAAAATTACCGCTTGGGTGTTAGAAAATCTGTGTATGAAGATGCCTGCCGGTATATCTGGAACTGCAAACGATATACAGCCTATAGGTATCCGCAATTGTTCTCTCTTGCTTTCTAGATGTTTTCAGTGATTATATTTTTGAACGTATATAGAATGTCATCTGGCGGTGTTAGCAGGTCAGCAATTCTTATTTTCTGCTAAAATTTTTTGCTGTAGAATAAAACATAATTAAATAAGTAATAATAATTGAACAATCTTTCCCTATAATATTTTTTATACACTAAAAGAATAATATATACTTATTAATAACACCATAAAAAAATAAATTGCATTTGCACACGCCTCACAAAAGGGGTGTGTGTGTCTGCTTTGACTAACATAAATTCACATCAAAAACACGTTTACCATTTAGGCGCACTCGCAAATGACAAATTCGTGTTATGTCGTGACAGTGCTCGTCAACACACCAACACACACACACACACACACTCATGCACGAGTGTTGCCACTAAAACTATAGTTAGTAGTGCGCTTGTATGTGCGGCTGGCATGTGGTTGTGAGTACATGTGTAGCGTGGTGTGCCTGACAATCGGCGAGTAATTTAAATTATGTCGCACACGTCATGCTAAAATCAAGTTATACGTGGCGTATACGTAATAGTGAACTTTTTTTTTACTTTTTACCTTACAGTTGGTTTTGTTGTTTCTGTGTTGTTTTTGTAGTACCATTTCGTTGTTTAAAAACTGTTGCAAGCCTTGCAGATATTGACAGCGTTGTTTGTATGTGTACGCTGTCACGTAAGATAAATGCCGGCAACAATGAACTTTTAAATTGACTTTTATACAATTTATATTGTTGCACAATAACATCGAACAATCAAAAGTTTATAGTTGGTTTATTGTTTGGAACTCTTTTGAGCGCTTAGTGGTCTTCTGCATTGCTGATTTGCACTTTAATTTTTATTTGTCGCTAGAGAATTGAATTTTATTTTATTTTTTGCTGAAATTCATGTTGTGTCAAGCTGTTTAGATTCTAAAGTCCTGAAAGCTTATACAAATAAGTTCGAGTATTTCGAGTTTCGGGATTAAAATTGAATTATTTAGACTTCTTCTTGAATGACGTAGACACCGCTTACCGAGTTTATAACACCGCGCCATTCATTCTTCCTTTTCGCAGTTTGGCGCCTATTGATAATACCAAATGAAGCCAGATCCCTCTCCATCTGGACCTTCCTACGGATTGGAAGTCTTCCTCCAGCGGGTATTGCATTGAACACTTTCAGAGCTGGAGCGCTTTCGTTCATTTGAACAACATGACTTTGCCAGCGCAGTCGCTGTAGGGTTTGCTTTTTGTTCGTCGTTAGAGGACTTTTCAATAGCCTACGCAGTCCAAAGTAGCATCTGTTGGTAAAAGTAATTCTGCGTTGGATTTCCAGGTTGACATTATTGTTGCTGCTATTTAGACTACAAAATCTATTTCTATATTCTAACTTCTAGCTTAGCAAAATAAAATGTGAATAAGTGATTCATTAGTACTTAAAGAATTAACTCTAATGATCGATATACTTCCAACGGGTTTTTATGACATTATGAATTGGAGACCAAGTATTTTGTACTCAATTATTAAAGACCTATATAACTCAATGAGTGAGAGTTGCTAATTTACAGAATTTTATTCAATAGTTCGAAATTTTTGGTTCATCAATAATTTTAATTATTTTTATTTTTTGGAATTTCGGGATCCCGGTTTTTTCAATACCGAAATTTTGGAATTAAAGAAAATGTAGCATTAAAATAAATAAGTGTTTTATTGCTTTTAGCTATTGACAAAGAACTTTCGGAATTCCGTTTTTTAAACCCGGGAGATCGGAAATTAATTTGAATTAATTAAAAAAACCCAAGAAGTGAAAATAAATAGGCATTTAATGCTTTCAGCTATTATGAATAAAATTTCGTATTTTCATAAAATATTCGCTAATAAAAATTTCACAATTTGCTAAAATTTTAGGCCATAATCAGTCACGTCGCTTCTATTTTTAAGCATTTGCATCGAAAAAAAAATAATTTTTTTATTCGCTAACAAATTTTTTGTGCTTTTTTCTGCTATGTTAGCAAATATTATGTAGGTTGAGCAGTTTTTCGCCCCTATACTCCAACGCGAACTTTGTTTGCACTGATGTATGTATGGATGGATATTTGTAAGTGCTAACGCTCGTTGTTTTTGCTTCAATGCTTTCACGAGCTGTTTGGTTTTTTGCGAATTTTGTCGCTTTCACTGCAGTGGCGTTGGTGATTGCTCTTACTGTTGTCACGGAAACCCACATACGCATAGTCACTCCCTCGCAAACCAACAAAAAGTGCTGCGTGGTTGCGCTCACACAAACAAACAAATGAACAAAAAAAATTAAAATTACAAAAAGCGGGAAAAAATGCGAGCCCTCAAAGCAAGCGGCACAAGGACAAGCCAAATGTGTGTGGGCACTCTCATAGTTTTCCAACTACTATGTGTATAAGTACTTTGTGTACTAATTTTGTGCGCTTTTCGCACTGTTGGCACATTGATTTTGTTGTTGTTGTAGTTGTCTACTGCTGCCATTACGTAGTAGTTTAATGCAAGTAATAATGCACTGTCATTGCGTTGCTTCTTGCGCTTTTTGCCTTTTTTAGTTTTTATTTTTGTTTACACGTCTGCCTGCCCCCTTAAGTGCAACTCAAGTGCAACTTGTGTTGTTTTTGTTACTGTCATACCTGCCCCCATGCGCTAGTAACAAAAAAAAAATTTGTTTGTCCTTCACACACAAGTTTATGTTCTTTTCGCGTTGCGCTTTTCAACTTAATTTTCATATATTTACCTCTGCCTCGTGTGCGCACAGGAAGGAAAGTTGAAGAACTAAACGTCTGCATAACGGTAGTTGCATATAGCTATGGCGGAGATTCTTATACAATGTAGGCATACTTAGAAGTAGCCTTTCTTCAAGTAGCAAACAGCAAACTAACTTTGTCAAGGGCATGGCAAATAGGTTTGGAAGAACTTTCTTTATATTGTTGTTGGTTATTCCGAGAGTCGGCTTGTTTTGAAACAAATTTTTATAAAACATTATTGTCGTTTTGAATATGTGATATATTTTAAAATTAAAGAAAATGATTCAGTGCATTAGTCTTCTTGGCAGAAACTGGCGAACACAGTAGTTCAAAAATCTGTTTCCTTGAAAATTCGGCGAACCCCTTTTATTTTCGACACCAAAACATTTGAGCTGCGCGCCGAAAGGTAGGCAACGTTTTTGATATGCAATTCTCAGCACACACTTTTCATTCGTTAGAAGTTCACAGTTAGTTAGTTCTATAATCGTTTCAATAAAAACAAAATTGTTACAAAACTATTTTATTGTATAATACATTTTCGTATACAATTTATAAACTTTCACACGTTAATAATCACGTGTTTTCCTTCTCCATCCACGTACCATATTTACAATATGTTTTGCTTGTGTGTGCTTTATCGATTACCATTTCCACACTGACAGCTTACTGCAAACTATTTATCTTCATTATCGGTACGCAGGCCCCCCATTAAGGGTTGAAGATTTATGTGCACATACACCCTGTGCTCTATAGTCACATAGTATACAAACGTACTATATATCTACTATGTATATGTATGTAGGGGCATATGTTTCTGCGGTCCCAAGTTCATGCGTTTGTATGCTTATGCGGCAATCACACATTAAGAAGGACGATTACATTGCCTCTCAATCACTGCTTCAGAAACGATTATATACATTTGGTTCATTGATCCAGTTCCACAAATCCAGTGAAAATATGTTTTTATTTTGGTTAAACGAAAAATAATACAGTATGTGAGTAAAGTTGTTTTTACAGCGTGCACATATTTGAGAATTGGTTGGCGAAAAACTTTTGGGAATTGTCTCTAGGCAATTGAGCGTTTTTTTTTTTGGAAATTATGTTAATTTATTTTTAGTTTAAAATATGGTTTTCTGAATAGAGACAAAGAATTTGATATATTTTACACGGGAATTTGTTTTCCTTCCGATCGCAATCACCATTTTCTTGTCTCTTTAAATATAAAGCAAACTCAAATGACTGATTTTCTGAAACTTTCTTATGCCAAAAATATAACTGTACCCAAGGCATAATAGCTGTTACAAAAAATTTCATATTCATAGATAATTCTTTGGCAGGTATCAGAACTTACTTCTCTACATATACCGCTGTCGACTACGTTATGCGAAAGTCCAAAAACCAACTAATATCTGAATAACATCTTAAAGAGATTATCGCAAATCAAATTCCGAGATTCCGAATTAATATCTGTCAAATATTTTTGAAAATCTGCTTTGCCCACTAAACTCATCTGCCCACTTGGTGTTCATCTACCAGCAAATTGCTTTCTCAACAGAAAAAAAGCCATAATAATATAACTTTGTCACTTTGTGAGCGATCTGTGCGCCCAAAAGCTCATCATATTGCCAACTAATCTGCAATGATTAATCGTTTTGAGTTGCATAATGAATGAAGTAAAATAGTTGCGAGCGTTGCAAATTTTTCCACGAGCACATTTAACACACCATCAAACCACTCCATGACTAGCGCCTCTACTGTCTTCACCACTTCTACCGCCGTCACTACCTCCACCGCCTCTACTTCGACCCGTGCATAGCATAAAATCTCATTATTATCAACGCTGCCATTATATAATACAGCACTTACCCGTTGCCTAGTAAAACCACTTAAATGAAAAAAGTAGAAAGTAAGAGAAACGCACGCTGAGCAGTGGACAGCAACTAGCGCACAATTGACAGAAGTTAGAAGACAGCGCATAGTGGATAGTGGACAGGTGACAGCTGCCAGCCGTCGGTCGTCGGCAGCACAGCACACAGTTCTGTCCGCGACTTGCTAAAGGTGCAATGTGTCACCTCTAATCGAGTAATAAACGAGTTGATGCCGAAGCAGTTGGAGGCCAACAACAACAATAGTTGTACATTGTATGCTTCTTTGCTGCTATTACTCCTGCAGCTGTTAGTATACGGTGTAGCTCCAGCAGTCAACGTGACCACAATGCACTCACATTTCTACACTTCCACCAATACACTGTCACACTAAATAACTGCATTGACACCGTAATGGTGGAATAGTGACTTTAAAGCGCGACAAATGAGCGCCTGGCTACCATGGCGGTGTATTAAATTTCTAAATTAAATTAATAAATGTGCGGAAAAGTGCAATCAGTGTGGTGATCAACGCTGTTGATGATATAATAATCGGGCATAAAAGTTAAAATGTATCCAATAAAAAATCTAATGAATTAATTAATTGGCAAATTAAAATAAAATGTGGTCGAAACGTTTAGTGACTTAATTGAAGAAAACAGAAATAAATAAAATACTTAACAATCACTTTTAATATCACTGCGCTCAAATGTAGGCAACACTTTTACACCTAAGACTCATAGATAGTTCAGAGCCCACTTTATATCATCTGTTCATCGATTTGAAGTACTGACAGCACGATATATTTAAGTAATATTAAATTAAAGTATTTTTTGGTTGTTCTGATCATCAGATCAGAGCCTTTAAAATCTCTGCGCTCAAATCTAGGCAACACTTTTACACCTAAGACTCATTGATAGTTCAGAGCCTACTTTCATCAGTACAGAGCTTTCAAAATCTCTGCGCTCAAATGTAGGCAACACTTTAACACATAAAACTTAGCGATAGTTCAGAGCCCACTTTATAACGTCTGTTCATAGATTTGAAGTATGAACAGCTCGATATATTTAAGTAATATAAAATTAAAGTATTTTTTGGTTGTTCTGATCATCAGATCAGAGCCTTTAAAATCTCTGCGCTCAAATGTAGGCAACACTTTAACACATAAAACTTAGCGATAGTTCAGAGAAGGCTTTATATTGTGAGGATCCCCGAATTGAGGTTCAGTTACAGAAGTTACAGTTCGATGCATTTAAGAAATTTCAAATTATAGCCCTGTATGGACGTTTTATTCAACAGATCAGATCTAATTCCTGGTAAAATTCAAGGTCAAGCAAAGGCTAGTTCAGAGTTACTTTAAATGTTAGGAAAACGAGACAATTTATTAATGATAAATGCTACGTGACATGACAAATAGTGATTTATTACAAAAAAAAATATTTATGGATAAATAAGAAAGTAATATCTATGATGAAAATGCCTCGCCCCGATATCTAACACGAATGTCCTTGCGTTATATGTAGACACGTGTGCTTGTATTTCCGCTTTCAAATGAATTGCTTTTCCGCAACGTTTGCTCTACACTGTAAACAGTTGTTTTGTTCATAATTGAAAATTAGCTAGTCGACATGACAATTTGGCTCGCCTTGTTAATGCTTAATGCATGAGTAAACAAACATGTACAAATGTATCCAGCTATGTACATATGCCTGTACTAACATATATTTCGAAATTTGTTTGTAAGTTCGCTACGAATATTTTTACTTTCTTCATGGTGAAGGTAACTAACCTATGCACACTTATAGTTTGTTGACAAAGACATTGTCTAGCATGCACATTCTTGTATTTTGTATATTACTATATACGCAATTACATTCCGTTATATGTATGTATGTATACAATTTAGTATGAGTTAAGCACACTATTTGGCCGCAGTCCAAATCGCATACGAAAATAGCTAACGGCAAACATGTATTTATATAGTTTACTGGCACAGCGGAAAAATGTGGGTGGTAATGGATTCAAATGGTAAGCATAGTCACATGTTTGTATGTATGTTTGTGCTATGCTTGTTTAGTAGGCTCAAATTTATTTGTTAAACTTGTACAAAATTGTTTGGCATGAAAATGTAATTGAATTATAGTAGGATAATATGTTGAGCAGATAAATAGATAAAAGTATAAGTGATTCTAAGAGAGAGTGAGCAGATGAATGTATTGTTTGGAAAAGAAGGTCATACTTAGTTTGAGAATTTATTGCTAGAATTTTGCGTTCACTTGAAATATGAATTTGGCTAAGGAGGTGTAATCTAAAATAGTATTTTAAATTTGGTATGTGATGTGTTCAAAAAATAACGGGAATTGTTAAATTTCTTTGGTTTGGAGAGTCTCAATTATAAATACATTTTTTTTATGTTGCTATATGCACATGCACCTTAAGTACGATAACATATTAAGCTTTAATCATAACTTACCTTGTCTATAGCAGACTCTAAAGTTGGACGAGTTTTTATAAGCTTGGTGATTTCCGTTTGTTGAAAGCTCAAACTTCGTTGCTTGTTCGTGAATTCTTCGGCAAAAACAATACTGTAATCATGCCGTAGCCTCCATATTCGTCAGACAGGACTCCGTGTGACTTTTTCCTATTCCAAAAACTAAAGAAAACCTTAATGAGCGTTCGTTTTTCAGTTATACGAAAAATCGTTGGAAGAGCGAGTTTGAGAAGTATTTCGGAGTTTGTAAGAAGCACTGGCATAAGTGTATAACATCGAATTGAGACTATTTTGAAGACGAATAAATGATTAAAAAAAAGGAAAATTCCCGTTATTTATTGAACACACCTCGTAGTAGTAAAAAATACTTTTGTGTTGGTAAGATTCTTATAAACCTAAATTTAAATACATTTTTTGAAAATAATATTCTAAATTTCAAGTTCATATGTTCATATTATAGTTTTTCTCAGATATTTTCAAGTCAATTAGAAATAACAAACCATTAATTGATAATCGCACAAATTATCGCCAGCTCACGTAACAACTATTAACGAATGCTCAGATTTTATTGCTTTAACCGACTGCCTTGAGCACAACAAGTAGAAGTAGCATACATAGTGTATATACCCCCGTCTTTAAAGGAACTAACTGCTTAACCCATTCTGCAAATTGTCACAAGCACCACCACTCTCCACACACACCCACTAATACAAATTAATTACACTTAGATATAAATACAATTTAATTATTCTGACACGCGAGCGACTAATAAAATTTTAATTAAGCTGCACAAATTCTGTGTGGAGAGATTAAATGAATCATTCGTTGCAAAGCAAAAGAAATCACCGACTTGGCAAACTTTTAAGATGCTGGCGTTCAGGCATACAGACAATGGAGGGCTGAGATTTTCTAGTTGCCCCAACAGAATTGTGCCTGAATCGTATGCATGTGCTGTAGCTAGAGTTACGGTAAAAGTGTCAAAACAAGCGAAATTGAAGAGTTCGTGTTGGCTACATAAACTCGTCGCTGCCAAAGAGCGGGTTAAAGCGTTGAAGAGATTGCAACAGTAAAAGGATAAACGTCGGAAGACATTACACAAGTTAAATTGTGGCACGTACAGTTATCGAACGATTTGGGTGTATGAACTTACATACTAATGAATACTGTAAAATGCAACGACAATCGTAGAGCGTGAGGAGACGTACTATGGCATACGAAAGGGGTTTCCAATAAGGTCGGGTTGTTGTTGGAATTCATTAAGTTTAAACAACTGATTTAAGGCGCGCCATGTATAGATCTATGACTTCTCTAATTACTTTAGAATCACTAATCACACGTTCCGGGTATACAACTCCGATATTTTGTGACAAAAATTATAATCTCATGTTCTTGGAGTCTTTCTTAACCGATTTACTGATGATAATATTTATTCTCTATTCTGGTCTAAAAAATATGTCTTCGGAACGATCTGGATATCCATTAGCTACATAAGATCATTTGAAGAGCTCTTAATTTCCTTTTTGATTGCGTATTAGGGTTTTGGTCTCATTAGACTTGCTGTTTCCTTAACATGCAGTCGAAATAGTATGCCTGAAAAATAAAACAGTCGTTTTGAGAACAATACGAAATGCTCCAATTGAAGTACCCTGTAAATATGTAGGCGCTTGTTAGGCGTTCCGAAGAAAACAAGCAGATAACATGAGAAAGCATAAAACTCGAAAGATTTATGTGTTGTTGGCAATGCGACGGCAGATATACGTAGACGACATCTTACTCATGGCAGGCGCTGGCGAAAACGCTGTTTCTTTGAAATCCTTTCTGCCGTTCTGAATTTCGCTACGAGCTGTGACATTTTCTGCTCGCCTAAGCGAAATAAAACTTGTGTCGTGGAAATTGGCAAACACACACGCACACATGAGTTTCATTTGACGCGCTTTGAATTTGTTTTTGGGCTTAGACGGTTGGACTCGTGCGCACACATTGCAAATACACTGTTTAGACTTGGGTTATCGCTTTGTTGGTGTTCAACCAATTCCGAAATGAAGCTAATGTGCGTTGCACAAGCGTGTTAAAATTCATGTAGGAATGTGTGCAGGCTTACGAGTATCTATACACAGTTGCTTTTAAACAGAGATGCATTTTTTCGCGAAAAATAAAAAAAAAGGTTTCGTACAATTTGCGATGACTGTGACTGTATATTTTTTCATGACTGTATTATTCATATTTCGTATAGAACATGTAGATATATGTATATATATGCAGCATACTCTTTTTTCCTCTCCTAAATACTTTCCTTTGTACCACCTCAGCTTTCACTTTATATATTTTTTTTGACATATTCCTCCCGGGGAATCACAAAAAGCGTAAAATACGCCAGCAAAAAGTGCATTGAAGTCACTTTCAGGTGCAGAGAAGGCCTGCATAGGTGCATTATGTACTTGAAACAAAACTAAAAACAACAACAAAAAGTGCAACAAAGCTCACACAAAAGCGTGAAAACTTGCAAAGTAAAATAGGCAAAAAAATAGAAAGCGCTGCAGGTTAGCAGCAGCATGTTCTGCAGGAACCTTGATGAGTGTTTGCACTTCAAGTTTAGCTTTTATGCCTCCATGCACACTTGACGGCCTTCAGGTAAAAATTACTTAATGGATTTGTGGCATATAATAGTGTGGCCCATAAATAAACACTTGATAGGTGCTCACTTCAGTGTTAGCAACAATTTGTGGTGTGTGTGTGCCGTTATGTTTTCCGAGAAATGCATTTTTAAACATTTCTTATCACCTTCCAGGAATGTGTGCATTTTAAAATAACTTTTCTCACAACTGAGTTGAACCATATAGTTACTTGTTGCGGCATGTCGGTGGGAAATGCTTTGATCCTTGACTGTCTTGAACTCTCTGATAGTTAACTGTTTAAGGAAAGTCCATATTTTTGGTTCGTTGAGTATTCTTTTATTAATCTTATTGAAGCACATTACCAATTTTCCTTTAGAGTTCGACCGATTAATCGGCTTTGGCCTTGGCAGCGGCCAGTATTGGCTAAAAATTTCTGCATCGGCGACGACCGATTCTATTCGGGGATATATTCGATCGAGCACTATTTTCCATATTCTCATCGATTTTTGACGAAAAAATTTCCTAAATTACTTCGAGATCAGCTCACTTATAGATTGCTATAGACTTCGCGAAATTTATTTCTTTTCTGGAATTTCAAGAATTATGGATTTTCAGTATAAATGAGTTCATATAATAGTTATCACGAACTGTGTAGAACGGTGACACGAACTTAACCCCTAATGTCATTCTCTTCGGTCTTGTTAGTGATCAAGTTATGCCAAATTGATTCAGATTCTAAACATATACATATTTTGTCATCAGTTTCTACTCTGTAGAAGATTTTAGTAAAAAACCTGTACACAAAAAGCACACGCTCTATTTTGTCATACCATTTTGTGGTTTCAGTCCAAAATTCAATTTGTGCCACCAACACAAAGTCTTTGTTGTTGGGCTATACACACATCTTGAAATGTCAGCAACACATGTAGAAGTACCAGAAAAACTGCATTCTGAGAAATTGCAGCAACAACACTAACAGTTAACAGCACAAAGAAAGTAATTTGTGGCACAAGCAAAAAACCCGACAACGCATACACAAGGCAGATTAAGACATTTATATATTAGACCACACTCACAACTCTTCATATATGTAGATACATATATATTATATATACATAATAGCAACCTACAAAGTAGATGACAGCAGCGACAGTGAAAGTGCAAGTGAAAAGTAGGCCAAAGGCGATAAAGAAAATCTTACAAATTAAATGTGAGAAAAAAATTAACTGAAAATGGTTAGAGAAGCTGCAGCAGAAAGAGAAATCGCAGTTCTAATTCAATTGCACGGTTGCATGTGTAGAGCTGGAAACTTTTGCCATCGCTTTAAAGCGAAAAAATCAAAAAAAAAAATGTAAATGCACTTGCAGAAATACTTATATACTCTTACTTATATGTGGGTTTATATCCCTCGACATTACTATAAAATTCAATTAGTGGCAATTTAATAGCTTATAACATAGTCGAGGGAAAAACATAGTGCCGCTCACAACTGTAACTGCTCAAATTCTAATAAAATAAATCACATTTGAAACCAGTTAGGAAGTGTGGTACGGAACATTAAAGAGTTGTTATAAGAATTTAAGATGTCTGAAGTACTATTTCGTATTGGTTGCCGACGCTTTTTCTTAAAATTTTTGTTGGCGGAAATCGGTAGTCGTTATTTTAGGTGAATTTAGGGCTCGATAGAGCTTTGTATTTATAGAGCAATTTTCCTCAAGATACCAAATATCAAGGTTGTTATTATTCTCTGCTCACTACTAAGTAATTTTTGATCATTAAAAATTCTACACAATGCTTTTTATTATTATATGATTTGAGTTGTTTACGACCGAGATGATGTGAGCAAATTATTATTAAAGTTTAAATAGATCACGCTGTCATAATTGTTGGTTTTTATTTATAGAGCGTTAATTTAATTTAAGCATTTATTATGCACTTAAATTTTACAGTCACTTGACAACAAAATGGGACAAGCCGCCCATTTGACCATTGTGTAAGCAGAATTGCAAACATATAAATTGAAAAAAATTTCACACATTAATATACAAGAGGGTTGTTCAAAAAATATCGGGAATTTTCCAAATGTCCAATTATTAAAATTTTTATTTATTAGTTTTATTATATTTTTATACATTCCACTTAAATACGATACAATTGTCAACTCATCGCTTACTCTGTCTATAGCAATCGCTAAGGTTGCATCATATCGAATGGAAACTGTTTTTTACAGGAATGAATAAATAATTTTTTTGAAAAAACCAAAATTCCCGTTATTTTTTGAACACATCTGGTATGTATGTGCATATTATTTAAAGCATATGCTTTGCAAATTATTGCAATATTTAACAACAAATATGTCAGTGTAATTTCGAATGCACTCACATACAAATGAGAGTGTATTTTAATTGTGTTGAGGAAAAAATGTTCAACAAAAGAATTAAAACCTTGCGCCGATACATTTATGCCGGGTTTTTATTTATTCCATTTTTTGTGCCATCACTCTCGGCCAACCGCACATAACGTTGCTGCAAATGAAATGGAAATGTTGTAATAATACACGTATTTGTCACATATTTTCCGCCATAAATGTGTGTGTAAGCTATTTTTTATAATGCGCCACATGCAAAAAATGCGTCAAATATATGAGCGTGTTGATTGCATGCCAACAACAACATATTAATGATTTGCATATCAGCATAAAAATCTCGAGCGCGCGTAACGCCGCAGGGACACACAGCATTGTTGCAGAAATAATAGTGGCTGTGGTAGAAAAAAATATTGACGGCGGGGGAATTTGAGTTGTTGACGGAAATAAAGAGTTGACGATCAGTCTAACAGAAATAGTTTTGTTCGAGAAAATGATTTATTAGACCTTTTAGATCGAACTAATTACATTTATTTATCTCACTCAGTAATACGAATATGTTTTTGATCGTGGATTCTGAGAATTTATGAAAAAAACATTTACTTTGCAATATCAATTTTTGCTCGAGCTAGACACAGTACTAAAACTATACCGGCGTAGTTAAACCAATATACCTTTTCTTTAGTTTTTCGCTATATATCTCCTTTGGCTCCCTTGTTTGTTGGCAACACTGTTAATAACAATCGTTACATAATCAAAATAATCAGACATTCAGCATGAAATTGTCACTTACATATAAATAGGCGACAAATAGCGTTTGTGATACTACATTTCCACGAAAGCCCTTTAATGAAATGAAATATGTTATATAACTCACTAAGTATACATATTTGCTTACTCCGTTTTAATGCAATTTCCGTTGGAATCCATTAAGAGCACAGCAACTGTTGTTATGGCATTATAAACGCATGTTGCGTATACGCCATGTGGCCCTCCTAGTGGATGGCACTGCATTCAAGTATATTTTTATTTGCACATATGCAACTCGTTATATGCGAGAATGACTTTTTCCCACCGAAAATACTGTTAAATATATACACATATACATACATATGCACATATAAAGTATGTTTTAATTATACTTCGCTGCATGTCGGCTAACTAACAGACACGCCACAATGTTGATTATGCGTGAAAAATTAATTAAATCAGTGGTAGATTTTTTAAAAGGCGAAATGCGCCAACTGTGCTGTGTGCTGTATTGTGGCGCAACAGTGCAAAACCGAAAAGCGCAGCTGCTTGGGTCCCGTGTGTAAATACTGCGCGAGTTTAAACAGTGTTGTGGCGAAGACCGCCTCTGTGACATACACATACATACATACACATGTACAAAAACACCGCAAATATGCAAATAACGGTTTGCTGACACACCTATTTACACATACACACACACACACAAAGATTTATGCAGAATTTCAGCGCTTGGCAGGTAGTTTATATATGTATGTATTCCATGGGTCTTGTTTCGCTATAATTGCGACAATTTCTATGCAAAAGTTTCAACAATGATTTAATGCTGATTGTGAAATGTGCTGTGTCGTCGCTTGTGGTGGCATAAGTTCGGCATAAAGCAAAATAAAATTGACACTAATTGTTGGTGACGACTTCTGGTGGTGATGCCAATGGTGCTGACAGCGCTTGCAGATATTTCACGCAGCGGGTTAACTTAACAACCATTGAACTCTGTTACGCTCCTTTCGAGTTTTTGTAATTTCATGCAGTTTTACTTCTCTCTCTCTCTAAAGTAGAATAAAAATACGTTATGAAAAAGGAAAAGGCAAGAAATATTTTTGAGGAAAAAATATTAAAATAAAATACAATTCGTTCCATATATTTACCATAAAGTCCAATAAAATAACGAAAATCATCTGTTTGCATTACAGCTGTTGTTTAAAACAAGCTGACTTCAAATATCTCTTACCGCGGGTCGGGGAAAATATTGAAAGACCAATCTTGAGTGAGAACTATTTCATTCTGATTTTATTTTGGTTTTTTACTTATTTATATACAAATTTTAGAATTATCTTAACTATCTAATATATATGTTTGTGTGTATGTTTATATGTATATTTTATATGTTGCACGATAAGGGGTTATTTCAAATGCATACAAGCAATTGCCCAAATGTATTTTTAGAACCAATAGGTTATCTTGTGCATACATATAAATTTGTTTGTTAAGTGCATGTGTATTGCATATCAATGCATACGTACGTGCCTCATATAATTGTATGTGTGTTGCATATAAATGCATATATGTTTATTTGCCTGTTCATGTATGTATGTATGCCTCTTCAATATATTTGAACATACATATTTAAGAGTAGTGGACTGTATCTGTTCTTACATATTTCCTATCTTACATATTTCTATTATTATTCTTTATATGTAGTATAATAAAAAACTAAATATATAGATGCGTATTGAAAGTGATGCCCTTTGACATCAACGCACATGTTCATTTTTGAACAGCTGTAATCCTAGGATAGTGTGTTCTATTCGCTACTCCATAACGCTTAGCCAATCGATGACAGCTATTATATATATGTATATTAGGTTATTCCTGGATCGTTTTCTGCGACTTTATGTTCACTTAATTTTGCTTTGATTTCTCACATATTAACCGATATATAGGTATAAAGACTACCGCAGGTTTGAAAGTCAGTATATGAGGTATATTGGAGGCTAGAGGCAGTATTGATCTGATTTTACTCATTTTTTGGCACAGAAGTGTTGTATTATAAGGAAATCTCCTCTGAATATCTTAGGAATATCGAAGAGATTTGTTTATATTTCAATTAAAAACAAGTAAGGAAAGACTAAGTTCGGGTGCAACCGAACATTTTATACTCTCGCAATTTATTTAGAGATTTACCTATATTTTCGGTGAAAAATTACCCTTAGGCACTGAGTTCTTCAAGTTTGATATCAGGGGTCTTGAAAAGTCATGGTTCGATTTTGATAATTTTCCCACAAAGTGATGTCACAGCTCAAATACAGTATTTGTGTAATGTTTTATTTCGCTATCTTTATCGGTTCCTAATGTATATATTATAAAGTGAAGGATTCAGATGGAATTGAAAATTGAGTTATAAGGAAAGTAGTCGTGGTTGTGAACCGATATCCCCCATTTTTTAACCGTGTTATCACGGTGTCAAGAAAATATCATATACCGAATTTCATTGAAATCTGTCGAGTAGTTCCTGAGATATGGTTTTTGACCCATAAGTAGGCGATGCCACGCCCATTTTCCATTTTGTAAAAAAATCTCAGTACAGCTTCCTTCTGCCATTTCTTATGTAAAATTTGGTGTTTCTGACGTTTCCCGTTAGCGAGTTAACGCACTTTTAGTCATTTTCAACCTAACCTTTGTATGGGAGGTGGGCGTGGTTATTATCCGATTTCTTTCATTTTTGGACTGTATGATGAAATGGCTAAAAGGAACTACTGCAGAAAGTTTGGTTTATATAGCTTTATTGGTTCGCAAGATATATAAAAAAAACCTATTTGGGGGCGGGGTCACGCCTACTTTTCCAAAAAAATTACACTCCAATGTGCCCCTCCCTAATGCGAAACTATGTTCCAAATTTCATTTTCATAACTTTATTTATGGCTTAGTTATAGCTCTTTATGTGTTTTTGGTTATCGCCATTTTGTGGGCGTGGCAGTGGACCGATTCCGCCCATCTTCGAACTTACCCTTCTTATGGTGCCAAGGAACTCGTGTTCCAAGTTTCATTAAGATATCTCAATTTTTACTCAAGTTACAGCTTGCACGGACGGACAGACGGACAGACAGACATCCGGATTTGAACTTTACTCCTCACCCTGATCACTTTGGTATATATAACCCTATATCTAACTCGTTTAGTTTTAGGACTTACAAACAACCGTTATGTGAACAAAACTATAATACTCTCTTTAGCAACTTTTGTTGCGAGAGTATAACCAGTCCCAAGCTTGAGGTCCTCATGTTCGATATCTGGGGCCTTGAAAAGTCCGATTTCGGCGATTTGAATCGAATTTCGTTTATATTGATTGAATAGTATTTAGTAATTTACGAGATATGTGCAAAAATTTAATATAGGGCGGAGCCACGCCCACATTCACAAAAAAGTTAAACCAAATAAGCCCCTTCCTAGTGTTATCCTCTGTACTAAAAAAAGAAAAAAGTCCATAGAAATAATCGAGCAAGTTGTTTTACAAGGTTGCAACTAAGAAACAGTGCAACAATTGCAATGTTATTACCGTTATTGCGCTCATACACCTAAACACATACATTGTAATAGTAATTACCAGCGGTACTGCAACGCTAATTGCAACTTGTCTACACCAATTGCCATCAATATGTTGTTGTTGGCGTAGTGAACGGTTAGCAGCATTTATGCTACACATTTTTCTGCTGTTTTCTTTTTTTTTTTGCTTATTTCCGCGCATTTTCTACGTACATTTTCCCGCTAATGCCGTCTCGCTATAACACAACACTACACGCTTACGCACATGCACGCTCACCTTTTCATTGTACTTTTTCTGTTTCGTTGCATTTCATATCTGACCAATTAATTAACTTGCAATTTACGCGATAATTGCCGGCATTAGCTGGTGATGTCGGCAATTAAACGACGGTGGAGTACGCCATACCAAGGCAACTAGACAGTCGCATACCGGAGTTAATGTGTGTGTTTGCGTTGCTTTATGTGCGAAATGTTTGCATTGTGAGTACATACCTACATACATATAGTTGTAGACTGTATAGGCATGTGGCGCCGCTAACAATAGCATTTTCCCCAATGTATTTTTGATTAAAACGCACACAGTTGGTTGCCAAGCGCAACAAATATTTCGTTTTGTTGACGTATTTGTTAAGGTTTTCTCGTTTAATGTGCTTACAAATGCTTGCTTTGATCACAAAGCATGAAAATTAACGTTGAAGCGCCGAAAATATTAAAGCAATTTTTGTATGTGGAGAAATGTTACGCATACGCCATGTCATACACAGTGGGTTTTAATGAAATTGTTGTAGAAAGTTAATTTGTAAGTGTTTTGTCGGCAATTTAATGTAGTTATATCGTATATTTATATACGAGATGTGTTCAAAAAATGACGGAAATTAAAAAATTTTAAATATTTTTTTGCATGTGGAGAAATGTTACTCATACGCCATGCCATACTCAAACTGGGTTTTAATGAAATTGTTGAATTAATTCATAACTTTTTTCAGCAGCAGTTTAATGGAATTATGGATTGTATTTTTAGAAGTGTGTTCAGAAAATAGCGCCAATTTTAAAATTTCCAATATTTTTTTTGGATGTGATAAAATGTTGCTCATACGCCATGTCATACTCACAGTGGGTTTTAACGAAATTGTTGTAGAAAGTGTTTTGTCGGCAATTCAATGGAATTAAAGCGTATATTTATATATATACGAGATGTGTCCAAAAAATGACGGGAATTTAAAATTTTTTAAATAAATTATTTGTCAAGAAATGTTACTCATACGCCATGTCCTTCTATATGCGGCTATTAATGAAATCATTGAAGATTTAATTTATAAACTTTTTGGTAGCAGTTTAATGGAATTATGGCTTGTATTTTTAGAGGTGTTTTCAGAAAATAGCGCCAATTTTAAAATTTCCAATAGTTTTGTTGCATGTGTAGAAATGTTACTCATACGCCATGTCCTTCTATATTCTGATATTAATGAAATTGTTGAAGAAACTTAATTTATACCTTTTTTTTGGCAGCAGTTTAATGTTTAATATAGACGAATGAATTTTTTTTATTACAAAAAACTAAAATTCTCGTTGTTTTATGAAGATATTTTCATATATTAATGCTTCGAAATTCTAAAAATTAAAAAATCTTAAATCCAGATAAAATTTGTTGTGTCCAACTCTTTTTTTAACCGCTTTTTAATCCTGCAATATGCCAATTACTTAGCAAATAACCAAAGTTCAAAGCTGCATGCATTAAAAATTCACAATGCACACACGTATAAAATTGAAGCCCGCGCGCTTATCGTTGGATCAAGTGAATTTAATTTCATTAGCCAATATTGCAAAATATAAGTATTAAAACAACGGCAATTAAGTTTTTACTAACTAGCATAATTATAAGCGCTAACAAGGAGCGCCAACACCGCGGGGGGAGTGCCGCCGTACGGTTAATGACACTAATGGCACAAAATGACAGAAATTACAAATTTAATCGTGTGCAATGCAGCGACCAACTGAGCGCTGGAATAATGGCAAATAAATGCAAGTACACACATACACAAACCATATACATGTAGAAATTTATATAGATAAATGTATGTGTGTACGATGTGGCGGTAGTGTTGTATGTTGCTTAAATACCATTAAATAGCGTGAATTTCGTTTAGAACCAACTCTTAATGGCATATGAAGCGCAACTCTTACGTACAGTTCCATATATATATATATATATATAAATGTGTGATATTCCTCTTATGTCTATATGTATGTTTGACTATAGTTTAATTTGGCACCCTGTGAATTGCTGTTGTTACGCAGCACCACAACTGCAGCCCAGCGTTCGTCGCTGCATGTGCTTCATACAAATTTCTCTGCTGCTGAACGGGCTTAAATAATTGCAGCTGTTATAACTGCTCAACTGCGGCGCATTGTGGCATGCTACATATATGGTTGTTGTTACTTTTAAAAAAGTACTATGCAGCGCATAGCTGTGCGGTGCACAGGCGCTTATAAATTGTAACCGATTCAATAGTATTCTCTGCAAATGCAGTAACAGTGGTTGGTGGGCTAAAGTTATTTTGTATATGAGTGTTGGAAACATTTACAAACTCATTAAAAGTTTTATGTATGAGAGCCGAAGCAACAAAAAACGCACACATACTCATACAAATGGAGTTGATTTTTTCATTTTGTTTTTGTTTTTTGTATGCACAGCGAAATGTATTTGCAAATCACAAGGCAATGTGCAAATGATTTTTACTCGTTTTTTAGTGGCACTTGAGGGGTTGAGAGCTCGTGGGGATCGGTTAGCGACTTCGCTAAATACTCGCACTTCAATTTTCCAATTTTATGCGACAACGCTGGTGCTTAAGTGACGTACAGTGCAAAAAAAATAAGGGAAAAGTCACTGCATTCCATGCTAGGTTCACTGAGCACTAAGGTAACTGTAATTAGAAGTTCTTATTACCATTTTGTTGTGCTTCAAATTGCTTTAGTTCACGATTAATGGTCGCTTCTACTTCGTTTTCATATACAACTTGTATAAACATGATGATTTATAAGCTGAAACTGCTTTCCTTTGATTTGAAATGGTACTAATGTAGAACGAACGAAAGGTCGGTCGACGACTTCTTGTGGTCTTATCTTATCAATTATGTCTTGCTTTTTTATGATATTCAAATATTTAGTTTTGCTCGCTAAGTACTCTACCGACAGCGTTACCGACGAGAATATAAACTTTGAATCTCTGAAGAGACAGATTTTTTTCGTTTTCAATAAAATATAACAAAAATAATCTACGAATATGGATCAGATCAAAAATTAAAAAATGTTTTCCGGAAGATCCTTATATTGGTTTCTTTCGAAGACCTTTGTGAAAGCTCCTAGCTCCATCTATTTATAATAATTTTTCTATCCATAATTAAAAAAAATAATTTTTCAAGAAGATCTGTATATTGGATGCTATCGGAGACCTTTGTGAACGCGCTTAGCTCCTTCTATAAGAATTCTTCTATCAACAAATTAAAAAATATATCCAAGAGGCTCTGTATATTGGTTTCTTTCCAAAACTTATGTGAAAGCTCTTAGTTCGATCTCTGAGAATTCTTCTATCCATCTAATGAATGATTAGCTAAACATTTTTCCTTCAACATTTTTCCTGAAACGGTTGGTAATATTTTTAAACTTTTTATGTCAGAATTTTCTCTGAGAAAGTACTGTTGAAATGATTTATAATTGAAACAATAAACTCTATTAACAACCTTACGTATCTATAACTATAAAAAATTTTTGTAACCAACCGATACGACAGCGCTCCCTAGCTCACTTTATTTGCACTAATGACGGTGTAAGTTTGTAATCTTGAAATTTCACGGAGCAAATGCAAGTCTGTAACTATTTACGCAACAAAACCGCCAGTAAATACTTCACTCATTAATACACACCCCACTTCAAGTGTAGAATGCACTGCGGGGCAACCGAAGAAACAACAACAACAAATGCATAGTAAAAAGTGATTTCCAAGTAGATATAGTAATCACATTATTGCGCATTGCATGCAACAGTGTGGAACAAGCAAATCAAAGTCGTAACCGAAACAGTCAAGCGAAAACAGATTCAGCGACAAAATGGTTGCCTGTCTGACGGGGAACGAGTGCAGACACGCCAAAAAGGGACAAGAAAGATCGGACTGCCATGCAGTTAGACAGCGCAGAAAAAGACACAGAAATACTATGTACGAGAAGAAACTTAGTTGTCGGTACGTGCACACAGAAGTGTGAGTGTGTGTATAGACAGACAAACTGACAGCGCCATAAATAGAATTGACGCACACTTGGCAATAATAACAACAACAAATTGCGAAATTTGTGAGGAGTTCACATAAAACCAAATGTTGACATGACCAGACATAGTTCGAAAAAAAATAACAACAAAAACAAATATGGAAAAATAAATCTGTTGGCGCTGTTTTGAAAATAACCACAGGGCTCTTGGAAGCATGCATAAACGCTTGTGTGTATCCAAATATGTATGGTTGTTGTTGATGTGATCAAATTCAGTGCAAGCGTTGGGGCTACAGAGTTCAATCGATGACTGTCAATATAAAAGTAAACTATGTGCGAATGTATATGTAATTTTGGAAATTTTGCAAAAAGTTTCAGACGAAATGTCAAATTGTTTGTTTTTTTGGTATACATATAGTATTTGAAAAGTGAAATATAGCTCGAAAGTAAAATTTCCCGACTGTTGCATATAAAATGGGAGTATTTTTTGGCATTGCATATTTTTATGAAAATGTTCTTGAAGCAGAAAGTTAAGATTGATCTTAAAATTCTTCAAGTTCAGAGAGCTGGCATTTGTCTTGCTCTATATGCAGACCCTTAACCTAAATCATGTTCGAAACATTAAGTAATTATGTTACTAATGATGACAACTAAGCTGATTTTTTCAAGATTCTTATTCTTAAGGAATCATAGCTTCCAATGGTATATTTGCCAATACTGATTCTTCATTAGATCGTATTTTTCTCTAAAATCACAAATAAATTTCGTTTCATCTCTGCTATAACAATTTAGCGTACCAAGACCATGTCCATTATGAAATTATATTTTCTTAGAAAACACTTTAGGAGCATTTCAAAATTCTCTGCGTTTTGTCAAACTTTATTTTAACAAGAATTGCTCTTCCTGTCATTTTCAACGTTTTTGGTGAATTCGATTAACATAAGTTTTTTGTTCTAACGCGCATAACGTTCGTTGACTACAGTCGCTGCGAGGACAACAGTAGGTGCCGTAACGCTTTTTTGTTGAAAAACAACAACAAAAAGAAGCAACAAGTTTCATAACGCACAAATATATATTCTCCGGCTAATACAAAAACCTGCTATCCAACAGCAATAACAACAGCAAAACTTTTAGCAAATTCCCCTCCTAATCGCGACAAACCTAGCAACTACCCTACGCATGACAACGAGCAAATTTTATTTTCAAAATGGAAATTAGCATTCGAATTTAATTTAAAGTTTAGACAAAGTGCCAACAAAACTTTTTCAGGCGTAAATTTATGTTTCATTCAATGCGCTCGAGGGCATATCACAAAATTTTTAGTTGGTAATTAGCTTGGCTGTTAACGGTGTTGACGAGTGCGCTTACTCATCGTCTGTATTGGTTTAAAGGTGTAAAGTAATGAGATCAAATTCAATTTTTCGCACTGAAAATTGGATATTACATACATAGAATTAGAATATTTGCCTTGACAGTTGCATGTGTCAGGTAATATATTTTTGATATGTAGAAGCGGGTTTTTAATAAGTCATCAGTGCGTCATAGACTGTCGAATGTTATAGGTCCTCTCATTCATCACATTTTTCAAAGAGGTATGCTCCCAACGAGCAAAGATTTCAGCGAATCTTCGGTTTAAGCACGGAGAAAGCTGAGAAGTACCGAGAATTTCAGTGGCGAGAGAATTTAAATTATAACGGTACTTTTAGAAAACTACGATTGATATTTCAGATTGAACCGTATTCACTTCCTCACTACTCATCTCCAAAACTTTTAAATGAAACACTTAATATATCCTACAAATATCATAAAACTCTTTTAAATTCCTTAAATAAAACATTTTCCTCTATTTCTCTTGCAGAGACAACACCAATAACTACCCCAACGCAACGGTGACTGTGAAAACTAAAAAAACATTTGCAAAACAATTGAAACTGTTGAGAAGCTAAAATATTTATACGGATATGGAAGTGCGGGGGAAATGTCAGTGGCAAGCTAATAAACAACCACAACAGCGACAACAAACACAAAAACAACAACAAAAACAACAACAACAGCAACAACAACTACTGGAAGTGCTGCAACAAACCCAACGGAAATGCCACCAGAAACAAAACGAAAGAACAAACCACCTACGATTACAGCAAATACAACAAAAACGCCATACAAATGAAGAACTTGCAGTAATTACAAAGCTGCAGCAGACTGCAGCGCAAAAAGCAAACGAAAACGTTGAACGACAGCAAAAGCGAAGGGTGTCGTGGCAGCAAGATCCCAAATTATTACCCATAAATCATCATCGATGGCCAATGCCTACCTTGTTGGCGCATGCAGCCACAACGCTACCATCGCCACCATCGCCAACGCCAACACCAACTATTTCAATCACATCAGCAAATCCTAATGTGGTCAACGAATTTGTGCGCTTCACTGCAGCTGCCATTTCCCGAAGCCTGGCGAACGCGTCCGCGTCAATAGCGAACGGAGCAGTGCGGAAAGCGAAAGCATTCACTGCAATTGCAAGTTGTTGGCGGAAACGATTCCCATTACTTTGGTTGTTAGCCTTACTCAGTGCGGCACAATTTACACCAACAGCTACAACAACCGCAGCGGCAAGCAGAGCCGCGGCCAGTTCCGGTGTGTTCGGCGCAACGTCAAAGCTACTGCCACATGGAATGTTGAGTACCGCGGCAACCGTCACCGCTGTAACACTGCTGAGCCAAGCGTCCGTTGCACACGCGGCCATATTGACTGCCAGCGCAACAACATTTGAGCCGCGTCTAACGCGTTACAAATACCCCACAGAAGCCGAGCAGGCTGTGGGAACGGATGGATACGCGGCGGATGCGGATGCCGATGCATTGGTGCAAGTACAGGTGAAACGCATTAACTTGTTGGATAATGATGATGAGTCGGCTGCGGTGGCAGCAGCTCCGCCATCACAACCCGAGGAACTTGAGCAGGAGGAGCTGACGTCCGAGCAGGAAGAGCTATACGATGAGGACCAACAGCTGTCACAACAAGCGCCCGCCAGAAAGTTGAATAGTAATGAACAGCAGTTGCTTATGTTCTATCGACGTGTGCAACATGCGGCCGAGCAACAGGAACATCAAAGAGTTGCAAAACAACAACAGCAACAACATGGACACCAATACAAGCCAACATCACATCGTCATTATCAACGCGCAGGCATAGAACAACAACCAACATCCTTCCTCGTCGAGTCAAAGTTGCATTACGCCGACATAACGCCAACAGCTGGCAGTGCGGTTCTGTTGCCCGACAACGATTTGTTGGCTATGCAATCATTGCACAAACATGTCACCAAACGGAGTGCAACCACTAAGCTGGCATCAACCATGGTAACGCCAACCATCGACACTGCAGGAGCTAGCACTGCGAATAACAGTACCGTGACTGCTAACAACGTCACCGCAGCGGCGAACAACACCGAGGAGGAGAAGTGTGAACCAAAGGTGTTGGATGAGGTGCCACCCGAACCGGTAAGTGAGCTTACATTTTCTCTTACTTTTGAAATTTCTTTGGTAACTATGAAATGTTGAGGTTTAGGGGAACTATTGGTGTTATATTGTTTGGGAGTTTATTATGTAGCGACTAATCGAGGCCTGCGATTGAACCCAGGTCCGACGTTGTATATGTATGCATATCTAATACCAATAGAATGTGTAAATATTCCTGGGCAAGCTTCTCAGGCACTTGATTTTATACGACCAAAATTAGGTGTGACAAGTTTTAATGCATCTCGATTTTTTTGATTTTTTTGATCACTCTCGAGCATATTGACTACCATGTTATACGTTTCCACGACAGTGGGGTCTACGTAACCGGAACGAATCCGGATTTCTATCCGACCAAAGACTGTTAAATCGACAACATCTCAAATTTTTACTGAGGAATGTTTTGTCTAATCGAAATCAGAGATCGATCCCGGGTCCTCCGTAGTGTATGTAAGTGTATCAAATGCCAATAAAATATGAAAATATCCCTGGTCAAGCCTCTCTTCAGGCACGTCTTGATTTGATTCGGCCAAAAATAGGTGTGACAAGTTTTAAGAATTTCCGAATTTTTGATTTTAATAGCTCTCTCGCTCATTTTGAGATGCCAAAAGCAGTCGTTAGACGGACAACCCAACCATATTATACGTTTCCACGACAGTCGGATCTATTAACCGAAACGGATCCGGATTTCTATCCGAATAATAACTGTTTACTTGGTAGCACCTCGAAATTTTACTGAGGATTATTTTCGGTTCGAAGTTAGAGATCGATCAAGTAGTGTTCCGAATTTTTGATTTTAATATTTATCTCGAACATTTTGAGATGCTACAAACAATCATTAGACGTACAAAACTACCATTTATACGTTCCCAAGATATGCGGGTCTATTAACCGGAACTTATCCGGATTTCTATCAGACTAAGAACTGTTAACTTGGCAGCTTGCCTCAACATTTTTTGGGGAATATTTTGTGCTGCTTCAACAGCAACTACTATACACATTTTACTCTTGTGCAACATGTTCCAAAAGTGGAAAATTGTTTTGTGCCATGAATTTCAATGACACACAAGTTTAAGTAATCAAAACTACAACTATGGCAAATATAACGACAAAGAAATGTAGCATGTGTAGCTGTAAATAGCCATGCCTGAGTGCGGTCTAACATTATTGCCTGGAAAACACATTTTACGTATTCACATTACAATCAACACTGATTAGATAAGCAATTACGCCCCTGCCCCCACAACAACACCTTTGCACCACTGGAACTGCAAATGCAAATTTGCTAACTTGCTCTGCATCGTAAATGCACATTAGTACTCTTATCTGCAATGAGTTAAGTGATTTTAGTGCTTAACTTTGACTGCGTACAAAGCAGAGAAGTGAAGCGCAGAGATTTGTTGCATTAAACAATTTTCAGTTGGCCATTTGCGTAGCACGCAGACACACAGCAGCCAGGGCGGTAAAGGAAGTGTATATGCTTTATATGTAATATACATATATATGTGTCTTCTAGCTTTTGTGTATATGTTTGTATTTGCCTAGAAGCACCTGTCTGCTGCAGCACAAATATTTAGCTTTTAGTACTTCCTTATCTACTGCTATGTATCTGCCTGTAAACACTTCAATATTTGCTTCAGATATTTTCATGAAATTGTTCCGTTAGCTTCCGTTATGTTGCACATATCCACTTTTTACCTTAACTTGTAGCAATTCTACTTCAAACTACACACTACCACATACATACATATGTACATATAGTACTCACATGCAGATGCTTTAGTTATTGCAACGCTACTATCTAGATAGTTACTTTTTGGTATTAGACCCCATGGGTACTTGTAAAATTTCATTTCGCTTGTATGGCAATGAGCAGGAAATGTTGACATTTTCCTATCGATGTGAAACTACATATTTGTATTGGTTTTGTTGTTATTGCTTCCACTATAACTGCGTCAATGTATATTTATGTATATATTTTGGCGCATAGGCAGCTGTATATGCAATATAGTAAATACTTAAGCTGGGAGCGTACACATTTGAACTCATGCACAGTTTTACTTATCGCAAGTAATAACAGAAAAAAAAATCTGAAATTTAGCAAAGATCTTATATTGCTGCATCTCATGAGTCGCTGGCAGATATTGCTTTGTTACTTGGGAATATGTACTCGTATGCATTTTTAAGTGCTCGGATTTATTGCTCTCAAAATTGCAATATTTCCTTTGAAGTGTTGCAAATTGCTTTTTTATTTTCAGAATGTAATGACATGCTTTCACAATTTTTAAAGTTTTAGTATGCTATGGTAGACGTTCTGAGGTAACGTAGGTAGTGAAAATGCATTAAGGCAGTAGTCTGCTTTACAGGCTTCAAAAAATCGATTTTTTGTTTTGTTTTAAATCTCTTCCAAAACTATCCAAGAATATGTCTTTAAAATTCCAGAGGCCAATTCGACATATTTTCGAAGCTAGAGCAGTTTTAGTGGCCGAGCGTCGAGCAGGTACGAATGCTCAGGCAGACCTTTAGAGCGCGTTTTCTCGAGTTTTCACTTTCACAAGTGTTAGAAAACGGTGCCGGCGATAGCAAAAAGAAAAGATAAAAAAAACAAAGTGATCTGGCTTCAGTATTAAATTATCTTCTATTTGAACTAAAAAAGTTGGACAAAAGTATTATTTAAACTACTCGTTTTGCAACTTAAAGTCAATTTTTTTTTCTTAAAAAAGTGAATTTTTTTTTCAAACTTCGAATTTTTGAATTTTATAACTTCTTCGGTATTTTTTTAGTTCATAAAGAAAAGAAACTTATAAAACTAAAAAAAAATTTGGTTCGACTGTTTCAGATGCATCGCACGACCTCCATCACCGGCACCGATTTACAAGTGCAGACCCCAGGCGCTCCAGAAAAATACTTACAACTTTGAAAAAGTTTCAATATTTTTTAATAATAAATATTGTTTTTTAAGCCTTAAATATAGTACACTATCGTCTTAAAATTCCGTTTACCGCAATCATTTCCTTCCCTTTCAAAAAAAAATTGTTAAAAAAACGCTTTTTTCGGCTTCTAAAGCAGACTACTGCCTTAAGTAGTAGAGTATATATTCATCTTTTAAGTATACGATTCTTTGTGTGGACCCAGCGAGTTCTTTTTCGCGCCGACTAATTTGTACGAGTTCAAAAAGTAACGATAATTTTCTTTTTTAAAACAAATACAAGGTGTGTTAAAAAATAACGGGAATTTAAATTTTTGATATAAATATTTACTCATGCGTCTACATTAATGTTTTCGCCTTTAAAATAGCCTCTATTTAATATTATGCACTTAAGCTAGCTGTTCTTCGAATCGTCGGAACATTTCTCAAACTCGATTTTTCGGATAGTCTTTGGCTCTTGCTGCGATTTCTCGTATGCTTGTAAACCGACAGCCCTTTAAGCTTCTCTTTATTTTTTGGAAATAGGAAAATGTCACACGGAGTCAAGTCAGGCGAAGATTGAAGAAGAAGACGAAGAGACTGTGGCATTGTTTGGCCAAGAATTCACGAACAAACAACGAGGTTTGAGGTTTTATCAAACAAAAATCGCCAAGCTCATAAAAACAGCACGGCTGCTACAGAAAAAGTATGCAATGAATATAGCTGAAATTTTATCGTACTTCAGGGGCATGTACATCAATATAATAAAAAAAATTAATTTGGACTCTCCAAATCCGTGACATTTTAATTTTCATAAGTCCCGTTACTTTTTGAACACACCACGTATAGCTTTGGAACATAGTAGCATGTCTAAATCAGGCAATACCCCGCCGCTATCTTTTCGTTAAAATTGGTCACATCGTATATTGATCTTCGAGTATCCAGTACTCGTACTTCGGAGATACATAGATCGCATCAAGAAACTCAACTCCTCAATTAAGGCAGTAAGTAGTCTGCTTTAGAAGCCGAAAAAACTACGTTTTTTTAGCAATTTGTTTTGAAAGGGAAGGAAATGATTGCGGTAAACGCAATTTTAAGACGATAGTGTACTATATTTAAGGCTTAAAAAACAATATTTATTATTAAAAAATATTGAAATTTTTTCAAAGTTGTAAGTATTTTTCTGGTGCGCCTGGAGTCTGTACTTGTAAATCGGTGCCGGTGATGGAGGTCGTGCGATGCATCTGAAACAGTCGAACCAAATTTTTATTTATTTTTTATAAGTTTCTTTTTTTTATGGACTAAAAAAATACCGAAGAAGTTATAAAATTCCAAATTTTTTCAAAGTTTGAAAAAAAATTCACTTTTTTAAGAAAAAAATAGACTTTAAGTTGCAAAACAAGTAGTTTAAATAATACTTTTGTCCAACTTTTTTAGTTCAAATAGAAGATAATTTAATACTGAAGCTAGATCACTTTGTTTTTTTTTTCGATCGGACATATATTCTTTTTGCTATCGCCGGCACCGTTTTCTAACACTTGTGAAAATGAAAACTCCAGAAAACTCGATTTTTTGAAGCCTGTAAAGCAGGCTACTTATATTTCTACTCCCTGTGAAGCTTTCGATCTCAGTAGTAAGAAAAGTCAATTTTCCCGGAATGTTAGACTACTTCAAAAACTTTGAGTCGCTAGATGGCGCTGCAAAGCTATTTTAATAACTATTTCTAGTTATTAACCCCAATTATCTTTTATAATAAGCAAAATTTACATGCAATACCGCTAAACCAAATTATTATAATTAATTTTCATAAATCAGTACTAACCCACAAATACTAGTTTTGAACTAATCCTTATACAACTTAATTACCATCTCGCATTATATCTGCACCTTCGTATGTAAAAATCATGTTTGTATCATTGTATATCCGTTTGTAATTTCAAATTGCAACATATGTTGCTGCCACACGCACATTCTGTAGCGCAACAACAACAAAAAGACCCATTTGATTATTGCAACGCTTAGCCATGCGTAAATATTAGTTTTATGCCACGCAACGCGAGGTACCAAAATCCACTAAATGCTCGCACTGACATCTATATAAGTACACACGCAAGAGTGTGTGTGTTCGTGTGTGTTTTGCCACCGTTGACATTGGCAGATGTTTCGATTGCATTTTGCGTGTAATATGTAACAATGTTGTTGTTGTTGCTGCATATGCCACAAGCGCCACAGTTGCAACGATGTGTAAAATTTGTTTGCAACAAGCACACGTGCGTAAGGTTGCGCAAATTTACATACATTCATACATGCATACATACATACACGCATAAGTCAGTCAAGTGTTTGCGCTTACAACCTTGTACGCACGCATGCTATTTGTTCTGGTATTTTGTGAGCGCTATGCATATGTATGTGTTTGAGTGTTTGCATGTGCGGTTGCGTTGCGCACGAGTACTCACTAGTATCATTGTGTTGCACGTCAAAGCTGCCAAAAAGGTAATTAAAAGATGTTAATGAAACCGCGAAGTCGCAAGTGAACGAAGGGATTAGACAAGTACAATACTCGTATGTTCTGTCATATGTACGGAGATACTCGTACATGAGCGTGTGATAAAATATGGAATCAGCTCCTATTCGACGGTGCGTGTATCGAAGAGTTTGAAGATTGTAAACAATTTGTGCAGGTCTTTCTTAAATGCTTTAAATTGAACATTTCGTAATATTTGAAGTTTTTTCCGTTTGCTGGCAATCCTATGCCTAAATATATCTAAATTAAAGATTTTCTACTTGACATAAAATTTAATGCTACAAGTCCACAAAATATTATGCCTTTTATGCCATTACGATATAATTTATATTTTCGGCAATTTTTCCCCAAATTTGCCACATTCTCTAATTACATATTCGATGATAACAAATCCCTTTGCAACTGTCAATTTTCTGCACAAATAATACGCATCAATATTATGTACATGCATTCATATATGTAGAGCAACTCACTGAGCTCCCAAATAACTCCCCGAAGTGACAGTTATGTCCACAAATGAGCGCCGCTTGCCACAGCGTCGATGTCGTCTTGTACGCTGTGAGCGATGTAAATTTGCCTCGAAAGTGCATACTATTCACTTGAGTTCATTTAAATAAATGTGATTAATGCTTATATATCCATTTAGAAGGCACTTTAAGCGTCTCTCCTCGACAGTATTTAAATAGTTAATTGAAGTGCGTCTTAAGGATGACACTGAGCTTCGTAAGAGTTGACGCGAGGGAAAGCATAAACGGCAAAAGATGAATTCAGTTTTATGCGAAGAATAGAAGAAAAAGAGACGATTGAAAATGAAAAGTAACTATTTAATAGTTAGTATAGAGAACTTAAAAGAAAACCATAACCATAAAGTTTAATTAAGTCATTCGGAAAATGAAATGTCGCATAAAATTAGAAGAATTTATAAAAGTAATAAGCTCAGAAAAAATTATTATAAGAATTTTCTAAAAATCAGTGAAAAATGTTGTCAATTGAAGAATTGAGCATACAAATATTAGGTCTGCTACTTTGCTTCCGCCGTTTTCCAATAGATGTCTCTAGGGTTAAGCACTGGTAGATTAAATCGATTAAATCGTTTTATATCGATCTTGGACATTTGTGTCAACATTAACCCAACAAAATATTTGTAGAGATCTGTTTGCATCCCAAACTTATTCTCAACTGAAAATGTTACTTTTTTAAGCCGAATTCTCGATATTTGCGTGAATTTTTTTTTCTTTTTTAATTCCAAGAAAAGTGCGGCTGAGGCTCATCGAATGCTTTCGGATACGTACGGTGAGGCTATCCTAAGTGAAAAAAGCCTTAAATTTACAAAAAACGGCGGAAGCAAAGTTGTAGACCAATACATAATTCGCACATAGATTCACTTAAAAGATTTGTAGTTTGGTCACTAACTAATATGATATAAAATTCCACGAAAATTTCATTAATTAAATTTCATAAATATTTACTCGAACTCATAAATAAATGCTAATAGCTAGAAAGAAGAAAAAAATCTGAAGAGAGAAAAAGCGAAAAGACGCATTCTTCATTTGTTTGCAGGCGGTTTGCTGGAAAGCAGCAACAAAATTTGTAGTGTTTATAAACAAACATACATATACACAGTACAGCTATATTATTTTTAGCAGCATATTTATGGCAATGACACTGCATAGCTGGGCAAGCGCTAAAAATAATTAGCGATAATGAGTATGAAAATAGAAGCGCTCGAAGCAGAAAAGTTACTACGAACTGACAATGTAAAAGCAAATAGATCTATTTATAAGTACTTGCAGTAATGAAAGAGATTAGAAAAATTAGTGAGAAAATTTTAAATAGAAAAAAATCGGCAGCAACTACTTTGTTTCTAAATCTTTTAGTTTAAAATAGTTGCATTTAATGTAAAATGTGAAAAAAATATTGAAACTGTTCTTGCTCGAACTCACTGTCATTATCATGGTCCGTGTTCCAGTCCTGAGCGAGGCAAAATCAAAAAATTTGGAAGAAAATTAGCAAAGTCCAGATTCCATCCATTTCTTCTAACAGACATTGCAAATCTTGCAAGACCCACTCTTTATTGGATAATAACAATATATACACATAACATCTGTATGTATGTATGTGATTCGTGTTGCAACCGTTTAGCCGGTTATAGCCGAATCGACGATAGTGCGCCACCTCTCTCTCTCCTTCGCAGTTCGGCGCCAGTTGGAGATCCCAAGTGTAACCAGGTCGCTCTCCACCTGGTCCCTCCAACGGAGTGGAGGCCTTCCCCTTCCTCGGCTTCCTCCGGCGGGTACTGCATCGAACACTTTCAGGGCTGGAGTGTTTTCGTCCATTCGGACAACATGACCTAGCCAGCGTAGCCGCTGTCTTTTTATTCGCTGAACTATGTCAATGTCGTCGTGTAACTCATACAGCACATCGTTCCATCGTCTGCGGTATTCGCCGTTGCCAATGTTCTGAGGACCATAAATCTTGCGCAAAATTTTCCTCTCGAAAACTCCTAGTGCCGTCTCATCGGATATTGACATCGTCCACGCTTCTGCACCGTAAGGTAGGACGGGAATGATGAGGGACTTGTAGAGTTTGGTTTTTGTTCGCCGAGAGAGGACTTTACTTTTCAATTGCCTACTCAGTTCAAAGTAGCACCTGTTGGCAAGAGTGATTCTGCGCTGGATTTCGAGGCTGACATTGTTGGTGTTGTTGATATTGGTTTCCAGGTATACGAAATTATCTACGACTTCGAAGTTATGACTGTCAACAGTGACGTGGGAATCAAGACGCGAATGCGCCGACTGTTTGCTTGATGACAGGAGATATTACGTCTTGTCCTCATTCACCTCCAGACCCATTCGCTTCACATCCTTATCCATGCGGGAAAAAGCAGAACAAACGGCGCGGTTGTTGCTTCCGATGATATCAATATCATCGGCGTATTTAGCTCTGCAGCTCGTATACATCTACCAATGTTATTATTTTCTAACATTAGTTTAGACACTGCCGTCAAAAGAATACTCGCTAAACACAAATTCGATGATACTTAGATCTAAGCTGTGGTTGGTTAAAATTAAACGACTCCAAATGTAGTATTGAGACGTAAAAAATTAAGATTTACCAAAGTTGAGCGTTCTATCAACTACTTTCAGATCTCCTTCTTCTTCTGGTCGCTTAACGCACTATTTATGCACCAAAAAATCTATTCGAAATACTTAAGAGCTCTCCTCCAGAGCGTTTCCTATTGTCATTTGTCGAATTAATTACTTTTTCATGCAACAATGAGTGCTGCGACAGCAACTTCAACTGCAACTCAACATCGAATTTCTTCATTGTTTGATGTTAAAGCTTTTTGTCATTTTATACGCTTCAAAAGCAAAAACACACATTTTACTACATATCTACATATTTGTATAAAGATTCACAAAAGTGGCCACAAATGAATTTTTGTGCACATAACTGCACCACCGCCACTCATACCGCTATATACCTGCTGTATAGAGTACACTTGTTGTGCCATTGAGGGATAGTAAAAGGATTTATTATGCACAACAGTACGTAGTATAACGCGTAGAATAAATAAATAGCAACAGCAACAGCACAGCGGACAGTTTGTGGGTAGCGCGGAAAAGTGAGATACAAAAAATACACAATAAAAACAAGTTTTACCGTTAAAGTCGCTATGTACGTACGTAACAACGCTGGCCACAATGGCCAAACAAAACTGATTACATAAAAAGCCACTCAACATTTGTCGCAGCTGCAAAAATAACAACAACTACAACAAAAATAAATAACAGTATGACGAAGAATAATGGACTTGAAGCGCATGAAAACCGCCAGTACCAACACACAGTAGCGCATAGGTAGAACAAAAGTAACAGCCGTTGAGCCGTTTGATGACACCCTTGACACTTGTTTACCATTTTTCATGGATTTTTTATTTTTATTTTTTTTTTCTTCTTTATTTTTTTTTTCGAGTACTCGTCTTTACCTCCCACCTGCAATTATCACCTATGTATACAGTTGCTTTTAGTAATAAATGTTGTTATTTAGTTTTATATATTTTTCTCACAAGAATCTCAAATTTAGTTGGAACGCAAGCAACTTTTAAGTTTAGCAAAATATCAGAACTCTGTTTTAACTTCTGTACTGTTACTTCTTCCACGATACGACATACTTCAGTATACTTTCTTACTCGTAGGTTGTTTTATTTTACTTCTATGCTTTTCTCGTCTACTTATCACTGCAATCGTACACTACTTGTAAGTTTAATATATTAATTTTTTGAAAAAAGTTCTCTTTACGTCATGTTTTTTCCTTTTTTATATGAAAGTTCCTCATTAGTCGTTCAAATTTGTGTATACCTTGGAGTGTATGTCAAAAAATTCGCTATTGGAGAGGTATTGACTTCTGTTTTGTCGGTTTTTAAACTTAAGGGAGATATAAATTGGATATTTTAGTCAAATAAGTTCATGCAACATCGAGAATTCTAAGTAACAAATATTAGAGAAGAGAAATAGCCATACTAATATACAATTCAAACGTCTATCTAAATTCAATTTTCAAAATTTTTTTTTCGAAAAACACAGAATTCAAAAATAACCACAGTTGCACAAACATATTAACGAAATTGCCATGTAGCTTTTAAAAAGCATAAGCTTTACTTTAGAAATATTTGCTAATTTGCATAAAATATTATTTCTGTCCATGCATAAGTTAGTGAGTGGGAAAGGTTTGCTCTTAACTAGCTAGTAGCAAGTGTGTAAGCAAAATTCTTAAGTAAAACAAATAGGAATTTAGAGCCACACGCATGCATAAAATAAATTCACACACATAGATACATATAACTTTCTTCAAATGGCAATTGCTTGTGGTTACTTTTAACACACGAATATATTTTTGTTTGTATTCTGAGATATTTATACATTTCAGACAAACGCTCACTCAATTCCGTATTTCACAAATAATATTTACGCACACTCTAAGAGCTTGATATCTTAATGCACTTCTTCAACAGAAGAAATAATCTAGTGTTTGTAGTGAAAAACTCAAAACTCAATTTTTAGTGAAAGCTGACAAAATATGAAAATTGGGATCGCATCTGTATATATATTCGGTAAATTTAAGTGTTTAAGTCAAAAATCAATTTTTTGGACCATCGTCATAATTGTCAAACGTAAAAAACGTTTACCCCACGTGACTTCCCTAAATATAAATAAACCTAACCTCACGTGACCTCTTAAAATGTCAACAAATCTAAAATCTCGTCGCTTAAAAATTTAAACAATCTTGACATAACGTGACCCCTCAAAATGTAAACAAACATTTGTTTACCTTTTGGTTGAGGTCATTGACCTTTGGCAGGGGTTTGTTTACCTTTTTGGTTGAGGTCATTGACCTTTGGCCGAGGTTTGTTTACCTTTTTGGTCGAGGTCATTGACCTTTGGCGGGGGTTTGTTTACATTTTGGTCGAGGTCATTGACCTTTGGCTGGGGTTTGTTTACCTTTTTGGTCGAGGTCATTGACCTTTGCCTGGGGTTTGTTTACCTTTTTGGTCGAGGTCATTGACCTTTGGCGGGGGTTTGTTTACATTTTTGTCGAGGTCATTGACCTTTGGCTGGGGTTTGTTTACCTTTTTGGTCGAGGTCATTGACCTTTGGCGGGGGTTTGTTTACATTTTGGTCGAGGTCATTGACCTTTGGCGGAGGTTTGTTTACCTTTTTGGCTGGGGTCATTGACCTTTGGCGGGGGTTTGTTTACATTTTGGTCGAGGTCATTGACCTTTGGCATGGGTTTGTTAACCTTTTTGGTCGAGGTCATTGACCTTTGGCGGGGGTCTGTTTACATTTTTACAAAAATAGAATCATTGGTATTCGATCTCCAATAATTATTTGCGTTAAATAATAGAGATAAAGTCAACAAACGCCATTTTTATCTGCTGTTGTCGAAAAGAACATTTCGGGATCCCGAAATGCCAATCCCGAAATTTCGGGATTAACACATTTTTATAATTTTTGCAGTTTTAACAGTATTTTAGTCAAATATAATTGTTCATATTCGATCTCCAATAATTATTTGCGTTAAATAATATAGATAAAGCCAAAAAACGCGATTTTTATACGCCATTGTCGAAAAGAACAAGAAGTAAATAGACGCGATTTTTTGAAAATTCGAACGTCATATATCGGGATTCTTTTCGCTTCAGATTGCAAGCTCTGCCATTTGCTTCCAGGTGGGCTTCTAGGTTTTAAAGTGTTTTTCATTTGAGATTAATTTTAAGATTAAATTACTATGATAATAATGTAATTTATACATAGAATGGATTAAATCTATTTTCGACAAATACATATTGCCAAAAATAAATGCATATGCTAATTCCTCATGAAAACAAAATGAGTTTATTTACGTGAATTCACTTTCCATTTAGATAATATATTTTTAATAAAGTACTTTATTCACATGCACACATACCTTAGGTATTTGCATAGGAAAACACACGACTACGCTTAGTCAACTACCACAACATATTTCCTAGAGCACAACATATTTATGAATTCATTAAAGCTTCCTGAGTGAAGGGTTGATTTATTTGCATACAAATGAAGGCAGGGAGCACACACATAAGTATATAAAACCATATGTTACTTGCTTGGCCATGGTTCCAGGCCAAATCATTAATAATAAGTAAGCTGCTTGTTGATCCTTTAAAATCACTTTATTTATATGCTATTTTGTTTATTTTACAAGTTGTCACCACTATTTCGAGGTGAAGCATATTTAGTTTATATTCTCGACCTCACCTACCTTTTTTGCGAAAGTGAACATCGAGTAAATTAAAATTAAATAAAGCAGTGAATTTAATTTTTATGCTAAAAATCGACCGTAAGAGGGGGAGATATACATATATTAACAGAGCTGCATGAGACATCTATCTATATGTTTAAAGGCTTTGTACTCATATATTTATTTTTTTTAATGCATGGACTATAAGACATTATATCCGGCTTTCGAAATGTGATTTAATGAAGTTGTACTCGCCATAGTCAGTCTCTTCAATCTAGAGCTGAAATATGCAATTAGTTTTGAGAATTATCCTAAGAACGAACAATCCCCAACAAGACCTTATTCAAATAGTCTTCAAGTGTTAAGAGTGACTGGTAAATACTGTCATTAAGTATACTTGGTACCGCTATACCCTGCACCTGTTTTAATCTATACACTAATGCAAACACTCCCTGCCAGGTACACATTAAAGTATGAATATATAAAGAGCGAAAGTTTTTCGCTATGCATACATATTCCCATTCAATTACATCACCTTGCACACATTGTTGCTTTACGTGTTAACTCCCATAAATTAATGTTGCCATCAAGCGTTCAATCAGTCAAAAAAGGACAAAGTGTTTTGTTTACATGCAAGCGAATTCACCATGACATAGAAGAGTACTTATAAATATATAGCGGATATATGAGTACTCATACATACGTGTGTGGGTATTTGTTTATTATATAACAACTCAGAAAACGTACGGTCTTAAAGTGAAGATGTACAACAAACACGCACGTTCGCAAAGTTTTCAAAAAGTTGTAAGCTATGGCTGCCAATGCATATGCCCAGCAGTGAAGTTAACTAGTTTTTAACAGCATTCTTAGTATGAACTAGTCTGCTGATTAAATTTTTATTTTAATCATTCAATATTCAATCTAATTTTTATATGTTGATGGTCTGAAGATGAAAAATATTAGATTTTGGTTTGAAATAAATTAACCTATAACCATATGCTTTATGGTTTACTCAATTTATACCTTTTTCACCAATTTTTGATGGTTCAAAATAGTAAATCAATGAAATATTAGGTCTAAAAATTTGTTTCCGCCGTTTTCCATTAGATGTCTCTAGGGTCACGCACTGGTCGATTAAATCGATTTTTTTATATCGATCTTGGACATTTGTGTCAACATTAACTCAACAAAAACTTATTCTCAACTGAAAATGTCACTTTTTGAGCCGAATTTTCGACATTTGCGGGAATGTCTCTAGGGTCAAGCACTGGTCGATGAAATCGATTAAATCGTTTTATATCGATCTTGGACATTTGTGTCAACATTAACTCAACAAAGTATTTGTAGAGATCTATTTGCATCACAAACTTATTCTCAACTGAAAATGTCACTTTTTGCGCCGAATTCTCGACTTTTTCGGGAAATTTTGCTTTTCTTTTTTAAATCCAAGAAAAGTGCGGCTGAGGCTCATCGAATGCTTTCGGATACGTACGGTGAGGCTGTCCTAAGTGAAAAAAAGTCTTAAACGGTTAAAAACGGTGGATGCAAAGTTGTAGACCTAATAAAAGAAGATAATCATTTCGTAATTGGCATAAATCTAATCTTGTTTGAGCTAGTTCTTTTTTTGTCACGAAATTCTCGCTTTAAACTAGTCTTTTTCTGCGTATTTGGAATTTTCACTACATCATATCTATCTATACTACATACGAGTAGTTGCAAACACATGCTTATTTTCCTCTGTAGAGTTAAGTTGTAATCGCGTGTTTATATAGATATTAAAATATTATAAAGTATAGTTACTGTTTACCTTGATGATACTTGTATTTTTTTTTGCTTCGTTGGCATTTCACAGTAATATCGATGATATCATCAAATATTGCACAAAAGACGTATACTAGTATGTTTTTACTTGTTTAATTGTTTCGCTCATAATGATACTTCCTCATTTGATACTTTCTTCGATTTTCGATTGTAATTTGTCTAAAAAATAAAATGTAAAATTTTTAATTTCCACTTTAAAAGTAAATATTTTGAAAATCCAGATTTATTTACTGCATCTAATTATTATCTTCATAAAAGGTGTGAAAATATATCACTTTTAATTTTATTTGTATTCATAACTTCCTTATCTATTTGCTGTATTAAATGAATTCCATTTAATTTTGTTTTAAGTTATCGAAATTAAACAACATACATTATTTTCATTATTCATTTGATTCCTCTTGTTATTAATCGTAATTGCATTGACAGCATTAAATCATCAACTCATTTATAATTAATGTGCACTTAAAATTTCTCGTTAAAGGCAATTAACATATCATAGCAACAATAATTGCAATGTACATTAGGTTTACATTTATGATTTATTAATTTTTTGGAGTGATAATAAACTAAAAGTGTGATATATAGCACAGCTTAATACATTTATTTCGCATTTTGATACTTTTCTCAAATGTCTCAAATTATTTATTAAAACAAGCTTGCATAAATACTGATATTTATTTGCCACAGATGATAGTTGACTGAAGCAACATTGCATTTGAAGCACTAAAAAATAAAAAAGCAGACAACCGTCAGTGTCTCGTATTCAGTCTTTTAACATCTTCAACAAAAATTAACTGCTTTATGCAAATTAAAATATTTACACAAGACATTTGATGCGATAATACGTAAAGAAAGCAAAAAATTAGCATGCATAACTAGAGTCGTATAGTAGTTTTACAGGTTTCCAGCAGCTTAGTGTCGGTGCCGCGGCGTACACGCAACCTCTGAATGCTTGACTGTTTTCATCTACACAAGTGCTAGTTAAAGTATTTTATAGTTTTAATGCATTTGAAAATGCTAACTACTTAAACAGAAATGGTCCATATATCGCTTGCTTCTGCTTCGAGATTAATGCATATGCATAAACACATACATATAAGTCATCAATACACATGCAATATGCCATCTATATATGTTGGCCAGTTTGTACAGCAAATATCTATAATATTTTCTACACATGTATGCATGTATGTATATATATGTAGACACTTGTTTACTGGGTTAAGGAGCTCACTGGCGCCGCTCCTAATAAATTTTGCGCAAAACTTGTGTTGTTTTAGTATTTTTAGCTTTGCTTGCTTGTTTGTTGTTGTTGCTGCGTATTGCTCATATACATTTCGCGTACGCTACTCGACTAACTGTTATTATTGCTTTTGGTTTTATTTTCATTTTTTTTGCGTTTTTTTACTACTTTCATCTTTAATTTATGTTGTCACTTTTGTTTATATGCTCTGTGTATATGCTCACCATTTGCTTTTGCGCTTTTCACCACTAAACTGTTTAGTTTATTGTTGGCATAACATTGCTATTGGTTTGCGTCTGTACATGTATGTATGTATGTATGATACTTGTACATATTTATTTCTATATCTACATATAAATCACTCAAGCATTCAAGGAATTCCAAGGAATTCGCTTACTCACCAATACCAAAGGCAACACAAAAAACTTATGAGCTTTCATATATACATATATACAATTAGTAAATATGAGTATTCAGTTACCGCGCTGGCAGCCACTATTTCACTTTTGCTGCTGCCACATACACAAGTTGGCGTTTGCCTTCACGCTTTTGTGGTTTGCTTGCTATTTGTTTTTGTTATTTGGCTTTTGCTGTTGGGGGGGTAAATGTGTTTGTGGTTGTTTTTATTGCAAATGCTGATGCTAACATAAATATGTATGTATACATTTTTAACTTACGCGCATATGAGAGTGAGTGCCTGCTTTTGTTTCTACATTTCTACATTTTTACAGTTCAATAACCATTAGTCCTCTATTTGTATGCGTTTTTGGTGACCAACATCAACATTTTTCCGCTTGTGATTGATGTCATTTAGTGGTCTGTTCAAATTATGATGAATTGTTAGAAACGGCCATAAATCCGCCATATCTGTTTACATTTTATTCATTGCTATTTGATCATTCGACTGTGAAATGTCGAAGAAATCTCTATAAACGGCAAATGTTCAGCTAATGGCTTTGGTACAAATGACTTTTGAAATCGAGAAGTTAGTCTTCGTTGTCGGGCAGATAACTCAAGCCATAATCACTATATGGTAGCATTAAGATTTCACTCTTCAACTGCTCAGTATTTAACTAAGTTCAAGGTTATATATATTTAATATAAAGCCATTTCTTAGTGTATATATACCGTCACTAATAAATTTAAGGGGGGGGGTAAGGTTTGACAACTTTTTTTTTTCATTATTTTTTTATTTTTTTCTGGACCATCAACATCTCAAGTGTTACAAGTTTTAGGTCATTCGGAGAAAAACTAACGAAGTTACAGCAGGTTGAATAACGGTACCTCCAGCTATCTTCGCTGAGTGTACAAAACTTTGAATCGATTTTCCCAAATATGTCATTTTTAAAGTCGGTGACCAGCCTACAGAAAAAACTACTGCATCGATCGTTTTGAAATTTTGTACAAATATTCTACATATATATAGCTCTCGAATGACGTCGAGTTTTTCTAAAAATTTTAATACTAACAATTTTGCAATAACAAATAGGTTTTTTCGTCTAAAATCGTCATTTTGGCTTGAAAATGGTACCAAAAATTGAAAAATTGAAAGATTAAATAAAACTCGACGTCAATTGAAAGATTACTAATAAACTAAAGAAAGCATTTTGATTTTTTGGTTTCGGATGATCCATTGATGCTGTAGGCTGGTCACCGCACAACAACTTTTTTTCGAGGTGCCTGCAGAGATCGACGATAAATCCGTTATTCCTCGCTATTTTTCGATAAAACTTTTTTTAAGTATCCTTCAAATGTTGTACTTTCATATAATAAAAAGTAAAATAAACCTACAGCAATATTTTTTTCTAAAATAATTCATGAAAAAAGGTCTTTTTTCGACGAAACAAACCTTACCCCCCCCTTAAAGCATAAAACTTCGGTGTAACACCACTTCACCTCATATATGCTTCACATGTTCATCATACGCCATGGTGTACCATATATTATTTATGTACCTTAATTCTCATGTAGACATTGGTAAACGCCTTTTCAACAATTTCAAGCATCAACCACGCTTTAATGGTTCCACATTAACTGGAAATGAGTGAGTCATTGATTCTATAGCACGCATTTACAATAAGGACACACGCGGGTCACACTTTTGTACTGTATATTGATTGCTTCGGCTTTTATTGAATACAAAAGAAATCAAGAGTTATAATTTAACAATGAAAAGGTAATTTCTATTGAATAGGCGACAAACCATATGAGTGCATCGTATCGAATTTCGTAGAATGAGGTGTGACACACACCCTATCCATATATGTATGTGTGGGAAGAGCATTTGTGTGTGTTCTCTAATGACAATTTGTATGTGTACACGCCCACTATGGTTTGTTTTATGTAACACAAAAAATAAAATAAAAACACTCACGAAATAATATTTTGTTTTGCTGCCTTTGCACACACATACAAACCCATAACACATAAATTTATTTGTACACAAATCCAGTTGGCGCGCTTGCCAGTTATGTTGCGTAAATTTAACTGTTTTTTTGTTCTGTTCGCCAAACTTAACAAAGTTGGTCGTGGGATTTGTATATGCGATTTTAGTATATGTACGGCTTTGTAATGGTGTGGTCTCGTGTTAAATTCACATTAAACTTTTTGGGCTTCCAGATGGCAGCCACTTGATATGCACGAGCCACACAGACGGTAGGCACCCACGCGCGCCAGTTATGTTGAAATTGAATAAGAAGTTATTTTTAGCAAAATATTTTCGGTGAATATTAATGTGATATGCTTGTGCTTATATACATATACATACTTGTATATAGGCATTAAGTATATATGTATGAGTGTAAAATATTTATACCAATTTGTATATGCAAAATATAAACTTAAACAACTTAGCTTTAAATAAAACTAAACGTGGGATTTAACGTACATATTGCGCTTCTTCTTCTTCCTGACTGGCGTAGACACCGCTTATGCGGTTATAGCCGAGTCCACAACAGCGCGCTATTCAATTCTCCTCTTGGCAGTTTGGCGCCAATTGGTAATACCAAGTGAGGATAGGTCCTTCTCCACTGGTCCTTCTATCAGAGTGGAGGCCTCTCTCTTCCTCGGCTTCCACCAGCGGGTACTGCATCGAACACTTTCAGAGCTGGAACAATTTCGTCCATTCGGACAACATGACCTAGCCAGCGTAGCCGCTGTCTTTTTATTCGCTGGACTATGTCTATGTCGTCGAATAACACATACAGCTCAACATTCCATCTTGTGCGGTATTCGCCGTTGCCAATGTTTAAGGGACCATAAATCTTCCGCAAAACCTTTCTCTCGAAAACTCCTAGTGCCGTCTCATCGTATGTTAACACCGTCCACGCTTCTGCACCATAAAGTAGGACGGGAATGATGAGGGACTTGTAGAGTTTGGTTTTTGTTCGTCGAGAGAGGACTTTACTGTTCAATTGCCTACTCAGTCCAAAGTAGCACCTGTTGGCAAGAGTGATTCTGCGTTGGATTTCAAGGCTGACGTTATTATCGGTGTTGATGCTGGTGCCTAGTTATACGAAATTATATACAACTTCAAAGTTATGACTGTCAACAGTGACTTGGGGGCCAAGGCGCGAATGCGCTGACTGTTTGTTTGATGACAAGAGATATTTCGTCTTGTCCTCGTTCACCACCAGACCCATTCGCTTCCCTATCCAGGCGGGAAAAAATAGAACAAACGGCGCGTTTGTTGCTTCCGATGATATATCATCGGCGTACGCCAGTAGCTGTACACTCTTATAGAAAATTGTACCTTCTCTATTTAGCTCTGCAGCTCGTATAATTTTTTTCAGCATCAGGTTAAAGAAGTCACACGATAGCGAGTCACCTTGTCTGAAACCTCGTTTGGTATCGAACGGCTCGGAGACGTCTTTCCCGATTCTGACGGAGCTTTTGGTGTTGCTCAACGTCAGCTTACACAGCCGTATTAGTTTTGCGGGGATACCAAATTCAGACATCGCGGCATAAAGGCAGCTCCTTTTCGTGCTGTCGAAAGCAGCTTTAAAGTCGACAAAGAGATGGTGTATGTCGATCCTCTTTTTACGGGTCTTCTCCAAGATTTGGCGCATGGTGAATATCTGGTCAGTTGTGGATTTTCCAGGTCTAAGCCACACTGATAAGGTCCAATCAGTGTGTTAACGGTGGGCTTTAGTCTTTCACACAGTACACTCGATAGAATCTTATAGGCGATGTTAAGCAGGCTTATCCCACGGTAGTTGGCGCAGATTGTGGGGTCTCCGTTTTTGTGGATTGGGCAGAGTACACTGAGATTCCAATCGTCGGGCATGCAAAGGAGCTTGCCGACATATTGCGTTTGTCTAGCGCAATTATTGATGAATCATTTCCGTTTTAGATGATACACAAGGTTTCTGATTCTTCTTTAGTAATGTTTGATATTTGAGTAGTTTAAAGGTCGTCCAAATGAAATAATACGCTCTAGTATGTTATGGTAACTCCCCTTCCTTATACTTGGGACTAAAATTAATGGGTTTTGAACTAGTTGCAGTTTCTCTTAATGCCCCTTATTTTTTTATAAAAAAATTTTTACCACAAAATCCTTTGTTTTCATTTGCAGTTCTTCGTATTCTCCGACATCGCCGAAGATGCTGCACGCCAATTCACCGAATTTATTACGAATAAATTTGGCAGCTCAGGCCCACCGTCGCAGCACGCCATCACAGCGGAATTGCGTGAAGAGTTGCGTCGTCGTGCCAACGGCATTGCTAGCTATGCACTGAATGAGGATGAGAATCTGTTGGCATTTGCAATTGCAGCGCCGATCATACAAACGGTTGTGGTCAAGTTCAGGGACGATGTAACGGTGAGTGGTTTGACACGTTTTTGAAGATGATATCGCACTACACGATTTTTATTTTTGATTTGTGTTTTTGTTGTGTTCTTTCACAGATACCACCGGATCAGGTACACAATAAAGCATTTCTTGGTTCCTATTGGCGTGAGTTGGGTGTGGCGTGGAACGGCTCGGAAGGCACACAGGAGTGGGGTGCACCCTTTCGGGATTGCAATGTGTTGAAGGGACGTTGGTTGTGGCCGTTTCGCATTACATTTACTGAAAATAAAATCAAGTAAGTTAATGTGCAGTCATTTGATAGAATTTCGTCAATATCGTTGACATTCACTTAAAAAAATATTGAAATCAATTTTCGTTATTCTTAAATCTTATTCTTAAAATCTGTTCTCTTTTCAGAATTGGAGCTGTTGCCTTCATTGCCGCTGATGAGGATGTCTGTAATGATGGATTGGAGGAAGTTTTTGGACGAAAGCATGGGTGATTTCATAATTTTACATATTCCTTTTTTACTTAATTCATCATAATTTACAATTTTTGAACACAAAAACTATTTGCAAATATTAACAAAACATTTTTTAATTTATTTATATTTTCTGAAACATAACCTATTTTTAATAATATTATTTTTTTATAATTAATTATTCTTGTTTTTGTCTTTCCAACAGCTGCGATCGCAACACCACATTTTGTTTACTCACCGAGAATAAGCCCTCGGCGACACGAGATGTCTACACCTGCATCTGTCGTGAGTCCTTTTATTTGCCCAACTCCACACTGCAGGGTTTTCGTGGTGATATTGTGGAAGCATCCGAGGGTTATGGCAATTATTCATGCATTCCCTGTCCCGATGGTTGTACAACTTGTGATCAGCATGGCGTCTGCTTGCTGGGTGAACCAACCGAGGTTGTGTCAATGGAGAGCTTATTAAATGTGTCCGTGGGCTCGGTATTGGGCGCTTGCATACTGTGTTGTATCGTATTGAGTGTGATTGTATTCCGTCAAAGGAAATGTAAGGTAAGAATCAATAATGAAATTATTTATTTTTTAAGGAACACATACCGTTATTATATTCACTTATTATAAATTTGACCTTACATAATCTAAATTCCTAAAAAATATCAAAATAATATGTTGAATTTTATATTTTCAATATTTTCAGGCAATTGCATCAGGCATGTGGACAGTGCTGGAAACAATTTTATTAGGAATCATATTACTTTATGCATCGGTAAGTAAGAAAGTAAAAGAACCTATAAAAATTATATTTTCTTCGACAAAATTATATTTTTACAATGGGTTAAAAGTTCCATTGACCTAAAATTCCTTTAAGAATATCTAAATTACGCTTTAATATACCACTCTTTCTCTCCCTTCCTCCAGGTTGCCGTCCATTTCTTTCCCGCCACCACCGAACGCTGTCTGCTCGAGCCATGGCTGCGCGAACTCGGCTTCATCACTTGCTACGGTGCCATCATATTGAAATTGTATCGCCATCTGGTCGATTTTCGTACACGCAAGGCACATCGTTGGGTATTGCGCGACATCGATTTGTTGAAATACTTAGGCACCATGGTATTTGCGGTGACCTGTTATATGGCCGCCTTCACTGCCGCCGCACTAGATCTGATCGATGTGTCACAATTGGGTACATTGCGTGAGCAACGCACAAACACGTGTCTGCCACTCAAGTGGGAGTATGTGACACAGGTCAGCGAGGTGTTGATACTCTGCTTTGGACTGCATTTAGCTTTCGCCAGTCGCAATGCCAACACGCAATTTAGGGTGAGTACAATAAAATGCCCACTGCTATTAAACGCTTGTATAAATATGTGAATTCTGTCTGTCTGTTCTTTCAGGAAAGGCAGTTCCTCGTTGCGACACTGATTATCGAATTTCTAGTGTCGACCACATTCTATGTGCTGCGTTTCTTCTATTTGCCCGAGATGAGTCCGAGCGCTATATTTTTAGCGCTTTTCCTGCGCTCACAATTGACCAACACCATGGCGTTGGGTTTGATATTTGTGCCAAAATTGTGGTATCAGCATAAGCAGGTGAGTCGTCAAGCAGAAATTGAAGAAGTTGGTCATGGTGATGACGATGATGTAGACGAAGAAGAAGAAGACGAAGCAGAGATCGTTTGTTAAGTTCAATATATAATATTTTTTTTACTATTCATTTAAGTTGAAATTATTTCATAATATCATAGTTATGCGAAAGAAAGTAATTTGATAGAAATGAAAGTTGTTGAAGAAGTAAACTTAGGTTCAAGCAAATTATCCTTTAAAGTTTGATAGTTAGAACTGATAATTAAAAAAAATGTCCTTAAAAAATCGAAACTAATATTTTGATAAACGAGCGCGAGTAACTGTAGAACTTTTTTCGGAGAGCATACAATAATTGGCAAACCCTATAGGAATTTCTCTCTTTTAACAACTCTTTAAATTATTCTGAAAATTAGTTTAGACAAGTTATTGAAACAAAACAGCCTCTGAATAAAACTTAAAAAAAAATACAGTTAAAAATACCAAAGTGTATTCAACAAAGTGAACTAAGTATTTGACATACCCATTTTTGACAATAAAATAGTAAACAATTATTGTATTTGTTTACATTAACCCGTCTTTTTTATCTTGAACAATATAATATATATTGATAAAATTGTTTCCAATTTGTCAGTTGGAGCACATAACATTAGTAAATTGCTTCCATGAGTTGTTTTGCATAAGCAGAAAGTATTCGGCATTTTCTTTTATTCATTTAAAAAATTTTTTTTTTGGTTTGAAATTTGTTTACTTTTGAATTTCAAAATTTTAATTTTTGAATAAATGTAAATGTTAAATCAATGACATCAAACATGCCAAATTTGGGTAAAAAAAAATGAAATGTCATATACTTAGTTCACTTTGTTGAATACACTTTGAAAAATACAAAGTAAGAAAAAAATAAAAAAAATAAAATTTTGACCCTTTCATAAAAGCTCCATAAAGGAGAAAATTGAGAGGAAACATACTTTTACATGTTAAGATAAAGTGGGATAATATAGTTCCTCTACCATAACTTGACCTAGGCTTCTAATTTCTGCAATAACTTATCGTGTGAAAATGTATAGACTTTTTATTATACTCCTTAACTTAAATTCCTCTGTGCTTTCTAACCTGTTATTCGAAGAGCTTTCAGCACATAATTTGTTGTGAAAAGTGCGTCTCCAAAATATCAAAAACTTTAATAAGAAACGAAAATAAAATGTAAATAAGTTTGAAAGTAACATATTAACAAGTTATTCTTAAAGCTTCTCCATTACAAAGCCGGAAAGCTTTTTAGGAAAGCTTTAAAGAGCTTTGCTTCTTAACTTACCGTGTGAAAATGTATAGACTTTTTATAATACTCCTTAACTTAAATTCCTCTGTGCTTTCTATCCTGTTGTTCGAAGAGCTTTCAGCACATAATTTGTTGTGAAAAGTGCGTCTCCAAAATATCAAAAACTTTAATAAGAAACGAAAATAAAATGTAAATAAGTTTGAAAGTAACATATTAACAAGTTATTGTTAAAGCTTCTTCATTACAAAGCCGGAAAGCTTTAAAGAGCTTTGCTTCCATTTTTTTATTAAATTATCATAAAATTCAGTAATATTCTGTAAAATAATAAATGCTCTTAAAAACATAATTCTTTAGCATTTTTTACTAGGGGGATATTTGTATTATATTTATTAGCAATTTTAAAATCTTAAGCACATTTTGATTTCAAAGCTCTAAAGTTTATTTATAGGGTATAAAGATATTTTCCAGTGTGTTATAACAGTTAAATATACTCGGCACCTACATTTTTTTATATTCTCTGTAAATTAAACATCACGGTGTATACGTTACATAAGTTTATAAAAAGTAAATGTTAAACTCAGTTGTCAAAGGAAACTGTTTTTGTTTCGTTTTTTTTAATGCTTTGTATTTAAAATAAAAATATTTTTTTTGTTTTGAATTATCAAATTAATTAATGATTGATTAAATATTAAAAATACTAATAAAACTAACTGTATATATTAACAAACAAATTTTAATTATACATGCAAATAATTGAAAAGTTATATATACATACATATATATATATTAAAACCAAAGAAATAAAGTCGAGCTATGAAGTTGCTGCAAGTGTTCTGCGTGCGTTTGTTTTCATTATTTGTTTGTGTTAATTGCAAATTTTGTTAATACTGAATTCAATTCAATTATTTTATTTTCACTTTTAGCCTCAAACTGTTTTATTGGTAGCACTAACCTAAAAAACTGCATGAATTAGTAGGAAGTTAATTGGTTAATAATAAATATCATGGTGGTTAACAAATATCATGGCATTTGCATGTGGTTAATAAAGTTTTATTTATAGACATATAAATTTAATATGAGTAAGAATAGTTGAAATATTTTTTTTTAAGTTAGACAACACATTATAATATATTTTCTAAATAATAATTATACAGACACAGACAATTATTTTTTTGTTGTGTTTTTAATCCAAGCGCTCTTTTAGAAAAATAGTTTAAATATACTTTTCTTTCTTACTTCCCTGCAAACATAACCTAGAAAACAAAAAAAAATTAATGAAATTTCCAATATTAATACTTATTTATTGTATATTTGTATATAGTATAATATTTTTTTCCACAATTACAACATTTATATTTCATGTATGTTCCATTTTTGTGCCTGCGGCTGTATCTATACATAGACCATACTATAAAAACTGTGTTGACAGCACTTTTGAATGTTTTTCTGCTCGCTGTATAGAATATTTTCAACATATTTTGCCTCTCAACTAATAATTTAATCTTTGTATTGTTTTAATTACCATGACAAAAATCGGTTTCCTTACGTGAAAAAATTATATTTCCTATAAGTATTGCCCTAACAAGTGTCTTTAACAAAATTCGCATAACAAAATCTGACTGAAGGAACTTTTTTCTAATAGATAATCGTATATATACATCTGTTTATGCATATTTAGCTAATTAGAAAAAAATTATATACTCCAAACATAAAAATAGAGCCCGCTGTCTATCTCTCTCTCTCTCTCTTGCTCCGAAAATTTTCCTTATCTCATTAAAAGTAAAGATTTATGTGTACCAGTATATAAGTTTGCTATCTCTTTTCAAGATAGGTTGGCTATATTACAATTTAATTTTATTTAAAAAAAAATTATTTTAATATTTTTTGTTTTTTAAATTTTTTTATAGTTTTACTTTGTACCTCACGGATTATATAATTTTACATTATAAAAATTATGTATTTATATATTTATGTTATTTATATTATTTTTTATTAATATATTTTTTATTTTTATTTAATAAATGTGAAATTATTTTTATTATTTTTGTTTTTCTTTTATTTTATTTTTTAGCGCCAACGTCACAACAATGAACAATAAACACTAAAGCACCAACAACTACAATATAACACTCATAAACTCAGCCAAAGCAAATTTACAGTAACACAATCAAATCGCAAAAAAAAAATTAAAAATTTAAATATTTTCAAAAATAGTACAAACATTTTGCACAAACAACTAAGATCAAACAACTATGTTACAACACAACACAGTAACACTTAAAAGTTACTAGATTTTTCTTGATTATAATTTATATTTAATTAATTAATTTCATTTTTTTTAATTTTATTTTTTTTTTAATATTTTTGTATCCCATGCAATTTATTTTTATTTGTTTCAATTAATCTTTATTTTCACTTCACTTCATCTCCACTTAATTTGTACTAACATACATACATAATTCTTACAATGTATGTATCTATCACCTTTTCTGTTGTTGTTGTGCTATTATTATTATTTTCGTTACCATCCCTCGTGTGTTTTGGCAGTGTTTGTTGCAAATTCATAGCTTGCAGGTCCCCTTGCCCATGAATCTATCAATACGTTTACCTGTGGATGCTTTCAAGGTCAACGATCCGCAACGTCTGGGCGGTGGTTATGCTGGTCTATGTTTGGGTGATCCCGATATTGGTGAATTAACAATTGCCGAAATGAGCCCAGAGGATATACGTGCTGAACTTAAAAGGTACAAATAACAAAATGCAAATATTATTATAATAGAGGCATTAGCACCTGATTTGTGTAGGCTTCTATTATAAATAATATATTTACATTTAATAAATATTAATTTTTTTCAGACTGTATACACAACTTGAAATTTTAAAGAATAAAACCTTACGTCAAGACAATCCGCATATAAGTAAACGACGTGGCGGAAGAAAGGCTGGACATCGTCGTTTCTCGTTACAAGTAAGTTTCTTAGAAAAATAGCAGAATACAACACAAATCACACACCAAGCATAAACAATTTTTTTTTCCTAGAAAAAAATAATACAAAAATACCGTTATTTGTAACCATAAATTTCTTAATTTTAAAAATACATCACCAGCAAAATCCGATTGTATACAATGTTCTGCATATAAATTACAAATTTCTGAGTCCATAATTCGTGTATATATACAAGCTGTACCACGATATATATTTATATGCATACAGTCGCGAAATTAGCGCTGAAAAATTATGATTTTTTACATAAAAATGTTATAGCTTCCATAAAAAAAAATATAAATAATATTAACCCTTACTTGCCTTTTCGAAAATTTAGAAATGAGACATTTTCCCGAATTAGTGTTAACTCAGTTGGATTTCACACATAATTTCATGCATTAAACCATAACCGATAATATTGAATTTAGTTTGCTTATACAAAAAGTTGTCATAACGGAATATATAGTACATAAAAAATATATATAACAATACATATATGTTAAACACATAGTTAGTCTATACTATATGGAAATTCATGAAAACCCATTATTTGTAATGATTTTGTAAACAATTCATATATGTATTCGTTCATTATTAATTTATCGTAAATGTTTTCGTTACTAATTTCGTTACCACGTAGAAGAAAGGAAGCAAAGATAAGGTAAGAACCGAACTAAATACACCGACAAATCAAAATCTGTCCTTCTTGTGTAGATATGAAACTTAAATAAAATCCTGCAATATCCCCGTAATTTAAATTAACTTCTTGGCCTGAATACCCACCTTACTTTCCTGATCTACTCTCTTAAATGTGTGAATATAATTGTAAATCTGTTCGGTGTACCTGAGTACTTTGTATATATTACTGGTGTATATTTCAATAATCCTTTTTCGAAAACGTGTGCTGTGAGTTGTGAGTGCGGGACTGAAAAAAAAGAAAAATATTTTATTATTCAATCTCTTCAATCTTCGTTGCTATTTATAGAACAAAATATAATATTAGTTAAAGGGGTCGATCTTATTATCGATAACCTTAAGAGCTATTCGAACGTGTAGTAATTCTGAGAATATATGGATGCTCTTCCATGCCATTATCTAGAGGTGTTTAAGCAAGTTGCTCAAATTTATGTTACATGGTGATAGAATCATTCGAGATATACTCGTAGAAGACAACTCGGGAACCTTTAGCCTAGTAAAAAAATGATAAAAACGGGACTTTGTTATGGACCCTGGTTGTGAAAGCAGCATAAAATATCCCACAAATAGACAACTTTCTTGAGGTGTCAACCCTTAATCCTATCCGGGTCCATAGGTTTTTTAAGACCATGATAAGGGCTCCAACATTCGAGTAACACTCTAACATCTGTATGAATGTCAAAGATTCTAAAGAGAATGTCATAATTTCGCTTTTTCCTTCATAAAATTCAATCATTGATTACATAGACGAAATTATAAAAACACAACACCTTCAAAGGATCTTCAAAAACTTTGGAAAATATTATCTTATAGATGATTCGTATTCAACTTATGTATCTGTACATATATATCACATAATAATATCCTTATATGGTACGTCGGCATCTCAACACTCATTTATCTCAGCTCGGCATCGTCACAGATAAGCGCACGGACACAGCACACTTTGGACATTGTCTTTCTCTTTGATATATATAAGTCTTTATAATGTACCTCCTTATCTTACAAAATATACCATTTGTATGTAAATAGATGTGAAAACCCCTTCCCAAATGGCTTCCTTTTATTAAAAAAATAATTATGTAGATTCCTACGTTTTATTTGAAAATTTGTTTTGACACTTCTAACATCCACAAACACCATATTTACCTTCTTTTATAAGTTTTCAACGCTTTGAAGGTAGATAACGCACGAAAAGCATGCGCTCGTATGTACCGTTATTATTATTATTTTTTTATTTCGTATACATACATATGTAACTGTAAAAGCACAACTTTTCTTCAACTCTCTTTATAATACGAATAAAAAAGAAATCATATCAGCACAATATCAGTACGCCTAATAGATGTTCATACTTATCGACTATCACTGAAATTTCAAAAAATCATAAATTCTATTTATTAATCACTTTTACTTAATTTTCTCCCAACTACAGGCTCTAAGTGCCAAACACCGTAGCAACAAACATCATCAAGATATCGAAATCACCGAAGCCGAACCATCGCGCACACCCGAAGACTCTGTGTGCAGCGTAGAGGGACCAACAGACGCTGAGATATCGGGCATTTCACATTCAATGCTCTCGCATTCCGCCATTTCACACTCCATCGTCTCGCATTCGAAGTGAAATACAAAGTCAACAACTTGGGTGTGAAATAAGTTTAAAAAAATCTAAAAAAAAAATACGAAACGAATGAAGTGATAATAACAAAATGAGTTGAAGGATTTTGATGGTGGCACGAGTTGATTTTTTTTTTGAAAAATGTTAAAAGAGCATAAAAGTTAATATTTTAAGCATCTGAAAGCTGACAAAAGCATGATGTACATACATACAGTTAGATATGCTTAAGAAGGTAAGCAATTGTAATATATTCAAGTTCGTTACTCTTTTTAAATTATATTTTTTTTATAAATTTTTTACCATTTTTAAGAATAAGATTTCTCTGATTTTTTTTAATGCGGCAGATAAACAAATTCAGTAGCTAAATATTTACTTCACAGAATATACAAGTTTACCGCTTTCTTCCTGAACTAAGAGCGAGTTCGGATTTAATAAATTTCCTATATAACCGAGAAAAAACGGTTAGCTTCAAGCTGAGCCTAGTTTAGAGGATCATTAAGATAAGTACGATTAGTGAAAAATTCAAAATGAACTACACTTCGACGCATGCGGACATCTACAAACGATCTTTAAATAGCCATTATCTGCTGAAAGACAAAGATCCACTTATTGGTCTTTGACCTATCACCGAAAGACTTTGACTTATTGGGGGAAATGTAACGAAATGTCAAAAGCAATAAAAATTTAGCTACTCGATAATTTTCACAACCTGAAGCTTTAGTTGACAATTAGAACTCACGAAAAAAAGCTCGAATGCTTTGAGCTTTCATAAATTTCGAAAGCTTTTTAAGCTTTTATAAGCAATTTCATACATTAGTTGATAGTTAGAACCTACGAAAAAGTGCTCGAAGGCGTTGAGCTTTCATAAATGTCGAAAGCTTCTTAAGCTCTTATGAACAAGTTCACACATTCAATATTTCCTTGTCTAACTAGAACTAATTTCTTACTTATATTCAACAAATAATTTATATTTTTTTTAAATTAAAATAGGAGAAAGCATAATTTTATAAAAATTTACTTACTATTTGCCACAAAATATTATTATTATAAATATAAAGCAAACTGTATGATACGAATAAGTTAAAAAAATAATAATAATAACATATAGTTCATTATAATTAAAGATGAAGAATGACGCAGAAATAAAATAAAATAATCTTAGTAAAAAAGGAAGTGCTACAATATATAAAGAGCAAAGCCCACCTCTGTAGAAAACAATGAAAACATTTACTTTAGAATTGTGCTGAAGAAAAAAAAAGTTGCAATGATTTTTTTGAAAGTTGTTACGGTAACATAAGCACTTTTTAAAAACTCAAAACAAAATGCACAAATTTAAAACAAAAAAAAAATACAAAAATACAAAAATGTATTGTAAGAAATTTAGAATTGTTGACATAAAATGTATGTATGTATAAATGCTGTAGAAAAATGTACTAACAATTGATTGAATTAAAATTTTTCGAAAAAAAAATATGGCGAGCTTAAAAAACTGTTAACTTTTTGGCCACCACTTCCAATATAAAGCGCTTGTATATAACCAATAGAATATTTTCAGTAAAATAGATGGAGAAAAATACAGTTATAAATGAATAACAGTAATGAAAGCTACTTTCCAGCGAAAAGCTACAAGCGCTTTTTTTTCCAAAAGCTCAACTACTAACTCGCTTTAATTTAGTTCCTCAACTTTGCTTTCAGTCTCTGTATAGTTACTAATATAATTTGCCTTTTCCAACAAAATTATTTATTTAACAAATCTCGCTGTAAAATGCTTCAACTATTAATGTCTGTATGTAAACGAATCAGTAGACTAATTTAAGCGCATAGTGCTTAATGAAAGCTCTAAATACTATTAGATACTACGATATAGCGCAGATAATACTTTAAACACTGCATACAATAAATAATAAAATATAGTACATACACACACACACACAGAAATGTATGTTTGTGTGTGCGCAATGCAACTCAAAAGCCAAAAAAGTACTCGAATCAGTTGTAAAATTGGAGCTTATAGTCGTAATATGTACATGTTAACTGTATATGTGTAGCGCATTTTTTTCGAACTTCGAAAAGTATTTCGAAAAATGCCGTTTTTACAATATCATTTTTTAAAGCCAAATTGATAAGAAAAAAATTGCAAGCTCTTTCAGCTAGTTAAAAATTATAATGCAAATATGAAAGAAAATGTAAAAAATATAAATTAAAATAAAAAAATATAATTATAGACGCGATATTGTTAAATTTGTTATTATAAATGAAGCATGATTATACAGAGTTCATAAAAACACCAGTTGTTGCATAATTTTAATAATAATAGTGAAAGAAAATTACTAAAAATACACATGCAATTTTGTAAGTAAGCTTTCGATAAAAGCTGTATGGTGCGGAGCTTAATTAAGCCATACTTAAAAAGCTTGCATATTTTTTTGTAAAACTGGGCGCTTTGAAATATGCAAATATTTTGGTTATTTGGTATATTTTTTATTAAAAAAAAATATTTAAAAATTTATTTTTTATTTTTTTAATAATTTTTTTATATTTTTTTAATATAAATAATAATAATTATTATTTAAAAATTTAGTTTTTTAATTTTTAATAATTTTTTTAAAATAAGACAATACTATAAATATATTTTAACACAAATAAATATTAATAATATTTATTATTTAAAACATTTATTTTTAAGTTTTTAATACATTTTTGAAAATAAGATATTTTTTTTTTAATTAAAAAAACAAAATTTAACTTAAAAACAATTTTAAATTAAAGTTTTAATTTTTAATCCCAATTTTTATAAATGTTTAAGATTAATAAATAATAATTATTATCATTTAAGAATTCAGTTTTAAAAATTTTTTTTAAATAAAATAATTCCAAAAAAATTTTTTTTTATTTTCTCTTAACTACCTTCAACTAGTTTCAATTTATTTTGCTCTTTTTTTTAAGTATTTTTTTCCTTATTTTTATTATAAATTTTTTCCTTATTATTTATTTTTTTATTATTATTTTTTTTATTATTTGTTTTGTTATTATTTTTTATATTTTTTATTATTTTTTTATTATTATTTTATGAATATTTGCATTATTTGTAAAGTCAAGTCCAGACAAAAAAGCGTACAATTCTGAAGTGTCCACTAAGTGTAAAAATATTGTATGTAATTTATATAAATGCCAATTTGTATATAAAAGCCAGTGCAGCAAATATATGTATGTATTTATTACATAATATACAAGTAAAAATAGTATGTATTTAGAAATATTGCAAAAATAGTAGCCACCAAATATGGATAAAAATAAATTTAATTCAAAAAAAGAGCAAAATATTTGCAAACATACAAACATAATTAGTTAATGTACATACATACATATACAAATTATAAAACGAAAATTTAAAAAATTATAGACATATGTGCATATGTTGTAGGCAACCGTGCAGGTATTGAAAATACGCACAGTAAGATTTAAATAGAAATCTATATACATACATATATATAACAAATTAGTTAAAATACTCATAGAAAATAATCAAAAATGTTAAATTTGCATTTAGCATACATATTCATATACATACATACATACATTTGTACATACATATAATAAATTATACATACACCTGCATATATATGTAACTGTAGTTGAGGAAAGCAGCAGAAGAATTGCGAAATCTTGTTTGGTTACGTGTTTTAGACGCATACTTTTTAGCCGTACTTACAAAAAACAAAAAAACAAAAAGCAAATACATTGGTGTTATATACATACATACATAAACGAATGCTGTAGAATTAATAATAGACGAAATAAAAGTGATCAATATACACAGAGAAACTCACCCATAGTTAGACTTTCAAAAGTGCATATATATATATATATACATGTCTGTATATATAATCATTGCAAAATTATACACCAAAGTACGCAATAGTCTAAAAATCAGAAGCAAACGAAAATTAGTCCAAAGCAAGCAAGAAGAAGTAGTAGAAATATATTATTAAAAAGAAAAAAACAAAAATAAAAATAATAAAAAACACATGTACAACAACAAACTGCAAATAAACTGTGTAGTTGCATTAGAAAAAATCCAAAATTATCAAAACAATAAAAAAAACAATTAAAAATAGCAAAAAATCATAAAAATTATATAAAAAAATTACTTGGAGCGAAGATAAAATTATCAAAATAATAAAAAAGAAAATAAAAATAGTAAAACCACACAAAAATAATAGAAAAAAAATATTTGGAGCGAAGATAATGTATAGCGTTGACATTTTCTTCTTTAAAAGTGTGATAGCAGTTTAGAAGGAAATATGAAATATATAAAAAATAAAATAAAATAATTATGTAGTTACTTTCGAAAAGCTGTAGAAGTGAATAAAATAAAATAAACTATAAATATACATACATATAATACATACAGACATTATAAAATGGCATAACATTTATTATTTTAAGTTAAAAATTGTGAAAGCAGCATCATTATACTCGTACTCTTACATATGTATATAAATTAAATTGCAACTAAGGTTTTGTGCAAGAAAAGCATATATTGAAATGTGTGCTTAAAATATGTTTTTTAATTTTTTTTTTTAATTTTTTTTATTTTTATTTTTTTTTTTGAATTTTTTTTTTTATTTTTTTTTTTCAAACGCCAAAACCATTTTTTTTTTAATTTTTGTAAACAAAAAATTAAAAATTTTATTTATATTTATATTTAATATTTCATTTTTATATTTTTGAAAATATAATATATGTTCACTCATTAACTGAAAAATATTTGCATTTCAAGCAACAAAAAATATTGTAAAAATTAAAATTTTGCTTAAAGTCATACATAGTTATATAAATATATTTTTTTTTTGTACACAAAACCATATAAATACACTCAAAGTTGCGTGCTTTTACATATATACTTATTTTTATGTACCCACAAGCATTGTATAAATTTTCTATGTATGTTTACCACTATGTAGCTACATACATACTAATATATAATTAGAATATAAATATTTATAGCAGCTATGAAAAAATATTGTAAAATACTTACATGCAAATGTTAAGTATTTAATGTAAGCAAGTATATAAATAATGCATAAAAAATACATACATATATAAATAAATATTGACAAAAAAAAGTATGTGAAACATGATGAAATTAAATATTGAAGCATTAAAAATAAATACAAAAATATAAATACAATAAAAAACCGGCAATTTTTATCCTAAAAACAAAATTTACAAAATAAAAGTAAGTATTCGCCAAAATTTTCTATTTATTTTCAGTGAAATAATTTAATATTATATTAAATAATTTAATTTCCTATTAAATAATTTAATTTTATATTAAATAATTTAATTTCATATTAAATAACACGCAAAATTTATGAATTAATCATATTTATCACGAAAACACGCAATTTATGCGTTAAAACGCATTTTAGCTGCATACAGAGCAGCTGGCGTCGCTGCATGCGCTCTGCCGGCAAACGGCGGAAATGCCAAATTGTGAAAAGTTCGATTTGCACCAGGCACCCAGAAATCAGCAATTTGCAGCAAGCGGCTGTCGCAAAAAAATGCGCGAAATATGTTGCATACTTTAAGGCGTTAATGTGTACAGTAGCGGCTATATAATGAGGCGGTGCGCGCTTTTACACAAACACAGGGTGCACAATATGATAAAAAATTAATAAATAAGAAAACGTACGATTTTTTTTTTCTTTTCTACTGAAATATTTTTATTAAATTATTGCTCGCACATCTTTTACATGTACATTCATTCATTCATTTTGTTAATTATTCTTTTTTTATTACTTCTTTATTTACTCATTTATTTATATTATATTGTAACTTTTTTTCGCACTTTCGTATGAAGTAATAATTATTATTTACCATCTTTTCACTACGTTTTACAATATTTTTGAATTTACAATTTATAATTATAATTATTAATATGTACTATGCAAAAATGATTTTATATGCGCACTGCAAGTAATTTCTGCTTTTAATTTTCACTTTGCATAACTTTAATGTTGTGCATTTAAAAGTTAAATCTAAAATTTGGTATTTTAATAATTTATTTTTTTCTTTTGCACACAAATTAATTATTATAGTAATTACAGAGTTTCGGCAAATGGCAAATTGAATAATCGAAATGAATTGTCATATTTTTACATAAATTTTGTTGTTGTTTTTGTTTTTCGTTTCTGCAACTCAAGTGGCATTGAATTGGCGCTAATTGTGCTTGGATTGCGCTTATGTTCACTTTTGCTTAAATATTACAATTTTTTTTTTGCTTTAATTACTCTTTTTTTACTTTGATTTTATATTTTACTTTGCTTTCTTTGTTTTTGTCTTTTTTGTTCTTTTTTTTTGTTTTGTTTTTGGTTTAATGCTTACTTGCTGACAGTAAATTGGTGCAGGTTTAGGTAGTTATACAAAAGCGTTTGTTCTTAAGTCTGATTTTGGTGTTTTTGTTTTAGTTTAATTCTTATCGATTGCTTGCTACTACTATTTTCATTACATTTGACAATTAAAAATCGATTTTTGAAAGACTTTTTTTTACTCGCAGTTGTTTTTTTTTGTAAATTTTCTGTGTTTGTTTTTCCATTCTCTAGTTTTTTGCTTTCTTTTTGTTTTTGTTATTTACTTATATACTAAAATAGTTGTAAGCTTAACATATGTAATATAATCATCTGTTTCTGTTTTTATTACAATCTTTCGTTTAACTTTTGTTTAAAATGTGTTTTTCTTCATTCCTACTCACTTTGTGCTTCTTTCTACACACAAGTGAGGCGTTCTTTTATTAAAATTATAAATATATTATAGTTTACATAATATGTTGTAGTTGTTGTTAGTGTTAGTTGAGTTTAAGTTTTTGCTTTGTTTTTATATTTTTTTCTGTATTTTTTAGTATCAGCTTATGCAAACATTGTGCTACGAGTGTATAAATTTACATAAAATGGTTGTAGTTTCACAATCTACTGTTTTTGTTGTTTTTTTTTTTAATTTTTGATTTCATATTTTTCAACTTTTTCTATTTTTCATTTAGTGTATTTACTTTTACAGTGTACAGTATATGTTTATATGTTGCTGTTGTTGTTGTTGTATGTTAGTAGTTCGTTTTATCATCGCTCTTCAATGACATTTAGTGTATTTTAAGGGTATCTTGTTGCTGTTTTTTGACTTGTTAGTTTTTGTTGCATTTAAAATTTCACTTACAGTCTAAATTACAAATATTGTTTTTTCTTTCTTTCTTTATAAATATATATAGATATATATATGTGTAGCTAGCTATTTGCATTTATTGCACATTGCGTAAAATGAAAACGCAAGCACGCCGTTTAGTACGCTGTCGCAAGCTGTTTTGTTAATTTAATTTGTTGTTTAGTGTAAAGCTGTTACAATTGCATTTATTTCATAATTCTTAATTCATTGTTTTTTCTGCTCGCCTACTTAGTTAAACTTAAAAGTGCGAAAAGTATACACACAAGTGATTTGAAATCATATTTAACAAAATTCATGATAAATAATGAGAATCGTTTAAAAATAGTCAGTTATGCATGATAAAAACATAAAAACAAAACGCAAAGTATATAACAAATATCAAAATGGTAGACAATAATTTAATTTTTGTGTTCTCAAACTACATTTTATGTAAGCTAATAGCTTTAAATTAATGAGAAATCATATGAAAGAGCAAAGTAAAAAAAAATATATGTATGTAAGTATTTAAAGCCAGCAGAGATCCCGCTCTGTTGTTGGAAAAAGAATTAAAATAATTTAAAAAAATATATGTATATATGTGTGTGTATGTATTATTATCGTCAACGCGCATAAAAAATAAGAATATTACCAAAAATAATAAATATACAAAAACATTTAAAAAATGTATTAAAATAAAAATATTGAAAATATTAAAAATAAATATAAATATTAAAAAAATAAATAAAAATTATTAAAAAACAAAATTAAAATTAAAAAAAAAGAAATGAAAATATTAAAAAAAAAAAATAAAAATATTAAAAAAAAAATAAAAATATTAAAAAAAAAAAATAAAAATATTAAAAAAAAAATGAAAATATTAAAAAATAAATAAAAATATTAAAAAAATAAAAATATTAAAAAAAAAAAATTTAAAAAAATATATTAAAACCAGTATTAAAAAAGATAAAATTATTTAAAAAATAAAAATATTAAAAAATAAGGATAATATTAAAAAATAAATAAAAATATTAAAAAACAAACAATATTAAAAACAAAAAAACGATATTAAAAAAAAAAATTATAAAAAAATAAAAATTAAAACCAGATGAAATTATAAAAAAATTATTAAAACAAGATAAAATTATTAAAAAAATATAAAACATTAAAAAATACTTTTAAAATATAAAAAGCAAAAGAAATATCTAGAAAAAATAAAAATCTTAAAAAAATTAAAATTAAAAATAAGAAATAACAATTAAAAAATAATAAAAACAATAAAAAAATAAAAATATTAAAAAACAAACACAAAAACGATATTAAAAAAAATAAAATTATAAAAAAAATTAAAATTAAAACCAGATAAAATTATAAAAATAAAATAAAATTTAAAACAAGATAAAATTATTAAAAAAAAACAAACTTAAAAAAATAAAACATTAAAAAATATATATTTAAAATATAAAAAAGGAAAAGAAATAACTAAAAAAAAATATTAAAAAAGATTAAAAAACAAAATTAAAATTAAAAATAAGAAATAAAAAGTAAAAAAAAAAGAAATAAAATTATTAAAAACTTATTTTTAATAAAATTATAAAAAAAAGAAATAAAATTATTAAAAAAAAATAAAATTTCCAAAATAATGAAAGCAATACAAATTATAAAAACTTTTAGATAAAAAAAAACAAAACCGGAAACGCTTTAAGCAATGTGTGTGCATCTGCAAACAATATTATACACAAATATTCAGTTAAACTTGTCGTTGAATGTATTCTAAGTTACTTTTAGTCACACTATAAAAAAAAATAAAAAAAAATGCGTTAAACGAAAATATACACATACACACATATGTATATATGTATATATAATTAAAAACAAAACAAAAATTAACTTAAATCAAACAACTCTTTGCAGTAAAAGTCTAGAGATATCGTTTCTCAGGCTGAAAATGTAGCTTTAAATCAGATTTTCAGTCGTAAATTAGAAATGTTTAAACTAAATGTTAAATTTAATAGCTAAGTGGTTTTTGAAAATGAGCAACACATTTTTAAACAATTTTTCACAATAATTGCATAGTAAAAAAATTAAATAAGTAAAAAAACTATTTACAAAATTTATAAAAATAAACACTAAAAACGATTAAAGCAAATTAAATGTTAAAACAAACATTTTATGAGAAACACGTATTATTAAATATTTTTTACGGCCTTAACACACTAAAATGGTTCATAAATAAATTTAAACAACGTAAGTTATACAAGTTTCAAGTTGTAACACTTTTGTGCGTAAACGTAGAGTTCAAATATTAAAATTAAAATTTGAGTTTTTAAATATTGTTTATTAATTTTAAAAATTTGATAAATTTAAAATAAATTTACTGAAATCGTTTATGCGTTTAACAAACAAGCAAAGTACATTTTTATAGCTATAGTAAAGTGCCTTGAGAGTGTTTAAATATGCACAAGTACAGTAGGTATAATTTTTAATTTTTTTCTTTTTCAAAAACCACAAATATAAAATGCTTATAAAAATCACAAAAAATATACGATAAACAAGCAAACAATGCACAATTTAAAAAGTGACAAATTTAAGTGGATATCAACACAGCACGGTTATGAAAAAAAGCAATAATGCATTATAAAATTTTTTAGTTTTCATATATATATATGTTTGTATATATAAGACTTTTCGTTTTTATAAATTACAAAAATTAAGCATAAAAACCTGAAATATTAAACATTAGATTTATTATCATTATCATTTAGGTTAGTTTAATGATAAAAAGTTCAAATATATATGTATGTATGTGTATATGTGTGTATATATTTGAACTTTGCATTTAATAAACTACTCGTACAATTAGACGGTGGTAATCCCACATTTTCACTAAACTTTAGCACTAATAGATTATATGTATGTATATATGTATATTAAATATTTTTTCTTTTATCTCAACTTGTTGTTGTTGCTGTTTACATGTCCTCACTTGCATTTGCATTTGATTTTTTGTCATTTTGGTATTTCACACACTTACATCATTAAACATATAATTAACCGGCATGCTCGTTTACTTAGTTACAGCTGATTGTGTTTGTAAATATATTTGTTGCTTTAATTTGTCTGCTTTTTAAGATTTCGCTGTTCTCAACCTTTTGTTTTTAACAATTTTAGCAATGCCGCCCGAAATATAGTCCGTTTTTTTTCTTTCTTTGCACGTTAAAAACTACGCATAATCACTGTTTTCTAGTCACTTTTTACATTTCTATAGAGATTTGTTCTTTTGATAAATCGTATTGTTTTTGTTGCATTTCCATTTGCGCGCGCACATTTCTGTTTATCAACTGCCGCCGTGGCCAACTGCAATGCTTCGAGCTTTATTAACGCTACAAGCCGATCGAATGCAGTACAAAGTCGAGTTCTTTGTTTGTTGTTACGTCCTCTGATTGTTGTTGTTGCTGCTGTTGTTCTAGTGGTGGTTGTGGTAATTTTTGATGTTCTTGTTCTTGTTGTTGTTGTAGCTGATTAATTGATAAATTGATTGTTGCAGTTGTAAGATTTGTATTTGTTGTTGCTGTTGTTGTTGTTGTGGCTGTTGCTGCTGTCACAGTTGTTGTCTCCGCACTAGCCAGCGTCTCGTTCACACCATTGCCGGCCGCTGGCTCCATCTTATCACTCAGCGTAGACTATGTTAACAAACGGCCACGGCTACCCTTGCCAATCGGTCTTCCCTAGAGTGGATGCAACTTGGTTGTGTGTACCGTTAGCGCGCTGCGCTGTGTAAAACGCTTGTCACAATAGGGGCAGGTGTACGGTTTTTCACCAGTATGTGTGCGTATATGCTTGGTGAGGTAATCCTTGACACTGAAACGTTTCTCACAGTAGATACAATTAAATGGTTTCTCACCTGCAACAAATTCATTTGTCGTCGTTGTACACCAAACAGATGCAGTTGTGGAAAAAAGAAATATAGACAAAACATTAGCGATATTTATAGATCAATAAGTATGTGTATGCAGTCAGCTGCGTGGCCATGACCAATGATTTGTTGAACTTACGAATATGCAATAAACTAAAACAAATAATAACAAAATTAACAAAAAAATAAATAAAAATTATGGACAGTTCAACAAATCAACATTTTAGGCGCTGGCGTTAGCAGAAAATTTTTACAAAAAATTCAACATTTTGTTTTGGTTTTTGTAATCATACAATAAATACAATACAATACGTTTGATGAGATGGAGGGAAATGCGAAATTGTTGTGATGTGGGTGGTGGCTTAGTGGCTGCAATAGGCGGACAAAAAACTATATATATAAATACTTAAATGTTTAATAAGCGAGTGCTTAGAAATGATCACAGCTGCAACTGCTTGAATGTGATCACAGCGGCGCTGCTGTGATGGCCAATTGAAGTTATTATTTAGGTTTTAGACACTAACAACTTCTAACACAAAGGTGACTTTAAATTTTGTAAAACATATTATAATATTTTGTAAAACATTTTTCACTAATTTTTTAACTTCCTTTTTTACTGCAAATTTAATCACTATATTTCGCTAATATTCACAAATAAATTGCGTATTACGAAAATATGAATAAAACAAATATGTCAAATGTATTCTAATGTCATTTCTCAAGTAAACAAAAATTATAAATTTGTATAAAATTCACTTTTGATATAATTTATATTTTTTTTATAAACTTTTATGCACTTCTATTGGCCCAACACAACATCACTTTATCAACATACTTTTTAGTTAAATTTTTTTTTGTATTTTTTGCAATAAAAATGAGCAAACAATGAGATGGAATTTTATTGTTTGTCATGAAACGTGCGCGCAATAATAATTTGCAATAGCATTCTAGGATAAATGAAAATAAATCACATTCAAAATAAATATTTAGATATGGAATTTGAATTTGTATATACTTTTTTTTTGTTTTTTTCTTTTTTTTTGCGTTTGCCTAGCATAACGTATTCAAAAAATACACTGCGTTTAGCTGAGCTGAGAATAGTTTGAATTGTTGTTTTTTTTTTGTTTTTGAATTTGTGGTTTGATTTTTAATTGGTTTTGTGGTTTGAGTGGATTTGACTGATTGATTGAATTGAACTGAGTTGAGTTGAGCTGATTGATTGACTGACTGATTGGTTGATTGATTTTTGCAAAATATACTATATTCTCTCACCCGTGTGAGTTGTTAAATGTTTGTTCAGGTAGTCCTTTACAGTGAATTGCCTGCCACAATATCCACATCTAAAGGGTTTCTCACCTGTATGAATGCGCGTGTGCTGTTTGAGGGTGTTCGATTGGGTGAATGACTTGCCGCAGTAGGAGCACGTGTAGGGGCGTTCTTTGGGCGTGACGCTGCACGGGCGCAAACGTAGTTTTTTTGTTTTTTTTTTGGTTAACAGATAGAAAACAGAATAAAAATTAGTTAATATATATCACAATTGTCGAAACAAACATATAGATTAATAAATTGAACGTTTAAAGACATACAAAATATGCCATGTTCGAAATTTCAAATGGTCTTCTTATGGCATTTAATAAAATACCATTTTAGTGATTACCAATGGGAGAAATTTCGATCAAAGCATTTCTACATCAACAAGTATAAATCTATTATAATAATATAACATATAATATGAATGTGCAATGATTACTCTGCTTCGCCAGTGTGTATCTTGCGGTGCATTGCCAATGTGCCGGGCGTTTTGAAGGTTTTCGGACATTCTGGACATTTATGGCGCACTTTGTTCGCCGCTGCAGGAGTGGTAGCGGTGGTACTGCCTGCTGCCGCTGCTGTTGTGCCGGTCGCATTTGCTGCACCGGTTGCAGTTGCTGTGCTGACTACGACGCTGGTAGCGCCAGCCGGTTGCTGAATCGTATATACCGGCACTGAGGCCTGCTCTATATCACCATTGCCATCGCTAATGCCAAGTGGTTCCTCCTTAATTATCACATGTGGATGGCCTTCGGTGTTGCCATTGCTGTTTTTGTTCAGTTTAACGGTTAGGGGCGGTACTTTTAATTGAGTTTGTTGCTGTTGCTGCTGATTTGCCTGTGGCGGCGGTGGTTGCTGTTGTTGCTGCTGCTGCTGCTGTTGCTGCACCTGTTGTTGTTGCTGATCGAGCAAATCAGGTTGCGGCTGTCGCTGGCGTTCAAGCAAATCCGGTTGTTGTTGTTGATGCTGCTGTTGTTGTTGCTGATGTTGTTGAACTTGTTGTTGTTGCTGCTGCTGTTGTTGCACCTGTTGTTGTCTTTGCTGCTGCTGCTGTTGGTTCTGTCTTGAATTTAATTCTTCCGGTGGTATGGTATTCATTTCCTCAGGCGGTATAGAAGGCATTTCCTCTGGTGTTTGCGGAGGTTCAGGTTGATCCATATAAGGTGGTTGTTGGGGCGCAGTCATATTTGATGCGGTGCTCACAGAACCACAGTGCATACACTTAAACTCATCACCTTCGTGCAGCGTAACTGATGATATACCATAAATGCCACATGCCATACATCGCGCCAAGAACGCTGTCGATTGATGTATTATACGATGGTGTTCGTCCAGTTCTTGTGCTGATCCGAACTTCTCTTCACAGCTCATGCAGGGATACTCGATTTTCATGGGATCGCTGACAGGTGCATTCGGTTGTGGAACACCACCCAACAACAAACCACCTACACCCACACTTGCACCGCCACCACCAATACCTCCGCCACCGCCTATCATTCCAGCCGATATGCCATGGCATAATTGCATATGCTCCTGAGCATGTTGCGGTCTTTCAAATTGTTGCCCACACATCGGGCAGAAGCTGGCAGATGTAATAACTCCACCGTCCATTGCTAGATTTGGTAGGAAGGATGTTTTCAATGTGTCCATGGTACCGGTTGCCGATGTAATTGTTGATTGTGGTACTGTGCTCTCTGGTCGGGACAGCCGCAGTTCCTGTGCATTAGAGGACGATTTCAACATAATTTCATTAAACCAAGCAACGTTTTAAGAAATGCGATGTAAATTTTACAGAAATTAATGCGTTAAAGCGCGAAAGCACAATTAGTAGTGTTGTTCGTTCACTTGGTTGGTGACTTGTGTGACGTAGGCGAGGCAAGGGCGAATGTGGTAAGCAAGCGCGCAACAATATAAAACAGCACCTATGTATTTTTTCTCCCCTTTTACCTACAGCAGTAGCATGCAATTGCCGCGCGGCAAAGTTTTGCATTTAATGAAAAAGCAAAGTGTTAATTGGCGTAGCCGTTTTTTAACTTCAACAATGGTATTTCATTCGTTTTTCATTTCACAATGAGTTTTTGCATTTTCTGCAATTTTGTCTTTGACTCCTACTCTATATCACTTTTTCTCCCCTTGTTCATGCTATCATCCTTCCACGATCTTTTTTCGTTTGTCGTTGTCAGTCGTCGCTACTAATTCCAATTTCGGAATTTCACTTTTTCTTCACTTTCGCATTTTTCGGACGCAATTTTGTCACTGCTCCGCGCTTTTTCTGCTGCTTCTTTTATGGCGACGACTGCTGTTGCTGTTGCTGTCGCTGCCGCTGTATACTCATCCACCGTTTGCCCCCCACAAGCGCAGCGGATAAATTTACTACCTCTTTCCACTAGTGCTCCGTTCTACACTGCTCTTTGCAACTGCTGCACAACACTTACATACAGACGGATTCCGTCGTTGATTCGGTGCTTCCACACACTTCCAGCTATTTTTGCGCCTACTCGTCAAAATAGTCGATTTTCATCCTCTTCTATTGCTCACTGACAATACTTTTAAGGTTTTGATATGATTTTTGCCCTTGAATAGCTATAAAGCGCAAATAGCCAACAGAAATTAAATACACCAGAAAGTGAAAATCTCCGTGAACTGATGAAAACTTTTTGGGTTCTTTTTTGTTCTGCCAAAAGCACGGCATTGCCAGACTAGAATATAGAAACTGATATATAGAAGTAATATGAGAAATGGATTCCACCTTGAATGGAACCTAAATATTTATTTATGGAATTTATGTAGTTATATTAGCTAAATATAATCATTTAACAAATATTTTTTTTTAATTACACAAAGATGTGTTTATATTAAATAGCTTAAACAAAAATTTAAACTGTTTACTTGTGTAACTTAAATTTAAATATTCATCATATGAATCACCCTATACTCAGGGATTTTTAGAAGACCAAACCTTTCATTGTAATATCATAGGATATAGATGAATCGCAAGAATAAAAGAATCCTAACATCTCCTTAGCCAGAAATCGGATAAGATTACGCAGCGCATTGGAAGACCTCAATGGGCACCAGTCGTAATGAACTGCGCAAAGCGTTATACTATAAATATTAAGAAAATGAGCCAATAAATAACACAAATTTTCTATTTTTTTGTTATCTTTTATTATTTATAAAATCCACACATGTTTGATGGTCACACGTAAATTGGAAAGAGGACCTGAAAATAAAAAACATAAAAATCTGTTAGAACTTATTGAAATTAAACTTTGAAAAAAATATTTAGATTCTCAAGTACTCAGTTCAGTTATGGTAGAACAAAAATCATTCAGCAAAAGTCTGACTTATAGCTAAATCGTCATTGTGATTTAGAATCAAACTAAAAACTTTACATATATTTACCTTAAAATTAAGCTCTCAACAAGCAGACACCACCAGCACTCTTGATTTTGTCTTCAGCCTTCTTGGAGAAATATTTGGCCTTAACAATAATGGGTTGCTTGGGCAAATGTCCACGACCCAAAAGTTTGTAGTAACCCTTAAAAGAAAATTAAACATTTCAATAAATGATTTCGAAATATTCGAATAGAGTATAAAGTATATTTTATGTGAAGTAATTTTCTGTTTAATCTGAAAGGCTTTCGCTACATGGGGAGAGCAATTGTACGGTCGCATTCAGTCCGCCCGACGCCTTGGAATGTATCTTCATTTTAAACAATAATTAAACAACACACTAATATTTATTATGTTATAAAACACTTACGAATTGCACCAAATCAACGACTGGGGCTTTGCTGCTCTTCTCCTTTTGCAATTCCTCCAATTTATCGGCACCGACCAGAGACCACAGTTTGTCCAAATTGAGTGTTGGGCAGAATTTGTGCTGGCGACGCAAGTGGAAGTTTCTCATACCAACTTTGCCGAAGTAGCCAGGATGGTATTTGTCGAAGTTGATACGGTGATGGTGCATACCACCAGCATTACCGCGACCACCAGGATGCTTACGGTGCTTGCCAATACGACCATGACCATGGCTCACATGACCACGCAGCTTTCTGGTCTTCTTCCTTTTGATGTTCGACTGCAAAAGTACATTGTTTTAATAACTATTTATTTCCAGAGCACACGTGTTTGGTTTGAAATATACATCGACAAAGTTTACATTGGCTGTCACAATTACATTTTGAGGTTATATACGCACATTAACTTAAAATTTCTTCCATTTACAGTTCACTGCGTTCTTGCTTTACACTCTATGCATGTATAAATTATTTGCATTTTCGAATAACTCTGCTCTCTAGAATGCAACATTTTTATTCCAAAAAATTAAAATTATGACAGCCAAGCACACTGCGACGTCCACTCACCATCTTGAAACTTTACGAAAGAAAGAAATAAGTTAAGTTGGCTGTCCATGTTGGCTGTCATGGAGTCAACGTCAAATAAGTGCGCAATTTGATTTCCGCTTACAGGGTTGCTTTAACTTTTTTAACTAAAGACAAACATTTCCAATTAACATTTAATTTTTATTTAAAAAATTATAGTTCATAAATTCTTATAAAAACAACATAGATATATCATATATGCATTTCAATTAAATTAGTTTTTTTTTAAACAAATTTCCGCGTGGAAAATAAGAAATAATAAAAAAAAAAATTCTTTAATTTATGCATACATACTTCATATTCATATATAATTAAATTAATATATTTTAATAGATATTTAAAATTATACATTAACGTTTTCCATGGTATACTGCATATCAATATTATAAATAAAACTTTATTTAAAAAAATATAATTAATAAAAACATTTATATGTATTTAAATTTGTTTACGGAGCTCCGTCTCCATTTATTCTAAACTTCCTGAAAACTGTAAGAACTTTAGCTAACTAGTTTTATATGTAACATAAAATCTCTTTTATTAACCACAGTCAAATTATAAAATATATATTACACCTTATATTGTTTTATTTACTTTTATTAATCCAATATTAATGTAACGAAAAACATAACAAATCTTTAAACTTCCTCTATTAGACGAAAACGTTGGTGTTGGGGTTCTGGAATTACATTGAAAAACTTTTTGTATATCGTTTGCCCCTCACGACCGGCGTAGTTTCTCTGCACCCATGTGTGATCCCAATCCGGATCCAACTGCTCACATGTAACGTATACCCTTCCATGTTCCATTGCATAGAGCGTCCCATTTCTACCGAAACCAACCTGCATAAGAGGGTGTTAATACACTTACATACATATATGTTTGCTTATTGTTATCATACATTCATGCCTGGATGAAAACGAGTCGTCAATTGTGTTGCTAGTAATGTGCCCTGTGAAACCCAATGCCCGTCTTGTACACGCCAACCACGATGTTTTGGTCTCGGATGTCCCTTCTTGTTACGAGTACTGCCTCCGGTCTTTTTGCTAGCGTTACGTATAGTTGCTGTTGTATAAACATAAATAATTTGTTAAACACTTCTGAGGTTTTTAATCGAATTACTTACTTATTAAAGGTTGATCCGCTTTCAAGCTGAGCAGTGACAACTTTTGCATTATGGTAAAGGACATTGTGTTTTAGTTTAATTGATAAATACACAAAGTTAATTATTTCACAGTGATTCGATAAGCAGTAATCTCCTAGCACCACCAGTGCGGCGTAAAATTTTTTTATATGTCAATATCAGCTGTACTAATTTTATAGGGTTGCCTATATTATTATTGTTTTTTGTTTTTGCATATGAACTGTCGATTTTAATATAGCGGCAAAAAATATATCATAAAAGTAACGGTATTTGCAAAATTAATATTTAATTTTTTTTGTTTCTTAAAAATAATTGTTTTAAAAATGGATGTAGACTCTGATGAACCACAAACTTCGCAACCAGCAGTCCGCTCGCCTACAGAGCATATACGCAATAAAAATAGACAATACACTCAACAACATAGGGACGAGCAGCGCGCCAAGACCACTGATACTGTACGGTTTGGGCTAGGAGAAGTTCAGGAAGAAGTGGAGGAATTAGATGAGATCACGGAACAAGATATCTTTGGCTTAATTACACGAATTACACGTCGCAAACATGCCTCTGCGGAGGAAATGCATAAACTGAGTGAGGCATTCCTACAGAGTATGGAAAATATAAATCTGTTCTTTCAAGCGCAAGGTGCTCTGCAAGTTATTGCAAAAGAGATTGCAGGTTAGTTGATTGCAATATAATCCAAAAGTCAACGTTAATTTATTTTAAGAAAATATTGAATTGCATTATGTATTAATAGGCATCGATTCGGGACGTCAAATTGGTGCGCTTGAGTGCCTTTGTAATCTGTCACTTGGTGATGCACCGATTTGTGAAAAAATATTATACCATGCCGGCAATAATTTAATCTCATGCTTGAATAGCGTTGATGAGCGTTTGAAACGTACATCCTTATGGATAATTGCCAATATTATTTCTACAAGCCCCAAAGCGGCTCAAACGATAGTGCAAGCGGATATAATACCGAAACTTTTTTACATATACATTGATGATTCCGGTGATAAAAATATAGCAAATGAATTTAGGGAAGACGCCGCAGTTTGTTTACAGATTCTGGTGAAGGGCCCAAATCGTGCAGCTCGCAGAGAGGATGTTGTGTTTCTCAAAGACAATATGATCAAAAAATGTCGCAACAGTGTTGCAGCTGAATACCACTTAAAAATACTGTTTAATGCTGATATAGTGAATCCTAGAAATGAATTTAATATTGAACAAACACATTACTTAATTGATTTTGTATTGGGTAATCTGTATACTACACCAGACTTTGGAAATATAACACATCGTCTGAGAATCGTTTATGCTATACGTATATTATCAAATATGGTACAATGTGTGCCAACGGCCATCCAAACAATGAAGCAACTACTACGCACTGTGTGGAATACACATTTGGAAGATTTATTGAACAAAGTATTTCACTTCGAAGAGGATCTACTAAGCTTGGAAGTCATTTATCTATTAAGAAACTTGATACATGAAAAAAGTGCACAACCGTTGCCTTGTCAATTAGATAGACTACAGATTCCAAACATTGATTATGAGAAATTATTACCGGAAGATTCAATTTAAAGATTTAAAAAACAAGTAATTTGAATAAAAATTGTTATTATTGTGAAGTTTTAAGTGAAATACTCTGTTTCGATATTTTTATACTTTATTGTTGTTATTGTCGCTGAATAAAATATACACCGAATAGTTAAAAATAATGCTTGCTGATTGGTTTGGGTCTTCTGGCGCTCGTAGGATTTTGTATTTTCGTCTATGCTTTTGGGATAGAAACAATAATTGTTTTGCCTTCTAAAGTGTTACCGAAACTTGCGAAGACTGTTTAAGAATACTGTTTATTTTGAATTTATATAAAATTAATATTAATAAAAGAGACTTTGGATATCAATCTGGGTCCGTTCCGCTTACGTAGACACCGACTGTTGTGGAAATGGACCGTCAGTCGCCGTGCATACCTTTATGTGATTATAATATTTACAATTCCTTCTAATGTAATATTTTAAATAACTAGCTACTAGATGTCGAACTAGACTGCGCGTATTTGTCGTGACAAGACAGATGTACCACTTCCCCATTGGGATAACGTACGAAAGCGGGTGGATTTGTGAAACGTTTCTTACACTGTGGACACACTGTGAACTCCGTTAATACGACGTATTTACTCTCCTCGGCTTGTATTTCTTTCCTCACACGCTTAATTTCAGCTTTGAGCATACCAACCATTATTTCTCTTTCATGCTCTTCCGCCATTTCGGCACGCAATACAATTTCTAGGTAATTCCATAAGGGCTGTGCAGGCATATCATCCGGCAGTAACTGTTTACAACAATAAATACAAAGAAATCAATTTGTAACTACAGTTAATGAATGACTCATATAATATTTACCGGTATGACTACGTATGGATCGATTTTTTCCGCATATCTATTTAGCAAATCCAATATGATGTCTTGGTTGGGTCGTAAAAAATCAGGATGTAACTCGACATCTTCGTACGGCGGTTGTCGTGCAGGATTTAATAATGTCGTGAGTAGTGTGGCAAAAATATTCTTGTCGTCTTCATAATTCGCTTCACAGTATTCAGCAGCCTGCTGTACATTACCGAGTACTTGCACGTATATCGCCAATACTTTTTCATGCTCTTTTAGGCGTCCAAGGATTAAAGCACGCTCCTCGAGTAGTTCATTTGTAGGGAATTCTTTCAGTACTACCTCGGGTGAATAGTTCTGTGAAGTCTTCAAAAATTCACACAACTTCTCACGGCATTTCTGCAGTTTTTCCACCGCATCACTTGTAATTTTATAAAGAAAAATTTAATTGACGTGGTGTAATGACTTAAATAAAGTAAAACCAACCTCTTGTCCGACGTTTCTTCTTTCTTTACTTCTTCGAGCAAGTTGTGCACTTTTTCGCGATATTGTTTGGTCAATACATTGTGCAATAAGGTGTTGCTGTCTTTCCATACATTAATAACATGTTCCAAATATGGTATGACTAAGGACTTATGGCGGCTAAGTAAGAAATCGAGCACACTAGCACGTGGCAAATTTTCCACTTCTATGAAATTATCCGTGAAAATACGTAAACCCTCTTCGGGTGCTTCCTTCAACACCCAGTCGCAAAATTCAAAAATTAGTGACAATTGTGGACTGCCCAGTTGTTGTAAATATTTAATTGTACGATCATAACCATAAAGACTCGAACCTTCAACGGTAGCTTGTGCCTTTAACAGTTCCAAAGCTTTCTTGTGCTTCCCATTCATTTGGTACAGTATAATCAACTCCGATATTTTGTCGTGCTTTTTCAATGTCTTTTCCGACTCTTCCAAATGGCATTGATTCAGGCGCAGTAGAGGCGCAACAAGTGAGTCATTAGTCTGTAACAAAACGAGAATTAGTCAGTTAGGTCAAGCAGTATGTTTTAACTTAGAAAAACTAACCTGCAAATAACATTTTAATAATGTTGTATCGATGATGGACAATAGTGATTTGGATGTACTTTTAGTGTCACGTAGCTTCACTACTTCTTTTTGACGTGCTAATGCCAAAAATTCGATCAAGGCTAACAGCGCATGCTCCATGTCTTTTTCCTCTAACTGTGGTGTAGGTGGCGCGGGCACGGCTACTTCGGTCGACTTGAACGCCTGATCCTGTAGTAAATTTGGAAATAGCCGTATGACATCATATGGATCAGCAGCGGCTTTTTCAAATTCTTTCATGGAATCACTAAATTGTTTGTTGGAGAACAGCTCGCGTGCATAACGCATGTGTATTTCGCGTATTGTTGACGCTTTGATATCATCTGGCTCCTCGGATATTTTCTATATTGCAATATGTATTGTATTACTTGTTAATATATTCAACTTAGCTCAAATTATTACCGTCAAGCCAATGGCTAATTGGAATTTCTTTTGTTGCAACAAAATCTTGCGCTGCGTCGGCACATCTACCATACGTATACACCATAGCTCTGATATTGCTGCGGCAAATATGGTACCTTTGCCAGAGCGCGCTAATAATTTCGTTTTATTTAATTCGGGGATGGTTTGTACCAGCGTGTCTTTATTAATGCTACCGGTTTCCATACTGCGCACTTCTATACCATTTGCCACACGTCCAATCACATAGGGTTCATCCCAAACTGGTACAAATAAGAAGCAAAGTTATTATTTTGTAGACAGAAAAACAGTTATGATTCAAAATTACCTATATCAAGCAAAGGACTACTCCACATCACTAATTTGGGCTTGTTCTTAACTTCAACATTACCAACTGCTCCCTCCAATGCACTGTGCGCCTTTAGTTTTTCATCAGCATAGTCACTAGGATCAATGGGCACAAGATATAGATCTTTGGAGACGCCAAGCATTTTGTGTTTTATAAGACATATACAGGGATCCATGCTGTGTGACGACGAGGTGACAATCAAATCATGTTTTTCGGGTTTGCTAGCAAGCATCTGAGTTTGTTATTGCAATCACTTTAGAATACTTTATTTTAGCTATTCGGTTACTGCACACTTACATTGTATATGACGTATTCATCCTTGAAGCCAATGCAAACAGCATCGTCTACCCAGCAAAGTGCCTTCGGCACATCTTTTAGTTCGATACTAAAGCTGAACGTGTTTAACTTATCCTGTTTCCAATAGAAGAATTGTAATTGGCGTTTTATTGCACAGCAAATGCCAATGACAGTGGTCATCTCGCCATTTGGTAATTTCGTTGGCTAAAATATATAAATTTTTTTAGATATTATAAAGTCCCTACATTAAAATAATGTATTAATCTACCTTTACGTCCAAAGCGAAGAGCGTACAGCCTTTTGTAGCCATGGCACTATGTATAAACGTGAAATTACTACCGACTTGACTAATATCACAAACATGCACTACATTGTCGGTGAGCACAAACAGCAAATGTTCCGCTGGTATGACCTGCATCTGTACTATTGCTTTTTTGCTGAAATTCTTATTAAACATTAGCATATCCACAGCACCATCCTCGCCAACGGAGTACATGATGAGTTGACCACTGCGTGTGCCAAGTATTACATTGTTATCTGTAACGGATGGATGAAACGTTATTTTATATCTATGTACTGTAGAATATTTTAATTATATTTTTTACTAACCATAGGCGGCAATTGATTCGATTTGAACACCTTGCTTCAAAATTTTGTGTACATTATAAGCTTGATGCATTTTTTACGTTTATATTTAGTTTTAGCAAATATTGTCTGATAAAGAAAATGCAATTTTGCTAGAAATGTAAATACAACAATTTAAGCGTTGCCAGTGTGTTCAGAAATGTATTCCATATTTTTAAAATCAACAGAAAAGTTTTAAAAACAAATAATAAATATTTTGATAAAAAACATATAATATAATATAATGTATATATAAATAATATATAATATTTACTTATTTTAGTTTATTTCTTTGTGATAGCCTTCACAACGCCCATTTGAGGAACAGCTGTACTGCTAAGTGCATACTTTTAGGCTAAGCAAATACTTGTGTCGACACGTTACACACATACAACAACAACCTACAAAATTAATAAAAATTCAAATTTAAAAGAATCCTCGCAAAAATCGCGAAAACAATAAAAAAAGACGAATTTGCACACCTCTGTGAGGCCTTTGGAGTCAATATATTTTTAAAAATGCTATGGCGATTATTACTGGACATTACAATTTTATTACAATGATTTAGTTGTTTCAAAGTGACACTTATACCAAGAGTTTATAAAATATTCATAAATAAAAAATTGGAAATATCCGTTGTTCGACATAAAAATATAAATTCTGGATACAATTTGTTCAGACTTTAAATCACAAAGTTAGAAAATCAATGTTGATGTACTCAAATAAATGAACAAAAATATTTGTTTACATCAAATTGTTATAAATATATGTTAAAAATATGCATATGCATAGAAATAAAGCATATCGCAAGCGATATTTGTTAATGTTAATAAACAATAATTTAGTGAATTGAACAGATTGTTTGTTTACACAATTAAGACTTACAAATTGTTGTCAAGTTTTTAAAAAATATAAATAAATAGATATTTTATACTGTATGGCATTAGACACCGCCAGTTTCCGCCTCTTCGTCGTCGTCATCATCATCTTCGAATAGTGCGATGATACGCCTACGTTCAGCCTCTCGCTCCGCATCGTCCTGTTGTGTATTCGCTGTTGTTGTTCTTGTAAACAGTATAGGCATATGATTGTGATACATTGCATTGTGTACCTCAAGTGCAGCGAGTGTTTCAAAAAGTAGATTGCATGGATTGCAACGAGCACTAAAGCTGAGATTCCGATGTAACGGCGTATTGGTCGTAGGAATGGTCTTTGGCGTAGCTGTAGCAGGCGATGCAGTGTTTTGTTCGCTGCCCGGAAATAACGTAGCAGTTGTCAAATCTTTACGCACATTTATCATTGGCGTAGCTGGCGTAGTGTGTTTGGAATTTGCAGTTGTTGGTGTTTGGTTGGCTGCCCGTTGTAATTTCTGCAGGAATGTTAAACGCTCGGCGGTATCCCTTGGCATGTCACCACCACCACCACCAGCAGCATTGCTAGCGCCACTGTTCAACGGTCTACTACCAGTGACCGTTGTGGATGTTGTGTTAGTTGTTGTGTTTTTCGCAGCAGTTATAACAGCGATGGGCTTTTTAGCTACTGCTTTCGTTTCCAAATCAATATTAGGGCATACGCTTGATCCTCTGCTTTGTGAACGTTCGATTTCATATAAAATATTGTTGCTTTTTGTTATAGGCGTCGGAGTTGCGGTGCGTAATGTCTTTTGAGTATTACTTAAGATATTGTCGATAGAAGACTCAGTTATTTTAGTCGTTTTTTCGAGTACATTCGAATGTGATGTATTTGGTAAATCAGTCATTTTTTCTTGTTTTGGCAATTCAAAGGGTTTACGCAATGTATCATTGCTAAAAATTTTCACGTTTGAACGTTTTGGTTGTTTTTGTTCACCTGATGTAGCCCCTGCGCTTTTACATTCCACCTCCAGTGGCTTTCTACTTTTATCCTCGGCGCCATTACCGTTTTGCACCAAGTCTGGCAGTAACATGTCACCACAATTAGCTTGTTTCAGCCACTCACATGTCTTGCGTATCGCGAAAATCATGCGTCGCACGAATTCGTGTGGCGACACTGCCTTATTTCGTCGTATGTACAGTAGCTTATTTAATTCTTCGATATATGTAAGGAATTTGTATTCGATGCATGTGCTCATGTGTTCGTTATGCGAATCTTCGAACATAAAACGCCGGAAACAAGCACGACATTTGCGCTCCTTGCAGCTTTCTGGTATATTGATAGTGATAGCAGCGCCCAACTCATCTAAATTCATAATATCATCCTCTTGGAAATTTGTTTCACTGTATGAAAAAATGTCCTCGTTCTGTGGCATTGCGCCTGCCTCTATTTCATCACTTGAAGATTCTGTTTCCAAATCTTCTTCGGCATATGGATCATCACCGCCGCCTCCGACTTTTCCCAAACCTAATTTAATTCCGTCATTTTTGCGTTTATAAGTATGCAGACCGGTATTTTTGTCCTTGTTAAATAATAAATTTAAATAACGCATTTGTTGTTCGACATTTTGTGGACTGGGTGTCGCCGTTTGTACAGTCTTATTAAGCAGTTGCTTACACACTTTGTCTTGATCTTGTGAGCAAGCATTGTTGAGCAGATTAGTATCTACTTGATGCTCATTTGTAAAATTAAGCTGTTGTGCTGTAATCAAGATACTGTCTTTATCTACATTTTGCTTGTTCTTTTGCTTTTTTTGACGCAATAAATCTATAGCTTTTAAACTCAAACTATTATTAATACATTGATCACGAAAGAATACTGCATGTTTTAAGTATGAAATGCATAGTGCACATATCTTTTTGGGTAAACCATCATTCTCGGCACACTATGTTCAAAAAATTTTTCATTAATTTAGTAAATATAAAGTTATAACAAATTTAATAATATAAAATATAACAGCACTATTACCTTAAGTCCCGTTGTCTCTTCAAGCAGTACATTAATTGGTTTTTGCCAATGCAGAAAATCATTTGAGCTGGCATGTAGATATGCTGGTATTTTCTCGAAAAGCTCATATTCAGCAGGACTGGTACAAACACGACATATATTATTCCAACTTGACATTTTTCACACAAAAATACTTTAATAATAGTATTAATTGTTGTGATTATTATTTGGCAGCGGGGACAACACCATTTGCAAATTTTAGACAATAAGACTACAATATTCTACAATACAAATACACCGGAGGATAGTGCAAAAATCTTTGGTAAACAAGCAACAAAAACTCATTGGGTCGATGACAGTTCGCCAGCTGGAAACTGTATCACTACATGTTGCCACATGAATTTATTTTGCATTTAACCCTTTTGAGGCATTTTGTTTAATTATTTTCTACAGCAGCTCTCTATATTCACATATATCATTCCTAAGAAATCAATTTATAAGTCGTGTATTGTTTTGCAAATAATTGTAAAGAATTATGTAACTTAACTGTAGGTAATTTGAAAATTTGTCATACATCCATAAAACATAGCAATCTGGCAACACTATTGTTTTGGCGGTTGTTGCGCATTTATTATTTGAAGTTTCAACGCGAAAAGTTTTGCGAAAGTGCGGAAATTTGCAATTTTGTTAAAATAAGTGATAAATAGTTAAAGTGTTAAAACATTATAGTCGTGCAAGTAAAGGCAGTTTGTTTATAATAAAGGGAACTGGGGGAACGTATCACAAGGTAAATCTTTCGTTAAAATACACAAATAGTTAACAGGAAATTCTTAAAATAGCTGTTACTTGTATATATTTTTATCGTATCCGATTTGAGAATATATATCTATGCACGTTACGTATACGTTACGGCAGCATTGAATATTGTACTTATGTGTGGATACGTCCTAGTAATATGATTTCCTTATAGTAATCCATAATTTGGAGTAGAGTCAAAAAGCAATTGAATTTTCGTTTTCATGAATACTGAATATGTATTTTCGGAAATTTTTAAATATACGCATTTAATTTAAACACTAGTTCACATTGCATAACTTTAGATGTGTGTATGTATGCTTTTTGAGATTTTCGCTTTGTGCAAACAATTCTGTAATGCACTTCATTATAGCAATTTGTTTACTAAATATTAATGATAGCTTGAATTTTATTAAATAGCTTTTTCAATATAAAACCATACGTTGTGTGTACAGACGCGCATACATATTATATTATAATAATTAAACTAAAAACGACAAACACTGCACTCCAAGGATCATAACAATTATAGTAGTTTTGCGTAAAATGCAAATATTGCAAATGTTCAATGTGTTGATTTCAAATTGCTAACTACATATACATTTACGTACATATGTATGAGTACTAATTGAGCCGTTTATACTTATATGGAGAAGACGTTACACGGGAGCACATTTTATGTATTTAACATTTATTATTTCCCGCTGCTGTCGATGTGCTGGCTGTAGATGCCGATGGCAAATGTGTATCATCTTCTTGATGAGTTTTCTCCTCGTAAGCCAATTCAACGTGATCACGCTGCAAATGCATAGGATTGTAGCCTGCCTTGTTGCCGGAATTTAAATGATTTATGGGAGCATTCGGATCCATTGCATCCTTCGGCTTATAAATGCCAGATAACTCTTGTGCGAGCATATATTGTTCTTGTTCAGGAAAGTCGTGTTCACAGTGATGTTCACCACAGATACGACACTCATAGATGTTTGGACGTAGCGTATTCTTCAAGCGCTATGATGTATAAGTGACATAAGTATTTGTGAAAGAATATTTGCTTTGTTAACTTACCTCCATGAATGTACGACCATCCGCGCGTAATAAATTAATTACAGCATAACCGGGTATACATATAAGCGAAAATGATGCGAACATCCAACCAATGCCGTACGCCCAATCTGGGTACTTATAGCGGCCATTATGATAGCTGGGCTCTTCATAGTTAATTAAACTAAGCACCCAAATAGCCTGTGAAGCACACGTATTTATTGAAAATATAGCGTCATATTATTTTATAGCTTACAAATAGCAGACAAGGTCCCAATAGCAGCCAACATGTCTTGATATATAACGTAGGCGCTTTGCCAGTCATCTGTTTGACATTCTTTGACAGACGACCGGTACCATAAAACCAAGCCACCGCAATTAGCTGACAGAATGCAAGGAACATAATCGATATGGAGGCGGCGTAATGATCCATTAGTTGGAAATAATAAATGCCACCCTAAAATAAATAAATAAATTAAAAACTTATAAATTTAAATCATAATTTATACACAAGAAAAAATCGACAAACCTGTATTAGATTTGGTAGGCCAAAAAGAAATGAGATAACACACACAAATAGCACTACAATCTCGTGATAACCTAAATGGCGTTTAATCCAATTTGGAAAACCGTCCTGTATCGATGTCACCACCACTTCGACAATAGCGAACTGTAAAGTGTTAAAAAACAAAAATTAATTAGTTTACTGCTTAATTCCTTTTTATCAAAGCATTCCCACCTGTGAATTGAGCCCCAAGCAGAGCAGCATAAAGAAAAACATTACGGCCCATAGCTGTGCATACGGCATTTTCGCCATCGCCTGTGGATACACCACAAATATCAAACCGGGTCCATCGCTGATCACATCACGCACATTCGTATTCTGTTCCAACGCCAAATTACCCAATGTCGCAAATGCAAATACACCCACCAGCAGGCTAGTTAGCATATTCACAACGCTTACAGCGACGGTATCGCGCACAATGTTGTTATTGTATTTGTTATAACTCGCAAATGAGATCATCGAACCGAACGTAATGCCTAAAGAATTGAAATTCTGCGACGCTGCATTAATCCACACATTTGCATTTTTCAATTCCGACCAATTTGGTCGAAAGAAATAACGTAGACCCTCATCGGCGCCTTCGAGTGTAACCGCGCGGCCCATCAGTATGATGATTAGTATGAAAGGGAATGTGGCGGTGAAGTAGCGTACCTGTGATGAGAATTTTTTTTGTTAATTTCAAGCATTGCAAGTCTTTTATTGTCTATTTACCTTCGCTGACGATTTGATTGATTTCCATGTCGCAAAGTAGACCATCAGCCAGGCGCAGATGAGGCATACAAACAACTCCCAACGCATTGCACCGGGATATTCAATGCCTGGACTGATTTGCAGCAGTTTATTTCTGTAATAGAATTATTTGAAACTTGTAAAAATTTTCAAGTAGTTATCGGGTTTTATACTACTTGGATTTTGAATAATTTGTGACCGCCTAAAAGTATGCAACTGATAATAATAATTTTTTATATACATACAGACAGACAAATATATATTTATAATGTAGATTCAGTTAGAAAAATTGAGTAATTCAAAACTTACTCGAAAAATTCTTCTGATGGCGTTCGTGATGTGTTCGGCGCTAACATATCTTTTGTGCGTTGCGGTACCCAACAGTCCGGCGTATTCCATCTAGTAAGATATAGGGAAATGTGAAAGTAAAATTTGTGATCAAATTAACGAAATTAAAAAAATTTTAAAATTTTCTTTTTTATAATTTTATATTTACCTATTATTACAATCGATCCATGGCATATCTGGTCGAAATGATGTGAAAAAGTAATAAATTGAATAACCTATGATAACACTATAATAAGTGGACATTAGGAAGGAGACAACCACACTAGCGAGACCAGCGCCTGAAAATATGCAAAAAAAATTCAAACAAATGATAATTAAAATTAAATTGAAATAAAATTAAATTGCACTTATGATTAAATAAAACTGCACAAGGCGTAGGGAGTTTTCAAAGTATGTTATATAGAACCTACTGTCGTGAGAATGGCTTTTAAGAATTTAAAAAGTCTGGGTGGTTTTTTCTGATTGTCGAGGTGCCATTGTCAGAAGCAAAGATCTCATCCGAAACTAATATTTTGGTTTTTTGGTATAATTTTTCGACCGATTGAGGCACTCTTTGAACAAAAATAGATCTTTCTCTATTATTCTTGGTACTAGCGTCAATATTACACTTTTGAAGTAAAAATGCGTCTTCCAGTGGTACATAATCTCACTTCTCTCTTAAAACTTTTCTAATTATTCGAGTATTTAATGCAAGAGTTTAATAAATTAATCAAAATTCTCGATCATAAATTTAAAAAACTTGCCATAATTCATAAAACATTATTAAAATTACAATTAATTGTAGGTGTAAATTGAAATTGATTTATTACATTTAACGAATTGTACGTAGATGCTTTACAAAGCCACTCTCTATACTCCATACATGTCTGTTTGTATGTACATATATAAATATGTGTCACATTTACATCATTTAAAATTATTTGCTTCGATTCTCGCGTCTAGACATTTAATCTATCAAAATTGTAACCACTGTGCAAAATTGTATGTAATTATTAGTGTGAGTTTTGAATTGTTAATGAGTGTAATGGCGTTGCGAATAATTAAGTGGGTTATTGTGGTTTATGGATTTTCATTGCCTACATACAAATATTATATATTTTGTGGCACATTTACATACGTTATATTGTTGCTAATTTACAATATGGTTTATTTAATTGATGTAGCCAAGTTACTTTAGTACGTTGGCACTACCTTTTTATTCCAGAGTTTGAATACCCATTGTTAAAAAATATTATATTTTAATATCACCTCTCAGTGAGAATTTTTCTTCCGAACAGCTATAAGAACCCATCACAATTTTCATGAATCTATAATCTGTACTCAGGTTAACATTGAGTGGAAATTTATCAAGCTCAACGAATTCTATTTTTTACTAACATCGATATTTCTATTAACTTTTCAAAAGCATATTTCTATGCATTCAAATCTATTATGTATATATGTATGTATATATTTACTGTAATGTCGACAACAATGCACTGGCCAACCTTGTCCATGACCAACAGTCCGACACCAGTTTGGTAATAAGTAATTGGCGCTTGTTTTTCCGCATAGCTGTTTTGTTAACGATCATTTCGCAAGTTCAACTCACAACACTGATCTAATTTGCACACCAAAACACTTTACATTTAGTTAACCCAGTAGAGAGTTGAGAATTAATAATTCTTGTATACTATACCAATGAAAAAATGACTCTGTTTTTTATTTATTTTCCAAAACAAGATTTTCGAACATTTTTCGAAACACTCAGTATTCAATAATAAAATTTATATAATAAATTATGAGATTTACGGACTACTGGGTTTTTGAAAGAAAACCTCCAAAAAATTAAATAAAAAATAAAACATTTTTTCTCTAGTAGAAACAATTCCCTACTAATGCTGAGCGCTTGTAAATCTGTCAAGTTCTCTCACTCTAACTGAAAAATGATCCAGTTTCATTTTTTATTTTTATTAATTTTCACGACTTCCCATAACGCCTCAGTTTATTACAAAATTACAAGTGTATGAGCATTCGTAACTGTGTGTGTGAGAAATACTACAGGTAATACATATACGTGATAATTAGCTTAGAATTCAGAGTTAACGATATTTGACAAGGTGTGAAAAGTCTTAGTAAATTTGTAATGAGCAAACAATGAACAAAACAGCTAATATTAGATATGCCGGTTTGTAAAGAGCTAACTTGAAATTATATTAATAAATCTCGAATATTAGTTAGTAATGAAATTGTGTTTGATCTGAAGGAAATCTACTATATATATATATATATATATATTATATGAAAAATATGTATATTATATAAAAGATAATATATTTTCCAATTTTTATCGAATAAAATATTAGTTTTTATAGAATATTTTGACTGCAAATCTATTTTTAAGCGACGAAAATGTAAATCCCATTTGAACACTCATAAATATTGTCTCATTATCGAGCTTTAAATTAGACAATTCGCAAGTTGAAACTGATAACACTAAATGTGATTTCATTGAGTGGGGATCTAATGTATTTTTGCGAGTTTTTTATGCTAGAAAAAAGGTTTGACTTTACCATTCGAAGAGCGGTTAATATTGTAGAAAATATATCTCTCGTGAATACTGTTCTATCATGAAAATGTAATTGCCAAAGCAACAATGGATATATCTCGAGAGAGAGGGAGAGAAAAAGAGGTTAAAGTGGGTATGGAAGCACCTCATTAAAGTGGTATAATCGTTTGGTATTGTATTTATATAGTTTAAATTTATGTCAGTTGTTTGTTCGATTCGTCACTCTGCCATGTTAAACGATCGTAGAATTTATCTATACTCCTATTATAAAGAGGAAAGATTTGTATGTATGTTTGTAATGAATAAATTTAAAAACTACTGTGCCGATTTCAAAAGTTCTTTCACCAGTGGAAAGCTATATTCATCCCGAGTAACATAGGCTATATTTATTGCTAGAATCTCAACTTTCTGGAAACAGTTCCCAGGTGAGGGTATTAAAGAGATTGATGGAGAATCTTAATCTGAAAATCGTCTTGCAAATCATACCTTCTCTTCTGTTCGCATCGCAAGCGCGTGCCAGAGAGTCGAATAACAAGCGCTCGCAGCTGCTTGTTGAAAAAATTTCAAAACCTCCCGAGTACGCGCTTGAGAATCGAGTACGGAGCGTGTGCAGCGGCTTGAAGAACGAAATATTTAGAAATATACAAGCCCGCAGTAGAGGGTCGAACTCTGAGCGTTCCCAACGCCTTCATAATCAGAGAGAAAGACAACGGACACCAAAGACTAGAGGTTGTAATCAAGTTTTAGATTTCGATTTTTTCTCATTTTATTTTTTTTTTTTAATGAACCCACGCAAGAAACGGGAAAGTAAATACATATGTGTAAAAACATATAACTTTTAAAATGTTTGTTTAAACCCGTGCGAAAGCGGGAGTTGTCTGCTAGATTGAAGTAATTATACAATATCTTTGCAATGATTAAAAAGCCATTATTTAGATAAAACTTACTAATGTATATAAAAAAAATAATAATAATTTTTAATAATATCAATCCTACCTTTAAAAAGCGGGCATAGCTGTCCTAACGCTCCAATTGGTCCACGCCCGGTGTATTGACCAATTGACAGTTCCATAAACAACAAAGGAATACTGCAGATAAATAAAATAATGCAATAAGGTACTAAGAACACACCTGAAAAGGAACAAAAAGTTAAAAAATTAAATAAATAAAAAATAAGTATTAAGACTAGCTGTGTCAATTATTTCTTACCACTGGTGGGGGAAAATAAATGATAGTCTAGTCTTTGAGAAATTATTTCATTCTAGTTTTATTTTGGTTTTTTACTTACTTATATACAAATTTTAGAATTATCTTAAGAACTAATTATATGTGTATGTGTGTATGTCTATATGTATATTTTATATGTTGCACGATAAGGGGTTATTTCAAATGTACACAAGCAATTGCCCCAATGTATTTTTATAACCAATAGGTTATCTTGTGCATACATATAAATATGTTTATTTATTAGTAGTTGAGTGCATGCGTGTTGCATATAGATGCATGCGTGCCTCATATAAATGTATGTGTGTTGCATGTATGCGTGCAACATATAATGTATGTTTGTTGCATATTAATGCATATATGTTTATGTGTTTATTTATGTATACAAATTTATGTTTTATATGTAGCTCCTCGGATTTGCTAAGGCATAAAAGAATGCATGTTCAATGATATTTGAACATATTGCCGAGGGAAAGAAATTATTATATAAAATTAGTGGACTGTATAAATTTTATAAATATTGAATAATATTAATTTTAGTACGTTGTTGCTGATCTTCTCAAGGCCTTCTCGCAGCTTTCTCTGCTCTTCTTTGTCGTCTATTTTATTTATTTGAAGAGTTGTTATGTGGTCTTCTGCAATTTCCTTTATGGTTGTCACGATCGGGTCCAGCTTTGGATTGATGTCGCTCTGCATTTTAAATATCTGCATGCCGATTAAAGTGATGTCTTCCAATGTTGTAGTACAGTAGTTGGTGTCCCCGCATTTTAATAATGTTGAAAGTTTGCATGTTTGATCGGTAACGCCAGCTTTCCACATTTCTCCAAAATGTGGGTCTGCCGGAGGAGAAAAATGCCAAGTTATTTGCTCATTGGCAGGAATATTGCTCTCGACTTCTTGATCTCCAGTTTCAGCTTTTTCATTTTTAATTTTATGTATGTCTACATCTGAGGTTTCAACCGCATCAGTTGATTTTCCCTCAGAAGTAGGGTGTTCAGTAGTCTCTTCCTTTTCAATTTTATTTGCTTCTTCTTGTAATTCTGTAATATTGTTTTCGTTCCTTTCTTTCTCTTCTTCTTCTTCTACTTTAGTTATTTTAACTAATTCATTTGCAGAAGATAGAGAGAATTTTGGAATTATTATAAAATCTTCTCTTTCTACTTTCTTATCTTCGACTAATTTAGTAGGTCTCTTCTTAGTTTTAGAAAATAGATCGAGATTTGGAACGATTATAAATTCTTCTTCTTCTGAATCACTTGTTTTAACAAATTTAGTTTGTTCAACTTCAGAAGATAGGTTTGGAATATTTATCAATTCCTCTTTTTCTTTTTGTATTGGTTTTGTTTTAACCAACTTTGTTGTGGTAGATGAAGAAAATTTCGGAATTATTATAAATTCTTCTTTATCCAAATTACTTCTATAAGTATTTTTTGGCTCTTCGTTTAGTAATTGTCGATCAAAATGTATAAGCTCTTGATACAATTCTTCACCTAATTGTTCATATATGATTTCAATTTCTTCATTGAAATCTAATTTGTTTTTCATATTTTCAATATCGTTGTATATTGATTCCAAATGTTTTAGTTGATATTTCTTTATCATTAATTCTGAACTTAGATATGCAATTTTTAGTTTGAAGCTTTCAATGTTTCTCATTAAAGAGGACGTTATACGATCCAGGTATTTAGGATCAGTCTTCCACATTTTGGAGAATCTTACTGCTATATTCTCGCGACAAAAATTGTTGTTTTTATATTGTTAATATGCGGGAATATGCACCCGTCTTACAATTATTATTTTATTTTGCCTGAATTATAAACAGGGCTTTAATGTTACCTGTGTAAATAACAGGTCTTTTTATTTTGCCTGTGTAAATAACAGGGCTTTTTATTTTGCCTGTCTAACTAACAGGGCTTTTTATGGTGCCTGTATAAATAACAGGACTTTTTATTTTGCCTGTATGACTAACAGGGCTTATATTTTGCCTGTATTAAATTCAGGGCTTTTGTTTTGGCTGAGCTCTTTCATAGGCTCGATAGGACCAAATGTAAAAAACATCCGGCCTACCAATTTTTATAAAACAATGTAGTTTCTAACAAACCTTACCGCTGGTGGGGGGCAATGTTAGACTTGCATTGAGTGAGAATCTAATTCATTCTCAAATGTTAAAACTAGCTGTATCAAATATTTCTTACCGCTGGTGGGGGAAAATAAATGATAGTCTAGCCTTTGAGAAATGATTTCATTCTCGTTTTATTTTGGTTTTTTACTTACTTATATACAAATTTTAGAATTATCTTAAGAACTAATTATATGTGTATGTGTGTATGTCTATATGTATATTTTATATGTTGCACGATAAGGGGTTATTTCAAATGTACACAAGCAATTGCCCCAATGTATTTTTATAACCAATAGGTTATCTTGTGCATACATATAAATATGTTTATTTATTAGTAGTTGAGTGCATGCGTGTTGCATATAGATGCATGCGTGCCTCATATAAATGTATGTGTGTTGCATGTATGCGTGCAACATATAATGTATGTTTGTTACATATTAATGCATATATGTTTATGTGTTTATTTATGTATACAAATTTATGTTTTATATGTAGCTCCTCGGATTTGCTAAGGCATAAAAGAATGCATGTTCAATGATATTTGAACAATAAGAAATAAATGGAAAATTAAATATAAAAAAAAAAATAAAAATTCATAAAAAAAATAAAAAATAAATAATAATAATAATAAATTAAAAAGAAAAATATTTAAAATTATAATATTAATTTACAACACAAAGGCATTTGATTTCATTTTCATATTTTTATAAAATAAAAAAAGTTGAAAACGCACCGGAAAATAATTTAAATGCAGTTTAAAACTAATAAGAGCATATTAAATCTCTAAAAAACAACAAAAAATATTTACAGTTCAGTGTAGTTGCATTTCAAAATCAGTCGCCGAATGAGCGGCACATGAGACCTGCCACTCAGCGGTCATTATATATTTGCCTTATTGTTGTTTTTATTATTATTAATTTTTTTAATTTTTTTTTTATTTTTATTTTTTTTTTTGCCGTAAGAATTACTTAGATAATACGTACAGAGAGATCTTGACGCTACTCACAGCTTACATACAAGTAAATTTATTAGTTTACTTGAGGTTTTTTTTTATTATTATTTTCTATGTAAACACCGGTTTATTTGCCAGTAGCTGTGCCACTCATGACACATTTTCGCTCGCATTTGAGGCCAGTATTTACATATGTAGTTTATTTTTGACATTACGAGAGTGTTTTTTGTTTGGTGTGATAACGTTTAGTATTTGCGTCAAAGTTGTTAAGTGACAGCTGTCACTTTGGTTGCTGCTATGAGTGAAATTTTGAGGTTTGACTTTGCAAAAACTGTTATTTTTAATTAACGGTAGAGTTAGCGGTGCATATATTATTTTTTAGTTTTAAGAAATTATTTAATTTATATTTCTAAGAGCTAAGTTTACTAAAATTTATTAAAAGTTTTTGTATTTTAAAATAAAATTTTTTATCTTCCAAAATTCTTACATTTTCGTTGAGTAAGATTTTGATATTAAATTGAAAAAAAAAAACCTAGATAAACATTAAGCAAGATTTGTTTAGACACACGCGTTATTATTTATGTTCGCCAGTGAGTGTCAAAATTTCACGCTTTTTTAAACTTCTTCTTCTCATGCTCACATGATAAGCCTGAGCAATGACGAAACAAATTAAGCTTCACATTTTAAGTAATATTTATGATCATTCAAGAGCTATGAGTGGAGATTTGTGTCAACATTTGTTTATTTTTTATTACTAAAGTGCTCGTCAATTACACTTAAAGACTTCCACCGCCAAAACAAATTGCCGGATGAAATGTGTGAAATTTGTAATAAAAAATTTAAAAAAAATTCAATAGAACATATCAAATATCATAGTTACAGGCAACTAAGCGGGCCTTGTGCTGCTTTAGACGCCACTTTTCATTAAATCTTGTAATAATTTCAGAGATTTTTCTATATTTTCTATATCTTTTCTTCTTTCTTTACTGCGTTTTCTACTTAAACTTATGGAAATAGTTTTCAACTTACCCCCTCCGCTTTTGTAGCACATGTAGGGAAAACGCCAGACATTGCCCAGCCCTACTGAGTATCCTATGCAGGCTAGCACGAACTGCATTTTGTTGGCCCAATGTTGTTGACGTGGCTTTAAATTGGCCGCATCATCAGAGGGATCCAGAAAGCTATCGTTATCATCGTCATCAACGCCGGGTAGACTGTAAGCAAGAGGGAGAGAGTAAAAAATTTATTGAATAAAGGTTTCTAAAATAGACACGACGAGACATAGGAAAGACTAAGGTACATAATAGGTTTATAATCACATAAGTTCAATATAAAGTGTTATACGATGTGTGTTCAAAAAATAACGGGAATTTCAAAAATTCTAATTCGGCTATTTTGTCATTTTCGAAAGCAATTGCAAACTTTCTATAATAAATTACGAATCGAATCTTCTGCTTTGGTACTTAATGAACCTAAAACCTTTAGAAACCGAATATTCACACTATCTTGTTCAGTTATATTCTCTCATATACTATAAATTAAAATGAAAAAAAAAAAAATATTACGAAAAAATAAAAATTGTCATAACCTCAATATTGAGCTAATTTGGCCAACACCCCAAATGGAGTTCTATATAATACATAACAACTATGTGTCTATTTCAAAGCTTATACCGTTGCATATGATGTTTATTGCATTGTTTTTTGCGCCCCATTCACCTGCAGGCAGCGAAGCACAACCAGTTATTGTCAATGAAAAGTTAATAAACTACAAAAAATCCAGCCAAAAACGGTAAATATAATTGGCATAGGTGCACATGCATAATAGTAATCCGAAAATAATGAAAGTGCGACTATTATGAACTTCCAAGTTTAGTTCCACCCAGTTTTAGAAAGTGTGCTTTGACATAATGTAATTAAAATTATAGTCAGAATAAGTTTTTATATAACAAGATCTGGATATTTAGAATTTATACGGATTTGACATTCAAGCCTTTGAAACTATAGAGCTTTTTAAGGTGATTGTTCCTAGATATTATATTGTATAAAGCTTTCGGTAGAGCTTATGAAGCTCTTGAGCTTTTACAACTTTTTAAGGTGATTGTTACTTTATATTATATTCTAAAAAGCTTTCGGTATTTCGTCTTAATCTAACACTTGGAGACTTATTTTCATAGTTTTGGCAATTGATAGTTGAATATGTTGAAGTTGGAAAAACTTTGACGTAAGCTTTAGAGTAGACATTTCTTTCTAGGATATTGTCGGGGCTACAATAAACCGAAAACATCGACGTTTTAGGACCCAATATTAGACCAAGGGGACCTAGCAAAAGTAATAATAATGATCTCCCAAAGAAAATTAATAGTTGCATTCCGAAAAAATCTCAAATTTATACGTTCTTGTGAAAAACAATGAAAAACAATCCTTAGCAGCATTATCTAATGGCGCCCTGAGAATATTTTTCAAAGCCAACCCGTACTCAGGTTTTGTTAAATTTGTTTTTAAATACTTCAATGCAAATTGTAAGAACCAACAAAGTTTGTTTTGCTCTGCTTTACAGTCGCTGTTAATATTTTAAGCAAACACTATCCGATTATAGAGATTTCAAACAAATATTATTAAGGTTTTTCACACTTTATGCTTAATGGGTAAACATACGGCGAACAGCTTTGATTTCAATGTATTTGGAACTTATGATGTAATCTGTTGCTGGTGGAAAATATCACGCGGTTAGCAAGAGATATAGATCATAATTATTATCATTAAATTTTGTTATAAATTAATTTTAATTTTGAAAGTGAACAACGTTCAAAAACGATGTCCATCCTCTGAGTGTATGTGAAGAATTCCAATAACTGGTTGGTGATTTGTAGATCCTTTCGTGTGAAGGATAACTTCATGACAAATGTCTCAACTCTTATTTTCTCTCATAAACTGTACCGTTATTTTGTACGAAAATGCATAACTTACACCTTGGCAATACGATTGAAGCGACAATAATTATATTCCGAATGTTTCGTGGACGTAGTTTCTATGTCGTTGACGCGTGGTGACATTGCTCTCGGCGACTCTCAGTGGCAGGCGAACATGTAATGTAACTTGGCAAAGCACACAAAATCACTGTTGTTTGAAGGGTGTGTCTGCTGATTTTAATTGTTAAATTTTTTCGAGTACTGCGAACTTTAAACTTTTATTTTATCAACTATTTTATTTCTCTAGTGATTTTTCTTCCTTCCAGGATGCTATTTAATTGCTTGTCATTTACTTGTTGCCATTTTCACCACTTTTCGCTTAGCGCTTCGGTTATTTATTTTCGTTTGCAACTTTGTTTTAACCGTCTGTATCTGGCGCCGGAGCCGTTGAGACTGTAATTTTGAAAATGTTCCGATAATCTGAAAGCCTTTACGCAGTGTTATTTTCTAGGTGATCGATTCCATATTGCCTGTGTATGCGTGTACGTATTTATAATCTTATTTCTCAGTTTTGAGCTGTTAATTGATAGCTCAAATAAATTGTTATCAAATGCAAATTATCTGCAGTATAAACTACATTTTCAACGCGTTTAATTTTAGCACACACTGTGTAAATCCATTAAAAATAGTTTGTACAATTAATTTGGAAATATCATATAGCGATCGGTGTTATTGCAAACAAGATCGTAGGTAATGAGTACGATTCCTCAATCAATTTTAGGGGAAAAATACGATTTCTTCCAACCATCTCATCATAAGTACACCACACTATCTTGAGTTTTAGTTCATCGGATGAAATTTAAGAGAAGCTTCCTCGAACATGGAGAGGTAATAGGCTTGACATTGTCCGCAGATGGCAGTTTTCTATAATTTCAGAATTTTCCCAGAACGGAACTTTAAATGATGATCCATATAATCCTACTCTCAAGTAGACGTACCTTCCCAATTACAATTTTGAACTTCTACCCTCCTTAAGCTTCTCTTTCTGGTCTCCTCGCCATATGGCTAACTTTTCTCCAACGTCGCGATCCATTGACTTTCAATGAGGTGTTAAAATTATGCTTGTGGCATCACAAATATTTGTGCAGAAGATCTATTATTCGAGATTCATTAGCATAATTTAGTCTTTAATAGCATAAATAAACTTTCTCACATTAATAAGACGGCGCGAAGACCACGCTTAAGTTGTTTTGCGGTAAATCAATAAAAAATATGTTTATGTTAAAAATTTGCCAGACGGCGATAAAAGTTTTAACGGAATCAGCAGATGATAACAGTATGGCTTGCCTGTCTATATTAAACTTTTCAAGAAGTGAGGTTTTTTGGAGATCAACCTACTCGTTGGATGAGTTTCGGTGTGTTGAGAAGATCAGGGGTTTTGACAAACTGACAATATAAATATCGTTTATATATTTACTTTGTAGTTCTATAAGTATTGGAGTTTTGTAGACCGTACTCAACGAGTCCTAAATTATACAGATTTTGCATCCACTTTGATATTGAAAACTAAAAGTCTGCGATCTTGGAACAACTTGAGGTCGGTCGTTCAACATTGCTTCGTAACTAAGTAGACTGTTCTTAGGTTACTACTCCTTTCAAGAACCTTACAGTGTCGGTAATTATATTAAAGCCAATTATAGAGAACCTAATGAACCAATCTAAGATCGAATCTTAATCTAACCTCAATTCCCTGAAGAAACTATTCCAGTTAGAGTTGAAAAACACCAGTTAACTGTTAACAACAACCACTACATAGTAATTTAATCAGCGCGATAACTGTTAGACTAACATTAACTAAATATTTAAGCGCACTTCATTAAGTAACACTTAGTATATGCCGGCATATAGTATATAACACAACACTAATTATCACAAATAGAAGTAATTATCGGGCATACACGTGCATACCATATCTAACATAGTAAACACAAAACAGCAACAACACATACTATATACAGTAAGAAGCTAGAACAACAAATACATAAGCTTTAAGTTCATTCTACTCATACTTACGGCGGCGTTGGTGGATGCACCATATTGAATAGTTCATGCGGTGTGTGTGGCACACGTCTTATCACTAATCTACGTCCATCCGTCGAACCGATGCCAATCGATGCTAATGAGCGTACCGACGTCACATCCGAATAAATTTGATTGGCAACGTGATCACCATAGATGAATGAGGAACTCGTACTTAAATCTTTACCCGAATGACTGGGTCGTAAATAGTGTAGCTGCTGTTGTTGTTGCTGCTCAAGCAATTCATATTGTGCCAGCGCTTCGGCGAGTGGATCCTGCGAACCCGGCATGTAAGCTGGAAATGTAAAGGAAAGTTTTCAGAAAAGTTTGATCTTGAATTTATAGAAGAATACTCAAAAGATCGGTACTACATGACAGACATGACATAAAATCGGAGCTTCTACAAATAATTACGGTCATATTTTCGAAAGCTTGATATCTAGTAAGCTCAACAAAGATCTGAACATTTAGTGCTACAACTTAGAGCCGGGGTCTACGGTTTTGGGAATAGTTGAGCTTTAAGATCTTAAAAGTTAACGATGTGATGCGTAATAATTGGGATTCATGTAACGAACAAGCTTGGCTTAACTAAATCTTATTCATATTAATTGCTCACCTGACACCACCGATCTCATGCTGCTTCTCTCACTACGTCCACGTGAAAATGCCTGCATATACGGCGAAGCTTCGCTACTTGGCAATGCGCCACGATAGAAGGGATGTACAGCTGTCGCCGAGGGTGCTGTCGATGCTGTAACCAGCGCTGTGGTCGACGTAGATAATGGCGTTTGGATGCCGGCTATCGTGTATGATGGTGCGAGTTTCGCCGCGGATTTAATGGATTTGATTGCGGTTGCATTGTCGGGATGAAGTGTTGCATCGTAGACAGGTACACCACCACCGCTGGCGTCGCTGAAATCGCCACTATACCGTTCATCATAACCGCCACCGACGCCCTCCGATTCGCAATCCTCAATTGTGAATGTCACACCAGCTGAATTGTCGTTGAGCAGAGCGGCTATTGTTGCCGGTGTTTTTGTATTTGTCGGCTGATGAACTACATCCGATTGTGATTGTGCTGATCGTGTTAATGATGTGGCGGGTGTTGAATGAAACGCAGCGTGTGGTGTTGGCTTTGACTGATTAACTGCGGTGGGTGCCCCGCGGCTCAGCAGTGTTGGTGGTGCAGCCGTAGCCGCTGTTGCAGCTGCGGACAATTGACGTGCCACCGAACGAGGGCGTGTTAGTGGTGGCTGACTCGTAGCAGGCGTCTTCTGTATTGCGGCGGCAAGTGTGGACAATGAGCTCGCAGAGATGGTTGGTCGAAATGGAAGCGTTGCTTTTTCTTTGGCACCGCCGCCGCTGGCCGAAGGTGGTGTGGCGGGTATGATAATGAATTTATGCGAACGTGAGGAGGGGGAGCGTATAAGCCGTGTCTGCTCGTCGCCGCTCTCCGCGCCACTATCAGAGATTTGACTGAGGCGAAAGTTATGCGATGTCTGTCTGCCAATCTGCGCGAGTGTGGGTGTCGGCGTATTGGTCGTGGGTGTTGTCGTTGCTTTGCGTTCTTTCGCCGCTGTTACGGTGGCAGTATTGGTGGTGCTGGATTGGTTTGTGGCAGAATTGATTTTAATTTGCTTTTTGGCACTTGAAGAAGTGCTCGGCTGTTCCGTGGTTGTGGCATCCATATTGAAAAAGTGGCTCCGTTTTTTACTGTTGATATTGCTTTGTTTCGGCGTACTGTCTCTGACCCCGCATTTGGCTTGTTACTTTCACAAATTCACTTTTTTCTCACATGAGATTTATGCTAAAACTGCACTAGCCATGGCGTTGCACAAACGTTTTCATTTAAATTTGTTTAATTCTTGCACGAAACATAACGCTGTGAACGGTAAAATTTATTATCTTAGTTGATTATATGCCGCGTGATAAATTTTAGGTCACATTATTGCACAAAAATAAAAATTATAAAAAAAGTATAAATTCATTTAACTCGAGGTAGCTATTTTAAAATATCTTGTGATAAAAAATAAATAATAACGGTTTATCTTAGTCCATTTGACGGCCACTTTCTTATCTGCCACTTAATTCATTCAAGATTAAGTTGGCAATCATACGCACAGATATCCACTACAGTCAGTCAAAAAAGTACGTAGAACGTCAACACACACACTTGCATTTGTCTGCTTATTTACTTATTTTGCAATTTTATGTCTTTAATTGTGCGAATCACTTTTAAGTTTTTATAATATTTCACTAATTCTTTTATAAAGAAATGACTTATCTCTCTCACAGAGATAACGGTATCTCGGCAGGGTGACCATTTTATAATCGAGTTGTAAATCTTCACTTATTATTCTTGAGCTCTGAAATCCACAACGGAAAGAAGTTGGCAGTAAGTAGATGTTGAACTTGAACTACTAATCGAGATCATATTATTAATATTTGAACCAGCCTTCAGTGATCTAAACTAACCATATATTTTTGGGCTTACACCTTTTGTATCTACCATCAGCTAGATCTTCAGTAGTTCCAAGGAGTTCAATGAGCCGATACTGCACAACTTCTAGCATAAATTTCAAATCTATGGGAGGTTTGCTTTAATTTATGGTTGTAGGAAATGGTCGAACCCTCCGGACCTCTAAGTACCCGTGGAACTGAGCTGTTTAGTTAGAAAACACAAGAAAATATATAAACATTGAGAGGATCAAGTTCAGAAGACAACATTTTGAAAGAAAGCCTTGTACAAAACAAAGTTCTCAGCCACCAATCCTCTACTTCACTCAGAATTCATCGAAACGATGATCTCTTAAGCCATAAGCTTCTCTTCTGCATCGCCTTTATTCCTTTCCTTCGCTAAAAAACTATAATACTGCCTTACTAAAGTTACATTCGCCACACATATTTCGATACAGGGCTCAGTACCTTTGTCATCCTCAAGATCAGTGTTTATCTAGTACAGCTTGTTACATTTAAGTGCCGGAAAGTCGGTATTTCAAAAACAAAGGTGTGTTCCAAAGCTGTTTCCTTTGTCAAATTCTTTCTGGTGCTCTGTTACTCAAGAGTAACCTTGTACCTATATTTTAAGCAAATTTGAAGATAACGGCTCTTACGGTTACACCCACGTGTAAGCCAAAAAAGAAAAGGTTTTGAAGTGTGAAAGCTTAAAGAGACATTTGCGGCTCTCGAGTCGGCTCTTCAAACTAATACCCGCATAAATACATATAAACCCATGCTTTGCAGCTCTTCAGCCTCTCCGAGGCGCCGTCTTCGTTCGCTTGTATGTTTGCCGCTATAGTAATTGATAAACAATGTTAATTTTTTGTTTACATTTGTTTTGTTTAATTACTTTTTGAACTCGCTTATGTCTCCGCTGTGGGACTAACAATTGCTACATGTCAATAATTTTCAATTACGTCATAAACACGAAATGTATGTATGTGCCTCCTTACGGAGGTGACGCACTAGTGTCATTCGTGTCAAACAATTGCTCAAATGAATGGCACAGAAGCTTGAGTGGTGTGCGTATATGAAGGGTGGTATTGTATTAGATATGTAATTCAAAGTAAATCAGTTCTTAGTAGTCTTAAAAGTGTCACAATGGTTCTTCCAAAAACCTAGGTGAGTCGACAGATAACCACTTAACCTAGAAGTCTTATTTACCCTTGAGAAGGTAGCGCGAACTTCTACCTATGAATATATCATAGCTCTTGAATTTAGTTGAGATCACGAGCTCAGTGATATAGAGCTTATGTAAAGGACTACGCTCTAGATCTGCTATCGTCTAGTAGATTTCTTGACTACTATCTTCGTAGTATTCCTTTGCTACTTTTTTACTTGATTTCTGACAGACTCAAATCTACACAAACGGGGCGTTCTGTAGGTTAAATATTAATATAATATAATATTTACTGAGGACTAAAATCTTTTCTTCGACAATATGCTCTAAAAATTCCACCAGAACAACAAAAATTAAGTTTTCACTTCGTTCATTTTCGCTTAGCTTGTGCGTTCATACGCAAATATTTTTTTCAAATTCCTTTTAATGCCCACGCAATTTGATCTCCTTCACTTGGAGGTCATTTAGTAGGAGTTCAAATTTATTAACACACTTGCTGGATGGCAGCATATCACCGCGAAATGTCATAAATTACACATTCACTTAAAAAAAAGCACACATTTATTACACTAATAGAATAATTGATATTTTGAGCGCTTTTATGCAAATTCATTAAACATTTAAAACACTATGCAACAAAGTTGAATACATCACATTGGGTTGGGTTTTGAGTTTTTAGTGGAAGCTGTGGTTTTTGGTTCTTAATGTGTTCTAGAAGGAGGATAAAATCCCCAATTTCATAACTAAAGTGTACAAGATCACTAATTATTGTTCAGTATTGACTAGTTTAAAGACGTCAAACCGATCAAGCGAAAAGTTGTTCAAGAACCTTACGAGTATAAAATTTTTGGTGTTTTGACTCTGAATTTGATCGAATTTTGCCTTCAAGTGATGATTATTGCGTGTTGGCGCCCTTTCAATAATTTTTTTTTACCGTTCAAACAAAAATGTCTGTTCATATTTATATTGAAACAATGAGCTTAGCTGTTCAAATATTATTGTTAATATTAATTTCATTCAAATAATTAAATGCAGTTACTCAAAAGCTGTGTTTGCTCAAATGATAATTCATAATTCACCTCTACTGAACTGAAATCTCGATTTGAAATTTTAAACTCTTTCACTAACTGTTATTTATGCGAAAAATAACAGCTTTTAGAAATCACTGCGTTCCTAAATATGAAAATTTATTATAAATTCTTATACATATACAAATTTACATATTATGACATAATTACAGCAATAACCAGCTCGTTTATGGAAAACGTGATATTTTAGTGATTAATATCATTTAATAAATAAATAAATGACTTGTGTACAACAAACACACCTCAACATTGTAAGCTAACACGCCTTCAATGAACAGTTCTTTTTTAATATAAATAGCAAAATATTGTTGTGCTTTTATCATTCTTTTGTAACTATATTAACTAGCTATTTGTGCGCTTGAATTGCTTGAGTAGCATTTATTTTCATGAGTGATTAGGTATAACCCCCCTAATGGTTGCTGTGATTAATCATTTGAAACTCTGTTGTATATTTTTATTTTATTTTTAGTTTGAGTTGAAACTGAAATTTAAAAAAGCACGTTTATATACTGCTATTGTTGTTGCAATGTTAATGTATTTATTAAGAAATCAGAGATTCATTTTTAAAGTGAATCGCGTAAAAAATAACTATGTATTGTTTTTAGGCAAATTCTTATAAGTAATTTGGTATTTTTCGCTCAAATTATGAATTTTATGGAAATAAGAGTCACTTCACCAATCTTAAGTACACTGTTGTATATCTGTACTTAACTAGGAATTACTTTTTTTGGTAGAAATCATTGCTAAAAAATGGGTTTGAGTTTTGAAATAAGTATTTTGGTAATTCGAAATAAAATGGAGAAATTAAGGGAAGGTATATTTCCTGCGCAGAATCACACTTGCCAACAGGTGGTACTTTGGACTGTGTAGGCAATTGAAAAGTAAAGACCTCTTTCCACGAACCAAGACAAACTCAACAAGTCGCTTATCATTCTCGTCCTGTTTTATAGTGCTGAACATCAGATGAGACGACCGAATGGACAAAAACAGCTCTGAAAGTGTTCGATGCAGTACCCGCCGTTGGAAGCCGAGGAAGTTGAAGGCATCCACTCCGTTGGAGGGACCAGGTAGAGATCGACCTGGTTACACTTGGGATCTCCAACTGGCGCCGAACTGCGGGGAAAAGAGAGGAGTGTCGCGCTATATCTAAACGGTTTCTACGCCAATCACATACATACATACACACTTCGTACGTGAGTCAAGCTTGATTCAAAAAAGTTAGTAATATTCTCATATGAGCACTCGGGGGTTAGACACTCGATATTATTCGCAGTTTTTAAGTTCCTGAGATCTTTTTCTGTTGCCGAAACTCAATTATTAACTGTTTAGAATGGTAGTTGGATCAATCAGGGTTATAAATATTGAAATCTAATCGGGAAACAGTGTAAAAAACCCGGCGGTTTCGTTCAAAAGTTATTGAAAAACGTAACAAAAATCCCCAACTGTATTTTTTAAATAAAAAAATCTTCTCATAAAATTCAATGAGAGTCTGCTAAAGCTGTAACCATAAAATAAAAACTTTATATTTACGAAAAGTCATAGTTATTAACGCCACTCAGGCATATTATTATATCAGCAATGCATATTTTAGCTGAAATTGATATTTCTATAATTTTACGATTTCATTTTGCTTCACTTTTACATTTTTTTATTTTTTTTTTATATATGGTATGATAAACTTTTTTTGAAATTTTTTTACACTTTTAAATTTCAATTGATAATTATTTTTAACGATTTTTTCAGTATATATGTTTTTTTTTCAAACACAATTTTAATTTATTGATTTTAACAAGCAATTACAGTTATTACACAAATTCGATGCGCACACTGCAATGTTTTTCGCACGACATACTTATAATTAAATTATTTGCATTTCCACAAATTTGCATAAATTTGCCGCATTTTTTATTGCTATGCACTTATGAATTACAAAAAAAAAAAAATCGGGAAAAAAATATGAAATATAGAGTGTCACACGATTGCATTACAAAAACCACAACTGGCTGTGATGATGATATTTGATTAAATTAGCTGCACCGGCAGTGCTTTTAAATTTCCGCAACAATAACAACAATGCGCACGATCACTTTGCATTTAATATGCAGAGCATTGTGTAGTTCTAGTTATTACTATATATACTAGAATTTAGTTACTAATAGCACATTTGTACACTTGTTGTAGATATTGTTGTATTTAAACGAGCTGGGCGTGCTTACATTGCACGTGCCGTGATCACTGAGCTGATTGTGGGTGATCTTTACAAGCAGTTAATTATACGCTTTTAAGCAAATATTACAATAAAGTATTTAGTTGAAATCATTAAAAAAATAAATTTTATTACTATAAATTTTATACAAAATTATTTTCATTTTTTTGTTTTTATTTTCTTTGTCACTTCGCATTATCTGCACACATTTCACTTTGCTACGCTCGTTCTTAAATTGCTTAAGCGTCTTGCCTTTGCATAACTTGTATTTAACTAAATTTCCTGTATGAATTTATTAATATCTATTGTTTTTATTTCTTTTTCTTCAAATAAAACACTTGTACTACACGCATACGCTGCCCTTACTTTAGTATTGTATGAAAACCGCCGCTTTGAAAGCTTCAGCGCACCGCTCACAAGCGCTGTCAAATGTCAACTGATTCGTTGTCGCTGTCCCAACGACTTTTTTGCTTATGTCGTTTATAGCATATAGTAAATACAAAAAATAAAAAACAATAACAACATATAAAAAACGTATCTAGATACTATAATGCATACATACAGACATAACCACAAACTTTAACGCGGAGCGTAACACTCGTTCAAGCGTGCTTTTTTTCCTATAGATCTAGCTACATATGTATGCTTATAACTAGATATTTATTGTACATCTCTACAGCGGCGGATCGGTACGTGGTACGGGAACCCTATAAGTTAAAAAATAAAAACATTTCCGAAGACCATGTGTTCAAAATCGCGCTGGGCACTCAAAATATTATAGAAGCCGCTGCTTCCACTTTGAAAAACAAATGTCACATTCTCCGACCCGACAAGTCGATTCCTCTTTATAACGAAGAGATTTTAAAATGATTCCTTATATACCATTTCTGAGCCAAATTGCCTCAAAGACATCCTATTTATGTAAGCTAGTTTAGTAAATTGACTGTCGAAATCTGTGAAAATGTATCTGACTTGTAATAAAAACTTACCAAATCTGAGAATCCAAAACTTTGACCTTATATAAATTGCTTCGTCAACCTTTTACTTTATGGAGTGCCCTATATAAGGTAATCTGGATCCACTTAGAGACGAAATATCCTCCAAAAGAAGCCGTTATATATATAGACTTACCACGGTGACCGCTTAGATCCTTTATTGAATATTTAGTCGTGCTGCAAATCTTACGTCTTTACTGGAAGTAAAGAGTTTCTCTCTTGTATCCGATGTTGACACAGGATTTACTTAGTGAAGGTCGGACCATTCTTGAGATATTTCGTCGTGTTACAACCCATGCATCTCCATTGAGAAATTCTTATTCAAAAATTTCCGATTTTGAACCTCCACCCACAAGGCGGCGGTCACACACCCAAACTATTCTGCTACCGCGTTTGAGTCTCCACTCCACTCTGTACATTTTAAATTACCTATGCATATGTATATCCATACATATAGACATTATAAATTGTAGCTACTTACCTATATGACTGTATTAATTTTTGGTTTGTTTCAATGCTTACACTCATCTCTTACATAGGTACGCGGTCATCAAGTCCCCTCACTCGGTCCGTACTCAGACCATACTTACATTTATGGTTATATGTAACGCGTTTGCGGCGTCGTACGGCAGACGCGGGAGTCGCACACAAGTGATCTGCAATTGTTCATACACATTTTCCTAATTCGCATTGACATTTGCTTTGTATGTAGGTGTTGTGACAAGTGTCAGTAATCGTACATTTCATTTTCCAACCCGCTTCACTGCATTCCATTCATCAAAACTTTGCATACAACAACAAACACATACTCGTATATTTATTGTTGTTGTTATCATTATTATTGTTTTTTTTTTAATTTTTTGTTTGATTATTATTCATCGTTTGTTGTTATTTTACATACATACCTACATATAGACGAACATACATTTAAAATAATAATTTTTTTGTTGTTGTTGTTAATACATTTTCCACAGTTTGTACTAATTTCCAAAGTAGTCTGACAATTGAATGCAGTGCCTCGATCCTCCTTACTCAGACTAACTATATAAGTATATGACTGTGCTTCTTATCTTTTACTCTCTGTAGACTCTTCAAAGCTCAATTATTGGGTTAGTAATAGCGCCAGACGATCGTCGCTGACTTTTGGTGACATCTATTGTATGACACACATATCATCTGTTTGGTTTTTGTTAGGTGTCTCTATTGTTTTATGTTCATTAGCTTTTTGTCACTCAATCAAATCAAAAATTTAATCTTCAGTTTTTAATAGCGCTCTCGCCCTACCTTCGTAATCTCTCTCTCACTATCTCAGTATACGAGCTCTTGCCTAATTTTTTTGCTTCGAATCTCCTACGCACTCTCTGTACTTCTCTTTTGCGCTCTCCATGCCTCATTTAATTGGCTCTTTACTTTTTATCAATAAACAATGGTGTACTTCAATTAGTAAATCGAAAAAGTCCCTATAGCTTCAATGAATGAATTGCTTTGTTGGTATGCGGTTTTGCTTATCAGTTTATAGAACCCTTAATGACTATATCAATGCGTAACTTGTTTCTATATGATATCTCGATTTTTTCCAATATGGATATCTGTTAAGAATGTTCAGCTCTAATTTTTGTGCGTTCCCTTAAGTTCGAGTATTAATTGAGAGAGAGAATAGAGTTCTGCCTTCACTAGGTTAATTAGACCACCTTCTAACTACTCTCTCAAACTCGTAACACCGCTACTCTCTTCGACCAACTCTTTAACCTTTTTTTATTTTTTCCATTAAATTCTTTATCAATCACAAACAAATGATTCCAATTCAATCAAATAATTAAAAAGGGCTCCCATTAATCAATATGGACCCTTCTTGAAATGCCGCGTGGTTTTTCTTATCTGAACGCAAATAATGTAGACAAACGTTTGATAAGTCCAAGTGCTCAATAATATCTGACGGCATATTGTGATTTATAAGTGATTGGTATAAAGTTGGAACATACTTTCTCCATCAATAGCGGGTATTATTAAATCAATCATAATCAATCGAAAGCAATGCGCATGTAATCTACGGGTGCTGACATATCTTAATCACCATTGTTGAGACTTTAGCTGTCAAAAGCAATTATTCATGCGAGTCTTTTTTTAATGAATTAATATTTTTATAAAAATTAAACTTCTAACTAAGCTAAATAAATTAAGCTTTAACTGCAATGATGCAACATCGGAGTTTCTGTGGTTTTACTCTACGTTTCACAGAGCTGTATCAACGTCGATATGACGTACAACTTTCATATATCTCCAATAATATTATTCGTTTTTATAGGAAGTGGTTAGAATTAAAAATAAATTACGGATGTTCTTATTTTAGAATTACTAGTGATATATACACTTGATAAAACTTCCTCCTGATTATTATTCATATGGAACAAGTCATGAGTTTAAGAAAGTCAACTTGCACGAAAAAGCTTATAATTTAATGCAGTAGTACGGATTTTCGTCGAATATTTCGTCAGTATTTGTTTTCATCTAAAATGGGGAATATATTACCACTTCGCTTACTGGTTATAACTACAATACTTTAGTTTTACAGTGCGATACACGAGGGTTCACTTATAAAGAGTTTTTCAATAAGATCGCTACAAAAGCGGTTTGGTATAACAATGAAATTCTTTATTCCTCTCAAAGTATATTCGATGCCATTATGTATGGAACAGCAGTCCAGACGCTTAACACAAATTTCGACGGTTTTCAAGCATAAATCGGCCGATACTGCTGTAATTTCACGCTCGATGTTCGCACGAAGTTCATCAATCGTTGGTTGGCTTGTTGGCATAGACCATAGACTTGACGTAGCCCCAAAGGAAATATGTTAACGGCGTCTAATCGCATGATCGAGGCGGCCAATTGACTTGACTATTTTGTGGGATAACAAGTTCACCAAACTTGATTTTCAATAAATCGATTGTGTCATTCACGCAAAAAATACGGTCCAATGACGCCGCCGGCCCATAAACCGCACCAAACCGTAATTTTTTCGGGGTTTGCTACCTGACCAATAAAGCATATTTTTCTAATTTACGAAGCCATTCAGCCAGAAATGAGACGAAGAGAAATCGGACGTAGCGCTCTTAAAATTGAGGCCACTGACGGAAAAAATATGGCGGTGTTTGCTGTCCTTATCGGTGTACTTTTGTAGTCTCTTTTGAAAAACCTTTTATTTCTAGCCTAGACGCCTGCAGTGTTGTTGCGCGCAAAGTTGAATGTTCTTGTGATTATTGGTTTTCTTTGCGTGAAATTCCGTGAAGATCGTTTACTAGTGGCTCTGGTAATTGCGAAAGAGAAAGAAGTATCTTTGAGTCTTAATATGACGAGGATATATATTTTACTTGATAAGTTTGCGATCAAACAAAAAGGAAAACATCATCTATTGTTATACTCTCGCAACAAAAGTTGCTAAAGAGAGTATTATAGTTTTGTTCACCTAACGGTTGTTTGTAAGTCATAAAATTAAACGAGTTAGATATAGGGTTATATATATCAAAATGATCAGGGTGACGAGACGAGTCAAAATCCGAATGTCTGTCTGTCCGTCCGTCCGTCCGTCCGTCCGTCCGTCCGTGCAACGGATAACTTGAGTAAAAATTGAGATATCTTGATGAAACTTGGAACACACGTTCCTTGGGACCGTGAGAGGGTTGCTTTCGAAAATGGGCAAAATCGGACCACTGCCACGCCCACAAAATGGCGAAAACCGAAAACACATAAAGTGTCATAACTAAGCCATAAATAAAGTTATAAAAGTAAAATTTGGAATAGACGTTCGCACTAGGAAAGGACATATTTGGATGTAATTTTTTTGGGAAAGTGGGCATGGCCCCGCCCCCAAATCGGTTATTTGTATATAACTCGCAAACCAATAAAGCTATATAAACCAAATTTTCTGCAGTCAGTTCTCTTACGTACCCCACCACACACCATGAAAATAGTTGAAATCGGATATAAACCACGCCCACCTCCCATACAAAGGTTAAGTTGAAACTTACTAAAAGTGAGTTAACTCAGTAACGAAAAACGCCAGAAACACTAAATTTAACATAAGAAATGGCAGATAGAAACTGCACTCAGATTTTTTTACAAAATGGAAAATGGGCGTGGCATCGCCCACTTATGGGCCAAAAACCATATCTCAGGAACTACTCGACCGATTTCAATGAAACTTGGTTTGTAATAGTTTTCTTACATCCCAATGATATGTTGTGAAAATAGGCCAAATCGCTTCACAACCACGCCAACTTCCTATATACCAGAACTTTGAAGACGATCTGAATCGTTAACTTTGCAATATATAAAGGAAGCACTAGTGAAGATATCGATGCAGAACTTTGCACAAATACTACCTTTATAGTGTGGAAGCCCCATTCTAAAAATCGCCGAAATCGGACCATAGGTTTTCAAGGCCCCATGTATCGAACATGAGGACCTCGGTGCTTCTAACCCAATATTAGGGTTTCCAACTTTCAATGAACTTTTTACAATATATATGATGAATATGTAGGTCAAATTGTGTATTATATAATATAAATAAAGTTAAATAAATAAATTGCGAGAGTATAAAATGTTCGGTTACACCCGAACTTAGCCTTTCCTTACTTGTTAATTCAATAGATTTATACAGATGACGAACCATAAATTTACGATTAAAAGATAGAAATTTAAGAATAAGCAACAATTGGGTGGTCTAAAAGGACCCATCGAAGAAATAATCATCAGTTTCTCATTCTTTCGTTCGGGAAAAGTTGTTAAAAACAAAAAGACTCAAAGAGTCATCTTCGTTCCATATCATGAAGAGCTTAGATTCAAAAATTCTCGACGTCAAGACTTGCGGTTGAGGCCTTCACTGGTGGTACAGAGCACCCTCTGTCATCTCAGAGTCGCTTAGATGATTTTTTTGTCTTTGATTTTGATGATTTCGCTTGCTTTCACAATTCTTCATCTTGTGTGCTACCTTTCCTAAGTAAATAATAAAAACATTAATTTTTATTTTTTTTATTTTATTCATATTTATTTTTATTATTATTAGTTTACATTAAGCAATACAATATTAATATGGTTTGTTTTACTTTCAAACATTTGTTGTTTTTAATACAATTCGTTTTTAATAATTATAATTTAACTATTGTTTTTGTTTTAACAATTTACATATATTTATTGTCTTTTCGTTTTCTTTTATTATATTTGCTGCCAGTGCAAAAAGTTTTCTATGTGGCAAAAGCTTGCCATTTAATATTGCTACATATAATGTATTTGAGACGTAAAGAAAAATAAAAGTTTGCTATTTGATTAAATTAAATTTGTAAATATGGCGGTCAAAATTTTGGAATTTTATACAAAAAAAAAATTAAATTATAAAAAAAAATTTGTTTTTCTACTAAAAGCCTATTATTGTGTTTTCTAACGGTTGCTTGCACTAATTTTGCCTGGCAATGTTGTTGTGAACGAACAAAAAATTAAAATAAAAAAATAATAATTTTAAAGAAAAATCCTATACATTGTATCATGACATCTATTTACAGTTTGCTTAAATTATTTTTTATTTGTTGTCGTTGCTGTTTAAAGCAGTGTAGTTTTTGTTTTTATTTTTAATTTTCTCTTTCACTTTGTGTCTTTCGGTGTGGGTGTGTGTGTGTAATTTGTTCTTGTGTCTTTTGTGTGTTTTAATAAAAATATTTTAAAGTTGAAAGTAAAAATTTAACTTAAAGTAGTGACTATACATTTCGATTTTTTGTATGCTTCGTTTATATATTTTTTATATATATATAGTGTTTTTTTTTTAATATTTTGTTCATCAATTTTATACATGCAATACACTAGCTTTTGAAAATAACACGCGCTCACAACAGCTGCGCGAATTCGCCGCAAAAGCGCACAACCAAAATTTCGCTGCATAGTTACACGCAATTGCGAAGAGCGGCGCAGTGTTGCCAGCGCGCATTATTTAGTGTTAGCTGCGCATGCATGTTTTTTTATTTTTATTTTTTATTATTTTTTTTTTAATTTTTTTTAGTTTTGTTTTAGTATACTTTTCATATATAGTACATATAACGCGATTTCTTTTTTTTTTCAATTCAATTATATTAACTTACGCATTTTGCAATCACAACAAGCATACAAAATATATTATAAATTATTAAAAAAAAAAACGAAAAAAAACGGCAAAAAATAACAAAAAAATTAAAATTTGAAATAAAAAAAATATATAATAATTAATATTACTTTAACGCACTTGACTAACACGCTTTTGTTAATTTAAATATGTTAATTCGTTATTTTAATACAAAAAAATAGTTAATAATACGCTTTAAATATATCATCGTTTATATATATAATTGTAATAATAGTAATAATAAAATTATTTAAGCAAATCCTCCATTAGTCGCTTTGTGGGGGAATAGGAAGAAATATTAAGTAGCAAAATAAAATATTTTTTTTTTATATTTAAAATGAATTGTTTTTTCTTCTTTAAGGCAGCTATATTGTTGTTGTTGCTTGTCTCGATAATGTAAATTCATTACAACGAAAATTACATAGCAAAGGCAGTGAGTGCAGTGGCAGGCAAATGTGTTCAAGCTGCTTTGTGCGCACCCAACTCTTCTTAAATCTTTTACAAACGCTTTCTCCAGTTTTTTTTTAATTTTTTACAATTTGTGTGTTACCACAAAGTACAGTTTGTTTTATTTATTTCTTTAAGAAAAATAAATAAACATTTTAAATTGCTTGATTTGTGTTTGAAATTTCGAATTTCGATTTCGTTTTAGTAAAAGTTTTTGGCGAAGAGTCTGCCATGCGCTTGCTTTCTTTTTATTATTTTATTTAATTATTTTTAATATTTTTTAGTGTATTTTCTACACACTGCCTTGCTGCCTCTTTCATGGAGTATTATTTTCTTCATTATATTTCATTCACAAATTCTCTGCTTCGTGCGTCTCTAACGGCAGTTTCTTGTTGACTTCATTTAAAATTATAGGAAAGTTATATTTAAATAACCACATACATATTCATATACATATATATATATATCTGTATGTATGTAACTATTTACTTAGTTTGAGTGCAGTTTTTTTTTCTATAATACAAGTGCATATATGTATAAATATAGAGTTGTTGTGTCGAAGTACCCCACCACCTATATAGAGCTTCTATATGTAGGTTTTGTTTTATAGCGAAGACTTATCGAAGACTTCGTTTTATCGAGAAGACAAGTCTCTAGTTTAATTGCTAATACATAGGTAGTTTTGTAGTATAGGTAAGTGGCAGCGCAATTGCATTATTGCGTCTTTGTGTGTGTGTGTATTGTATGTGTATTCGTGTGTATTTCGACTAATGAAGAAGTTGTATTTGTTAGATGAGAATTCTTTTGTAGCTTCGCTAAATCTGTATATGCAGTGGCATTTTCGCTCTATTTCTGGCTGAACTGTATTGCTTTCGATATCAATAACCTCAATATTCTCTTCTTCTCTATATCCTTTTCTTCTACTCTTTCCTCTGCAATTATGCTTAAATGCCGTTATGCGCCTCTTTTCTATGTTTATTCTATAAACATAAGCAGTGTTATAGCTTTGGCAGTTGTTCATAGCTATTTTGTTTTTGTTTCTAGCTACATTTTTTTTTCTACTGATTAAAAAAAAAATAAAAAAATATATATTTTCAAAAAAAAAAATTATAAAATTATAAAAATCTGTACAAAATTACTCAAAAATAAAATAATAAAAAAAAATATATATTCTTCTTCTCTTGCATTTTTCGCACGATTCAAAAAGCTACTTGAAATTCTCATATTAGTTATAATACGTGCGCGCAGCTAGTCATCTAACTAAGCTAAGCTACGCTCTTTAGGAATGTCATGTGGTGAGTTGAGTAGTAGTTTCCTAGTATATATTACATGTTTTCGTTCTTTTTTTTTCGAAAATTTTGACACATCCAGTTTGTATTTTGATTTTTTAATTATTTTCAGCAATTATGCTGCTTCTTCTTTATACTTTTGTTTTTCTTTGCACGTTTTCAAATATTTTTTCACGCGCAAATAGTTGCGCTCTTTTAACTCTATATTTCTATATAATTCTCTTCTACTTTTTGCACGTGCTTCTCAAATATGTTTTGTTCTATACATTCTTTGTTTTTGTTTTGTTTTACTAAATTCTAGTTTTCTTGCATTCAATTAGTTGCTTAACTAAACTATTTACTATTTGCATATTTACGCGTTTATCATCATTGCTTATGATAGATAATCGGGTGTGGGTTCTGGCACAGCTTCGGGATTCGCGAATAGCGGATTGGGGAACTCTGGCGGATGTGGTAGTGGCGCTAATGTTTTGGGTCGTCGACGGTAGGCCATCAACCAACAGGAGACGGCTACGGCGACCGCTACCAAAGCCAGTAAAGCGGTGATGACCAGCGCTATTATGAGTCCCACCATGGAGACACAAATGTCCTCGACGCGCTGTGCCGCAGGTTTGACTGCAAAGAAGGAAAGAGAAAGAGAAACAAATATTAGTTCAATACATTACTTTCTCTAACTCCGGTTCACTTACTATTCGCATCATTGATGCCCGGTCCGCTGCGCTTCTCGAATGTCAAGATGGCATTCGATGAGATGGTTATCTCCTCACGCAATTGTCCTTCCATGCCGGTGTTGGTGGCCACCGCTGTTGTGTCGGTGGAATTGTCGGCAATGGCACGACGTCTTCTACGTCCGAATGCATTGTAGCCACGACAATTAACCGGTTGACATTTGCCGAAGCAGACACGTATATTACATTGGAAGCGTATATTATCGCTCGAGGGGAATTTGAAGGCGTTGAAGTTGGCCATAAGGCTGTTGGTATCGGGGTTGTATTCCCATTCGCCAAAGATTGACGCATCTGTAGCGCAACCATTCTCATCGGTGACAATATACTCGTTCTCAATATTATCCTCCATTGTTTTGGCAATGCAGGAGCGTGCGAAGCCACCATAGATTGCTAAGGAAAATTTATGTTTATTAGTTTCGAACTTTAAATGCAACTTTCATTAAATACTCACTTGCTGGTTCGACATCAACTTGCAGTTTCAGATTGTCACCAATCTCCGCAGAGTTAATCTCTTCACCTTCGTGCGTTATAATGCGCATCTGACAGATTGGTGGCGGTCCAGTGTTGGCAATTGTACCCGCAGTTGTTAACATAGACACATTGAAGCCCAATGTGACATTCTTCTCACCAGTCTGGTAGACACATTTGATGTTGTAGGCTTGCGCCTTGTATGTAACTAATTTCGGATGTTTCTGTATGACAAGCACGAAGCTTGCAATATCCTTAACCGCTTGCATGCCGCAGCTACCGAAGTGTACGCGGAAGATTTCCGTACGCGGCACACTTTCACCAGCTAAATTCACGACACGACGACATTCCTCGTCCTTGCTGTGACCCTTCACGTAGAGCACGCCATTGAAGCCAGGTTCGGTAATATGTATTTCGACTTGTACGCCATCAGCCAGACAGCTGACTAGCATATCGGGACGTGGGAAGTCTGTACGGAAGTTGGTGTGGTTGCAGATAAGCTCTGGATTACCAGTATAACCGGTAATACATTGACACTGCGCACGATGATTGATGGCATTACAGAAGGCATTCACGCCGCAAACCTTTTGCAGACAAGGATCCTCGCAGGTCTTTGTACGTGTGTTACAGAAGCGATTGTCAGCGCAGTCTTCATTCGTTTCACAGCCAGGTTGATCTTCGGCGATGCATTCACCAGCAGGCGTTAGACGATAGCCATGATCTGTCGGACAGATACAGCGTCCACGTTCATCGATAACCATACCGCGCTCAAGCGCGCATACACAGCGTCCATTTTCATCGATCTTGAAACCTTGTTCGGGCAGGCATGGCGCGCAATATTCGTATATGTCTAAAGCAGTGCCTGGTGGGCAGACACATTGACCGTCGACGTCGCGTACGAAACCTTTCTCGATAACGCACAGAGAACGTTTGTCACACTGTACGGCCGCATTGCCGGTGTAGCCTTCCAAACATTCGCAGATCATTGTGCGCACTGGCACAGTATCTAAGACGCGGCAGTCAGCATTCACACCACAAGGATGTGTTGCATTGCACGGGTTGACACATTCGCCGCGTATACAGGCTGTTTGGCTTGGGCAGTCGCCATCGTAGCGGCAAATAGGTATATCACGTAGTGGTTCACAGCCGTTGCGACGCGCGATTGTACCCGGTGGACAGGCGCATTCCGGTTGGTGGTTGTAGACCTTGCAAATTTCGTCATATGCGCAGATGGCCTTGCTATCGCATGGGTTCTCACATTTGCCATTGACACACGCCTTATCTGATGGACATTCGCCGTCGGTACGACAGCCAAGTGGTGTACAGGCTATGCGCGCATTGCCACGGAAACCGGGCACGCATTCACATACAGCGCGGTGATCAACTGCTAGACATTCGGCATTTGTGCCACATTGCTCACCTTGGCAAACAGGCACACAGAGTTGGTTGCGACAAGCGTGTGTCGATGGACAGTCCGAGTTAATAGCGCATTCAATCTTGGAACATTCGAATTCAGGGTTGCCCTCGTAGCCTTGGCGGCAAGTGCACACCGGTTTATGGTCCTTAATGCGGCATTCCGCGTTTAAGCCACAATTGCAGGGATCGCGACAAATGCCATTCACGCAGGACTTGTCTGTTGCACAGTCTGAATCGGCTATACAACCGCCTACTTCCACAATTGTCTTCGTTGGTTTGCAAGTGCCACTACCGCTGCTTATATAGCCATCGGGGCAGACGCAGATCATAGTACGTACAGGCGAAGTTGGTGTCACTTCGCATTGCGCGGGTCGGTTGCATGGTTCCAGTGTGAGACAAGGATCGACGCACTCATCGTTGATGCAAGCCAAACGCGCTGGACAATCGGTGTCTACCTTGCACATAGGTTGTGGTTCTGGTCGACAGTCGACGTATGGATTTCCTAAGAAGCCAGCGGGGCAGCGACAGACAGCCAAGTGGTTTTGTGCGCGACATTCAGCTCGTGGTGAACAAGTATTGTGGTAGATACAAGGATTGACGCACTGCTCATTGTTACACATCTTATCGGAGGGGCAGTCATTATTCGTTAGACAACCAATGACGCGACAACGCTCGTAAGCATTACCACGATAACCGCTCTTGCAGCGACACATAGCCGTATTAGATTGCACATAGCATTCGGCGTTGATGCCACAAGGATCATTTACTAAGCACGGGTTAATACAGTTGCCATTGATGCAGGCCTTACCAGAGTCACATTCACTATCGATGCGACAGCCAATGGTGCGACAGAATGCGTAGGGATTGCCTTCGTAACCGTCTTGACAAGAGCATGTGGCGCGATGATTTTGTACTTGACATATGGCGTTGGTGCCACAGTTGCATGGATTTCGGCATTGACGATTGATACACGCCTCCTGATCGGGACAATCGGCATCGCTACTGCAGCCTGGTGGACTCTGTAGCACGATTGGTTTGCACTCACCGCGAGCATCCGGTACATATGTTTCGGGGCATTCGCATACCATAGTGCGCACAGGCACACTATCCAGTACACTGCATTTGGCAGAGCTTGCGCATGGTGACAGTATGGTGCATGGATTCTGGCATTTGTTGTCGATACAAGCCAAGCGACTCGGGCAATCGCCATCATCGCGGCAAACAGGTTCCACAGGTCGGCGTTCACAATAAGCATAGGGGTTGCCGAGCGGCATTGTCTCGGGACAGCGACAAACGGCGCGATGTTGTAACGCTTGACAAATGGCATTTTGAGCGCATGGGCTATCCTGACATGGGTTCACGCATTGATTGCGTACACAAGCTTGGTTCGTAGCACAGTCATAGTCTGAGTGGCATTCGACGCGTACACAACGTTGGAATGGATCACCTTCCAAACCGGCGGGACAGCGACAGGTGGCGCGATGATTGCGACCAAAGCATTCAGCATTGAGCGCACATGGATCACTGATCAAGCATGGATTAACACATTCACGATTAACGCATTGTTGGTCCGTTGAGCATTCGTCGTCCGATTGACAGCCAATTTGTACGCAACCGAATTGTGCATTGCCAGAGTAACCAGGTTGACAGTAGCAAACTGGATGGTGATTACGCACAATACACTCGGCATTCGGACCGCAATTGCAAGGATTAACGCAACGTTCATTGACACATGATTCGGTAAGCGAGCAATCGGAATTGGATTTGCAGCCAACTGTCGAGACATCTTGCGCTGTGTATAGATAATAAGTAAATAAAAATGTTCATGAGTGCTTGCGCTTCGAAATAATTATAATAAATAATATACTTACGTGGTACACAAGCAACGCGCGCATCACCGGTGAAACCAGTTGGGCAACGGCATACCGGTTCTCTATTTTGTACATGACAGTAGGCGCCGCGTCCGCAGGAATCTTCCGCACACGGATTTACGCAACGTTCATTCTTACAAGTCTTATCATATGGACAGTCATCATTCTTCGTACATTCAGCGCCCGGTGTTTTCGGTTGTTCGTGCACGATCAACTGGCATTCGACGCGTGGATTACCTTCATAACCGCGTGCGCATGTGCATTCGGCATAGTGATCGCGTGAGCGACATTGTGCATTAACACCGCAACGTTCCAATCGGCAAGCGTCGATACACGCGCCACGTTGACAGACCTCGGTGTTGCCGCATTCATCGTTGCTCTGACAACCGCTGACCATTTCATGTTTGATTGGCACACAATTGCCCGAATTATCTGTGATCGTATCGCTTGGGCACTTGCAGATCATGGTGCGCAACGGCAGCGTATCCAATACGTGGCAGGTCTGTTGTGGTGTGCAAACGTGTGGTGTGGCGCAAGGATTGGCACAACGTTGATTAATACAAGCCAATTGTGATGGACAATCGGCATCCTGTCTACACTCGGGTTCCACTTTAGTCGGTGGCTCGCGTGGCACATCGCACTGCACGAACGGATTACCGCTGTAGCCAGGGCGACATTCACATTGCGGTTGATGGCGTCTTCCGATGCAAATAGCATTTAGCGCGCAAGTGTCCTCATCGCAAACCGGACGGCAAACGCGATTCAAGCGATCGCAAGCCTCATGATCAGCACAATCCTCATTGTATTGACAGCGTCCAGTGATACACGAGACAAATGGATTGCCTTGTGTGCCCGGTGGACAAATGCAGACAGCTTGGTGGTTTTGTGGTGCGCATTGAGCGCCAGTACCGCAACGTACCTCACCATAGCTGCAGGGATTTACGCAGTTCTCATTGATACAAGCCTTATCGTAGGGACAGTCCGCATTTATCTTACACTCCGCTGCAATGAGTAAAAGAAATGTATTTTAAATTAGAATATAATAAAGCTGGTCTCATTGTAGCTGGATACTTACGTTTGTAGCATTGTACTTGTGGATCACCACCCCAGCCGGCGGGGCAAGAGCAGATTGGACGCGAGTTACGCACACGGCATTCCGCGTTGCCAGCACATGGATTCGCCTCAGCGCATGGATCTTGACAGCGTTGATTGATGCAGGCCGTTGTCGACGGGCATTCCGAATCGTGTTTACAGCCCGCGGTTATTTCAGCTGTGTATAAAAGAATGAATTGTTAGTTTTCGAGCAACGGAAAGTTAAACTTTTCTCGAGAGTTCATGACTAAACTTACGTGGTTGGTAACAGTTTGTGAAGGGATCACCCTGTGTGCCTTGTGGGCAACTGCAGACGGCGCGATGACGCTGAGCCAAGCACTCGGCTGTGCGGGCGCAAGGCGAGCCATCAATACAAGGATTTACACAGGCGCCATTGCGGCAAGCTTCAGTATCCTGGCATTCACTATTCGATTGGCAGCCATGATCACGTGCGGGTTCTAATGCGAGAAAAGTGAATTAGTATGTTGAAGTGAAGAAATATTTGTGTCGCAAATAATATATAACAGGAAAGTATAGTTTGCATGTGCTTGCAAAATTGCCAGTAACTGTACAAGTACATTAAGATGTAAAGTTGAACATAGAGACAAATTATATATACAAGATAATATAAATATTTGCATATAAAAATATTAATAATTAATTTGTAAAATACAAAAATTAAGCTGCAATGAAAAATAGACTCAAAAAGACATGTTTTGACAATATTATCAAATTCAACTAAAGACTTCCTTGACAACCTACCTTTACGACAACCCACATCCGCATCACCCACATAACTGGGTTCGCATTGACAGATCATAGTACGCAACGGCAGTGTGTCCACTACCGAGCAAATAGCATTTGCGCCACATGGTTGAGTCACCGCGCATGGATTCTTACATTCGCCATTGAAGCAGGCCAACTTGCTGGTACAGTCCGCGTCCATGGTACATTGTGGTGCGACCTTGGGTTCTTCGAGCACACAGCTAACCAGCGGATTGCCACTGTAGCCAGGTGGGCAGCGACATTGTGCGCGATGATTGTCGACACGACACTGTGCGCCAACACCGCAATTGCATGGATCTTCACAACGTTCATTCTTGCAGGCCAAATTGAAGGCGCACTCGTCGTCGCGTGTACATTCGGGTCGTTCACAGCGCAACAATGGATTGCCGCGATAACCGTCGGGGCAATGACAGCGTGCCTTGTGATTGTAGTCGGCACGGCAGATGGCATTCGTGCCACACTGCGTGTATGGGCAAGGATCGGTACATTGTTTATTGATGCAAGCCTCGGTGGCGGGGCATTCTTCATCTGAGCGACAGCCGATGACATGGCAATAGCTGAAAGCGTTGCCGGTATAACCTATGGGGGGAAAGAGTTTTATTGAATTTTTTAGTTAGAGCTTCTTAGTAATAATATCAGTTGAAATTCACGCATATTTGAATATTAATTTAAATTTTCTTTCTTTTCAGAGTTCACGTCAGATTTTCATCTTACAAGGTAAGAATATAATTTAGAATTATTAAACAAAAATTTGCACTTTCTTTTTATGGAAAGTTATGAAACAGAATAAAAGTAACTTTTTTATAAAAAAAAACACTTTTTATGGGTCTTGAGAATATTAATTAGAATAGTTAAAGAAACGCGAGTTTAGATTTGAATTTGATATTTTGATATGCCACAGTATTTATTCTCGCTTCAACTTGAGTGAGCTCTCACAAAACTAGTCGTCTTTAATTTCACGTACTCACCTTCATTACAAACACAGAGTGGTCTATGCAGTTGCACATGGCAACGTGCATTTGTGCCACAAATATTCGAGAGTTCGCATGGATTCTGACAAACTTGATTGACGCATGCCTTATCGTTCGAGCATTCGGCGTCGGTGGTACATTCCGGACGTGGTGCGGGTATTTCCTCCATTTGTGGCAGACATTGGTTAAACGGTGAGCCATAATAGCCGGTTGGACAGGTACATACAGCCTTATGATTGATGGCATTACAAATCGCATTGACGCCGCAAGCATTTATACATGGATCGCGACACTTCTGATTGATACAAGCGCGATTACGTGAACAGTCCTCGTTAGTCACACACTCTGGATACGTGCAAGTGGCGGCGCCATTGATAACTTGGCAAATGCCATTGCTGCGACATGGTGATGGATTGCATGGATCTATTGGTTGCGGTGGTGTATGACATTCTACGAATGGATTGCCCACCATTGGACTGGGACAACTACATATTGGATTGTGATTGGCGGTCTGGCATTGAGCACCATAACCGCAGACGCCGGGGCATGGATCGACACACTTGGTGTTGACGCAAGCCTTATCCTTGGCACAATCCGAGCTGAGCGTACATTCGGGGCGACAACCCTGACCTTGTGGATTGCCAAAGAATCCAGGCAGACATTCGCAAACAGCTTGATCGCGTTGTACTTTGCACACTGTATTTGTGCCGCACGGTGTTGGATAGCATGGGTCACGACGTTCCTGTGGTACGTGTACTACTACGATTGGAGAACACTGGACGAAAGCATTGCCACTGTAGCCAGAGGGACATGAGCAAATCGGTATGTGATTGTGGATGGTGCATAGTGCCTCAATACCACAAGTGCCTGGGCAAGGATCGGCGCATTTGTTGCGTATGCAAGCACGATTAGAGGAACACTCAGAATTGCCGATACATTCAGGACGGCAACCTTCATATGGATTACCAATGTAGTCATTAATACATGAGCAGGTATAACTATCGCCACGTCCACGACATTCGCTGTTCGGTCCGCATGGTGATGGACGGCAAGGATCACGTGGTTCCTGTTTCGGTGGTGGTGGCAATACTGAAAAATAATGAAATAAATATAAAGGTTATAGAAGTGCCGCTGTAAGTTTGGATAGAACTGTGGGTCAACTTGCTAACGCCTTACTTTTTGGAGCCTCATAACACACGCGGAAGGGATCGCCGGTCATGCCCGCTGGGCAGTGACAATTGGGTATATGTAAGGTCACAAGACAATTGGCATTCAAACCGCATGAGCCGGGACATGGGTCACGACATTTACGATTGATGCAAGCCAAGTTGTTGGGACAATCGTCGTTACTAGAGCATTCTGGTCGACAATTTGGTGGTGTACCAATATAATCGGCCAGACATGAGCAACGCGGCTGTCCCTTTACGTCGGAACATTGAGCATTAGGACCGCAAGGAGATGGTACACAAGGATTCTGTATTACGGGTGGTTCTTGTCGTATTTCTAAATAAAAGTATTTGAACATTTGTAAGTAAACAGCTTCGATTTTTCTGTTTGCGGGCAAGTTACCTGGTCTCGTACAAACTGAATATGGATTACCGCTGTAACCGCGTATGCATTCGCAATGTGCGCGATGCTGCACCGCTTGACACTCAGCATTCAAACCACATTGACCTGGACAGGGATCGACACATTTGTTATTGATACATGCGTGAATTTGTGCACAATCTGAACTGGTATAACACTCGAGGCGACAATTTGGTGGACTACCGAAGTAGCCAGTAATGCAAGAGCAGATGGCATTGCCACCTCTTTCAATACACTGGGAGTTGGGACCGCAAGGTGAAGGCTGGCATGGATTCTTTACCTCCACTTCAGGAACTGGATCGCAAGCGACAAATGCATTACCAGTCATACGTTCCGGACAACGACACATTGGTATGTGGTTGATGACGTCGCAGAGTGCACGTTGGCCGCAAGTGCCGGGACAGGGGTCCACACATTTATTACGTACGCAAGCGCGGTCACGAGAACAATCCGAATTAAGAACACATTCTGGGCGACAACCGATGATAGGATCTCCATGATATTCCGGTATGCAGGAACATTGACCGTTATTGCAGACTGTATTTGCACCACAAGGTGAAGGAATGCATGGGTCCACAGGTTCTGCTGGTTCTGTAAGGTTGTGTAAATTAAATAATTGCTTTTCAACTACGAATTCGGGTTCGTGGTATTTACTTGGTGCTGGCGGTGCTGGTGGCAATAGACGACAACTGGTAAACGGATCACCAGTATAGCCAACGGGACAAGAACAGCTGGGCGTATGATTGATTACATTACAAAGCGCTGAGAAACCACACGAACCGGGGCATGGATCGCGACAACGTTCGTTCATACAGGCCATATTGCTGGCACATTCCGCATTGATTGTACATTCCGGACGGCAGTTGGGCGGTGCGCCAATGTAGTTCGTCAAACAGCTGCAAGTTGCTGCGCCGTTAACTTCACGGCATTGTGCGTATGGACCGCAAGGTGAAGGTATGCATGGATTCACATCTGCTTGTGGCGGCTCTGGGGTACGTGGCGCTACGGTGAGGTAACAAAGGTAACCGTGAATAAAGGGGAATAACTCGCGTATAACAAGGCTGTTGTGAAAAAAAGTGGAACTGTTGTTGCTTACGTGGTATGGGTCGACAGCTGGTAAATGCCTCGCCGGTATAACCGTTCTTGCAAGCACATAGTGGACTGTGGTTATGTACATGACACTCGGCATTTAAGCCGCAAGCGCCTGGACAGGGATCTTTACATTTCTGGTTGATACACGCTTTGTCAGATGGACACTCTGAGCTTACGACACATTCCGGACGGCATGTGGGAGGGGTACCAACGAATTCCGGTAGGCAGGAGCAGACAGCTTGACCATTTGATTCACGACATTGTGCGTTGGCGCCACATGGTGATGGTTGACAGGGACTTACTGGGACAGGTGGTTCAGCTGTTTCGAATTACACAACAAATTAGTGGCGGGCAAATGTAAAGCGAGTGTTGAGTAAAATTATACTCAAACCTATTTTTTAACCCAAGTAGAACCATGTTTCTTTAAAGCGAATTACCTATGTTATTTTTGCGCTTAAACTATGTTATTTCTTAAATTATGTTAAGTGTGCATGTGATAATAATGAGTGCTGGGTTCTTATGTTAATGAAGTTGCTTAAGATATCAGTTTTTTTAATAAATGCTTATAATTATATTCTTTGGTTTTATTTCTTGGTGGGGTTTATTACTGCTAAGTAGTCGTGTAAGAATTGCAAAGTGGAAGCAGTATATCGCTTGCAGGCGGGGTTTTTAGATAGCGGGTTACACAAGGGCTTAGGCATTTTCAAGAGTAAAGCACTACCTAACGAATTGGTTATTCAAGTTACATATATTAACCAACTTTCGCAGACATTAGACATGGTTTTAGTACATTTAGACTGGTAGTTCTGCGTTGTTGTCAAGTTTTCGGAAGCATTTAATTAAGAGTAAAGTATACACATTCAAAATTTCTTACGTTCTGCCTGCACTATTTCACAACGCGTATATGGATCGCCGCGATAGCCTGGCAAGCAGGCACAGTTCGGAATATGATTGATGACTTGACAAGTGGCTTGCGAACCACAAGTGCCGGGACAAGGATCACGGCACTTCTGGTTTCGACAAGCTTTGTCTGCTGAGCAATCCGAATTCCTAACACATTCCGGACGACAAGCTTCATAAGGATTACCGAAATAGTCGGGTAAGCATTGGCAAACACTAATGCCATTACGCGGTTGGCAAATCGCGTTCGGACCACAAGGGCTGGGGCTGCAAGGTAAAGCCACCTCAGTTGGCGGTTCTTGTTGTTTTATGCATGTAGTGAATGGATCACCAGTATAACCGCTGGGGCAGTAACACATTGCGCTGTGGGCCAAAACACGACACTCAGCTGCAACACCACACGAACCCGGACAGGGGTCGGCGCATTTACGATTGATGCACGCCTTGTCCGAGGCGCACTCAGCGCTTGTTACGCATTCTGGACGGCAATGCGGTGCAGTGCCAATGAAATCACGTAAGCAAGTACATTGTGCGCCATTCGTAGTGGCGGTACATTCTGAGTTCGGTCCACATGGTGATGGTATGCAAGGGTTTGCAGGCGTTACGTCGCTAATCGGTGCTGGTTTTGGTATAACTGCAATAGGTTGAAAGATGTTTAGTTGATAATTTGAGACTGTGTATTGGGGGCGCTTAGTACTTATTGGCTGGCAGGAAATGAACGGATCACCGCTGTAGTGTGGTGGACAAGCACATATTGGGCTATGATTTTGTACATGACAAAGGGCACGCAAACCGCAGGTACCGGCGCAAGGATCTTGACAACGCTGATTCAAACAGTACTTATCCAAAGCACATTCGGAATTGGAAACGCATTCGGGGCGACAAGATGGTGGAGCGCCAATATAGCCAGGCAAGCAAGAGCAGATGGCTTGTTGATTTGTAGCGCGACATTGTGAATTAGGACCACAAGGGGAAGGTTGACAGGGATTTGTGGGCGCTGGCGGTTCGATGACTGAAATTGAAAGAATATGAGTTTGCATAGTCCGGTTGAAAGCGTTGATTTCTAAGTTACTTGGTATGCTATCGCAATGCACAAACGCATTGCCGGTCATGCCCGCTGGACACGAACACATTGGTACATGGTTTATAACGTTGCAGAGCGCCTGCGAGCCACAAGTTCCCGGACATGGGTCTTTACATTTTTGATTGATACAAGCGCGGTCGCGAGCGCAGTCACTATTCAGCACACATTCTGGTCGACAACCACTGTATGGATCTCCATGGTATTCGGGCAAACATGTGCACACGCCTTCTCCACTGCAAGCTGCATTCGCACCGCAAGGTGATGGCACACAAGGATCCTGTTTGATGGGTTCACGTTGCACTGGTTTTGGTGGCTCTGGTTGACAGCTACTGAACGGATCACCGGTATAACCAGTTGGACAGACGCAATTGGGTACATGATTGAGCACATTGCAAATTGCATTGAAACCACATGAACCGGGACATGGGTCACGACACTTCTCATTGATGCAGGCGCGATTCGAGGGACAATCGGAATGTACAACACATTCGGGACGACAATTTGGTGGACTACCTATATAACTAGGTAGACATGAGCAAACTGCGCCGCCGTTACGATTGTGACATTGTGCGTATTGACCACAAGGTGAAGGATTGCAGGGATTACTTGGTGGTTGTGGAGTTACATCTGCGATTGGCTGCGGTATTGGGTAACAACGTGTAAAAGCATCGCCTGTATAGCTGTCTCTGCACGAACAAATCGGATTATGGTTGTACACGCGACATACCGCGTTTTGACCACAGGTACCAGGGCAAGGATCCGCACATTTACGATTTATACAAGCCTGTGTGAGTGGACATTCCGAGTTAACGGTACACTCTGGACGGCAAGCAGGTGGTGAGCCAATAAATTCGGGCAAACAAGAACAAACAGCTTGCTGATTGACTTCATGGCACTGTGCATTCGGACCGCACGGCGAAGGCTGACATGGATTAACATAGACGGGCTCCACTAGTGATGAAAAACATGTACAATTTTTACTCAGGATGCTTGAGGAAATTTTGTAATTATGCTTACATTGTTTAAATGGCGAGCATAAGCTAAATGGATTGCCCGTATAGCCGCTCAAGCAATGACAAACAGGGAGGTGATTAACAACCTGGCACTCAGCATTGCGACCGCAAGTGCCGGGACATGGATCCCGACATTTACGCTGTACACATGCTTTGTTTGACGGACAATCACTATTTAACACACACTCTGGACGACAGCCTTGGTAAGGATTGCCGAAATATTCTGGTAGACAGACACAAGAACCAACATTGTTATGGCGACGGCATTCCGCATTGTCTCCACACGGATTTGGTACACATGGGTCAATAAAGTCGGGCACTGGTGCTGGTGGTGGTGGTAATGGTAGGCGACAAACTGTGAAAGGATCGCCAACATAACCTTGTTCACAAACACAATTTGGTATGTGATTCAAAGTATGACATTGCGCATTGGAACCACACAGACCGGGACATGGATCGCGACACTTCTGATTAATGCAGGCCTTATCAGATGGGCATTCCGAATTAGATATACACTCTGGACGACAATTTGGTGGTGCGCCTATAAACTCAGACAGACAAGTGCAAGATGGTGCGCCGTTAATGTTGCTGCACTGAGCATTAGGGCCACACGGTGATGGACGGCAGGTATCGCGCGGTTCCTCATAAGTTGGTGGAGCTGTAGAGAGGTGAGTTGATATTGAGGGTTTCAAATTAAGTTTACGAACATTAAAATCGCCGATGAGTAGAAAATACGTACTGATGATGGGTTGACAAGCTACAAATGGACTTCCAGTGTAACCTGTTGGACACGAACAGATTGGGTTATGGTTGACAATATTGCAGAGTGCATTATGACCACAAGCGCCTGGGCAAGGATCCTTGCATTTCTGATTTATGCACGCGCGGTTCATTGGACACTCAGAATTGCTGATACATTCGGGGCGACACGCGGGTGGTGTACCAATCATATCGGGCACACACGAACAAACAGCTATACCATTTCTATCTTGACATTGTGCATTTGGACCGCATGGTGATGGTTGACATGGATGCGCTGGTTCAGCTGGTCTCTCCGGTACTGGTTGGCATAGAACGAATGCATTACCATGCATTCCCGCTGGACAGTGACACATGGGCACATGATTGTGCACTTCACAGATTGCATTCGAAGCACAGGTGCCGGGACAAGGATCTTGACATTTCTGGTTGATACAAGCTTTATCGCGTGAGCATTCGGTATTCAGAATACATTCGGGCCGACAACCAGTGTATGGATCACCTTGATATTCGCCAATACAGGTGCAAATACCATCGCTGCATTGAGCGTTAGTGCCACATGGCGATGGTATGCAAGGATCGTCAGCAGGTGTTGCTAATTTCAAATATAAATAAGGAACGTTTAAAGTTTGGGTGCGAAGGTTTGAAAGGTTTAGGTTTATATTACGTGGTGGTGGTGGCGCCGGTTGTGCGTGGCAATTGGTGAATGGGTCACCAGTATATCCGACTGGGCACGTACACGCTGGCGTATGATTTAAAACATTGCAAATGGCAGACACTCCACAAGATCCCGGGCAAGGATCGCGACACTTTTCGTTTATACAAGCGCGATTGCTGGCGCAATCCGAGTTCACAACACATTCTGGACGACAATTAGGCGGAGAACCGTTATACGAAGGCAGGCAAGAACATGTGGGCTGTTCATTTGTCACACGACAAACGGCGTACTGACCGCATGGTGAGGGCACACATGGATCGCGGTATGGTTCACGCGCCGGCGGTGGTGGTGGTGGTATAGGGTAACAACGCACAAATGCATCACCGGTATAACCTGGGTGACAACTACAATAGGGGCTGTGTGAACGTACGCGACACTCAGCATTCGAGCCACAAGTGCCCGGACAAGGATCTTGACATTTTTTGTTGATACAGGCTTTATCGGTGGGACATTCAGAGTTCGATGTGCATTCGGGACGACAAGAGGGTGGACTGCCAATAAATTCGGGCAGACATGAACAAACGGCTTGTTCGTTTACCTCGCGACATTGCGAATTCGGACCGCAAGGTGAGGGTATGCATGGATTAACATATTCTCTAATAGCTATTTATGAAATGTAAAACGAAAAAAAAAATAATAAAAGTGCAATGAGTCAAAATTGTGCTGTGTTTCGTACTTTCGTCTACTACAAACGATATTCTAAATAAAAAAGTAGTGGGTAAACAAATGTGATGCTTACGTTCTTTCACGACATTACAGTAGCTGTACGGATCACCGGTGTAACCCGACAAACAACTGCAGGTGGGCAAATGATTAATCGCGTCACATTGCGCATTTTGTCCACAAACACCGGGGCAGGGATCCTGACACTTTTGATTTCGACAAGCCTTATTCGAAGCACAGTCAGAGTTTGTAACACACTCGGGACGACAACCCTCGTATGGATTGCCGAAATACTCGGGTAGACACTTACAAGCGCCGGCATTATTTTGTGTGGTGCAGACAGCGTTACTGCCACATGGACTAGGCACACACGGATTAATCTGCTCGAGCTCAACAATCGGTTCGGGATAGCATTGTGTGAACGGATCACCCACATAACCGGCGATACAGACACAAGATGGTGTGTGACTAACCACATGACAAGTAGCTGATGTACCACAAACACCGGGGCATGGATCGCGACACTTCATGTTGATACAAGCTTTATTACTGGCACATTCCGAGGAAGATATACACTCTGGGCGGCAATTTGGTGGGGCACCGATATAGTCTGGCAAGCAGCTGCATGATGGTGAACCATTTCGGTCGGCGCATTGTGAATTCGGTCCGCATGGTGATGGTACGCAGGGGTTTACAGGTTCCTGTTGAGGTGGTGGCGGTGGTGGCAAAAGTTGACACAAAGTATGCGCATTGCCTGTATAACCGCTGGGGCAGCTACAGAATGGCGCGTGATTAATGACTGAACAGAGCGCACGTACACCACAGCTGCCGGGACAAGGATCTCGACACTTCTGGTTAACGCAAGCCAAATTCGGTGCACAATCCGAGTTTATGGTACACTCAGGTCGACAGTTAGGCGGTGAGCCGAGATAGTTTGGCAAGCAAGCGCAAACGGCTTGTTGATTAACTTCATTACATTGTGAATTTGGACCACACGGCGACGGTTGACAGACGTTCGTCACAATTGGCGGTGCTAGGTAGTAAAAAGTACGACTTTTAAGTAGTTGAGCTAAAGCAACATACACATTTTGCAACCTACTTTGTAATACGGAGCATTGGATAAAAGCATTGCCCGACATACCCTCTGGGCAACGACACATCGGTATATGATTAAAGACATCACAGATGGCGCCCACACCACATGTACCTGGACAAGGATCAACACATTTGTTTCGTACGCAAGCCTTATCTCGTGCGCACTCAGTATTGAGTACACACTCTGGCCGACAGCCGGCGTAAGCGTTTCCTTGATACTCAGGCAAGCAGGAGCATACGCCGTTATTACAGATGGCATTACTGCCGCACGGTGATGGATTACATGGGTCTTTCAAAGGCACTAAGAAAACTTGAATTAATATTTTATCAATGAAAAAAATGTTGTTAACATACGCTGTGGGGCGGGTGGCTTAGGCATACAGCTAGTGAACGGATCGCCTGTATAATCAGCTGGACAAGTACAAATTGGTGTGTGGTTAATTACACTACAAATCGCAGAGAAACCGCAAGAGCCCGGACAGGGGTCGCGACACTTTTCATTTATACACGCCAAGTGCGGTGCACATTCCGCATTGATGGAACACTCCGGTCGACAGTTGGGTGGAGCGCCTAAATAGTTGGGTAGACAAGAACACGAGGCCTGATCATTAACATTGCGACATATAGCATTAGCACCACAAGGTGATGGTACGCATGGATCGCGATATTCCTCTCTAATTACAGGCACAGGTGGTGGTGCTATAAAAAGAAGGTTGTGCTTGAGAAATATGTTTTTACTTCCGACAACTATGTGTGTCTTACGTGGTATCGGGTAACATCTAGTAAAGGCATCACCGGTGTAGCGGTTACGACAAGTGCAAAGCGGATTATGATTGCGCACGTGACATTCGGCGTTCAAACCACATACGCCGGGGCATGGATCGACGCATTTTTGATTTACACATGCCTTATCAAGCGCACATTCGCTGGATATGGTACACTCGGGGCGACAGTCTGGTGGGCTGCCGATGAATGTTGGTAGACAAGAGCAGACCGCTTGTTGCTTGACTTCTTTACATTGTGAATTTGGTCCGCATGGTGAAGGCTGACATGGGTTTACCACATCCAATTTAGCTAAATTTACACAAGAACACATACTTCACTAATCTTTTCCAAAAACAATATCACATTTTCAAAGCTTACGTTCTGTCAGTACCGCACAGTAGCTGTAGGGATCGCCCGTATAGCCAGTTAAACAGTTGCAAGTTGGCAAATGATTGCGTACATAACAGAGTGCATTCTGTCCACAAGTACCGGGACAGGGATCTTTACATTTGTTCTGTAGGCAAGCCTTGTTCGTTGGACAATCGGAGTTTACAACACATTCTGGACGACAACCCTCGTATGGATTGCCTTGGTATTCAGGCAGACATTGACAAGCGCCTGCGCCGTTACGTACGATACATTCAGTGTTGGGTCCGCAAGGACTTGGTTGACAAGGGTTGAGTACTTCCTCTGGTACATCGCGTACGACATCGCAATAGCTGAATGGATCGCCAGTGTAGCCGCTTGTGCACACACACATTGGTGTATGATTAATGACATGACAATCGGCATTTGAGCCACAAACACCGGGGCAGGGATCTTGGCAACGTTGATTAATGCAAGCTTGCGAAAGCGGACATTCGGAATTCGTTACGCATTCAGGACGGCAATTTGGTGGGGCACCAATAAAGTTTTTGAGACATGAACATGATGGACTGTCGCCTACTGCGCGACACTCAGCATTCGGTCCACAAGGCGAGGGACGGCAAGGATCTTTGGGCGTAGCATCCAATTGGGGCACAACTGTAAGAGGGTGTAATTGATAAGAGAGCTGCTTGGTTGGAATATTTAAATATATTTTACTTCGAATAGGACTGCAGGCAACGAACGGATTGCCAGTGTATGAATTGGCACAGCGACAGATCGGCGAGTGATTGATGACCGTGCATTCGGCATTGACTCCACAGACACCGGGACAAGGATCGCGACATTTCTGCTGTAAACAGGCGCGATTAAGCGCACACTCTGCATTGCTGGTACATTCTGGACGACAAGATGGTGGCGCTCCAATGAATTCAGGTAAACAAGAGCACACAGCTTGTTGATTCACCACACGACACTGTGAATTTGGACCACACGGCGACGGTTGACATGGGTTCGTCGCAACTGGTGCGGGTATGGGTTGGCACAAAGCGAATGCATTACCGGTCATACCTTCTGGGCAATGACACATTGGTATGTGATTGTGTACTTCACAAATGGCATTCGAGGCACAAGTACCCGGACAAGGATCTGCGCATTTTTGACGTATACATGCCTTGTCCGACGAACAGTCTGTGTTCAAAACACATTCTGGACGACAACCAATCAGTGGATTACCTTGATACTCCGGTATGCATTCGCACTGACCATCGCGACACACAGTATTTGGACCACAAGGTGAGGGATTACATGGATCCTCTGCTAGTTTAGGAGGTGGCGGTGGTGGCGCTTGACAAGAGACAAATGGATCTCCAATCAAGCCTGGCGCACACTGACAGATTGGTGTGTGATTAATAACATGACAGTTTGCATTGAAACCGCATGCGCCTGGACAAGGATCGCGGCATTTTTGATTAATACAAGCTTGTGTGCTCGCGCAATCTGAATTTCTCGTGCATTCCGGTCGACAATTTGGTGGACTACCAATGTAAGTAGGTAGACATGAACAGGATGGACTGCCATTGATGTCGCGACATTCAGCAAACTGTCCACAAGGCGAGGGCACGCATGGATTACGCACAGGTTCAGGTGGTGTTGCAGCTGGTGGAGGTGCTACAGAGTAAAATGTATTATGGTTTTGCGAAACGCGTTCATTTAGTGTCAGCTTACGTGGTATTGGATAACAACGCGTGAAGGCATTTCCCGTATATCCATTGATACAAGTACAGAAAGGTGAATGGTTGCGTACGTTACACACCGCATTAGAACCGCATGTGCCAGGACAAGGATCCTGACATTTTTGGTTGATGCACGCCTTATCTAGGGCACATTCAGCGCTCGTAGTACACTCTGGTCGACATGCTGGCGGTGTGCCAACAAATTCGGGCAGACATGAACATACCGCTTGTTCGTTTACCTCCCGACATTGCGAATTAGGTCCGCAGGGCGATGGTTGACAGGGATTCACATATTCTTTTATAATTGCTGGAATAATTATAATGCGGCTATGATTTATGGTCTTGTGATAGGAAATTATTAACTCACGTTTCTCTGGTAATTGACAATAACTATACGGATCACCTACAAAACCGTCGAGACAATTACAAGATGGCAAGTGATTTATTACGCGACAAATAGCATTTAGCGCGCAGACACCAGGACAAGGATCGCGGCATTTCTGATTCTGGCATGATTTATCAAGCGGACAATCCGAGTTTGTGACACATTCTGGACGACAGCCTTCATAAGGATTACCAAAGTATTCTGGCAAGCACTGACAAGACCCGGCGTTGTTCACTTGACGACATTCTGCGTTAACACCACAAGGGTTTGGTTCACAGGGCGATATAAACTCATCTTGTTTTACTGGCTCCGGTAAGCAGGCAGTGAACGGGTCGCCTGTAAAGCCAGGCGTACAAAGACACATCGCAGTATGACTGATAACACGACATTGAGCATTCTGTCCGCATAAGCCAGGACAAGGATCAACACATTTCTGATTAATGCATGTCTTATCTTGACTGCATTCGCTATTTGTAACGCACTCCGGACGACAATTTGGTGGTGAGCCTGTGAATTCTGGCAAACATGAACAAGATGGCGCATCACCAACAGCGCGGCATTGCGAATTTGGACCGCAAGGAGATGGATAACAAGGATCCTTTGGTTCTTGCAAACGTATCGGTGGTTCAACTAAAGAAGAAGCGCAGAATAGTTAAAACTGAAGCTAAATTCTGTAGAAAGTCAAATATTTACTTATGGGTTGACAGGCCACGAACGGATTGCCAGTATGACGCACCGGACATGTACAGATAGGCGCATGATTTGTCACTTTGCAAATAGCTTTGAAGCCACAAGCGCCGGGACAAGGATCGACACACTTTTGATTTTGGCAGGCCATTTGTGGACCGCAATCGGAATTGCGTACACACTCTGGACGACATGTCGGTGGATTGCCGATGAAACCTTCGATGCAAGAGCAGACAGCGTTTTGATTGACGACACGACAGCGGCTATTCGGACCGCACGGTGATGGTTCACATGGATTAGATATGAGTTTTGCTTTAGTAAGAAAAGAGTGTAAAAAAGCTTAGCCGCTGTACAATTATAGCTGAGCGAAAATAATATTTACGTGGTATTGGATCACATTGGTAGAATGCATTTCCGGACATGCCATCTGGGCAGCGACACATGGGCACATGATTTAGCACTTCACAAATAGCATTGACACCACATGTACCCGGACATGGATCAACACATTTATTTCTAATGCAAGCCTTATCATGTGGACATTCAGAATTCAACACACACTCAGGACGACAGCCAATGAAGGGGTCGCCTTGGTATTCCGGTATGCAAGTGCATTGACCATCGTTACAGACTGCGTTAGGGCCACAAGGTGACGGATTACAAGGATCATCTTTTACTGGTGGTTTAGCTATGAGTATAATTGACGGAGTTATGAAAGATTTCAAATTCAATTTAACTGGACTTTTGTTGATCTTACGTGGTGGCGCCGGTTGACAACTAACAAATGGATCGCCAACATAATCCTTTGGACAAGAACATATCGGTATGTGATTTATCACACTGCACAGAGCATTGTACGCGCAGGAACCCGGGCAAGGGTCAGTGCAACGATTATTAATGCATGCCAGGTTGGATGAACACTCCGAGTTGGTGACACACTCTGGACGACAATTTGGTGGTGCGCCAAAGAAATTGGGTAAACAAGAGCAAGAGGCTTGATTGTTGATGTTTCTGCATTGTGAGTTGGGACCACAAGGTGAAGGCAAGCACGGATCTCGTATTGGTTCGGCGACAATTGTCGGTGGTGGCGCTGTGCAATTAACGTGACAATTAGAAAAAGTAAACACTACGGCTTGACAAATAAACTCACGAGGTATGGGATAGCAACGGGTAAACGGATCGCCAGTGTAGCCAAGCTGGCAGGAGCATAGTGGTGCGTGGTTGCGCACCTGGCACTGTGCTCCCGTACCACAAACACCTGGACATGGATCGGCACATTTTTGATTGATGCATGCCTTATCGAAACTACACTCAGTGCTGATGGTACATTCGGGTCTACACGCCGGTGGAGTGCCAATAAATTCTGGTAGACAAGAGCACACGGCTTGACTATTCACTTCGCGACACTGACTATTCGGACCGCATGGCGATGGTTGACATGGATTGACATACTCTTGTATTATGGCTAAAATTCGAGTGGGTTTTTTTTTATTTTGTAAGTTTGAAATAATTCTACAGTCAAAAAGTTATGCTTACGTTTCTCTTCAACGGCGCAATAACGATATGGATCGCCTACAAAGCCGTATAAGCAAGCACAGGTGGGTAAATGATTTCTGGTGTGACACTCAGCATTCAAACCACATGTGCCTGGACAAGGATCACGACATTTCTGATTGATACACGCCTTATTCGATGGACAATCGGTATTGAGTACACATTCAGGGCGGCAACCTTCGTAAGGATTGCCGAAATATTCTTCAAGACATTTGCATGATCCTACACCATTTTGTTGTAGACATTCCGCGAATGAACCACATGGATTAGGATTGCAAGGATCGACAACTTCAGTTGGTGCACGTACAATTAAGTTACACTGTACGAATGGATCACCGGTGTAGTCGTTCTCACAATAACACATTGCTGTGTGACTTATTACACGACAGAGAGCATTGCTGCCACAGAGACCAGGACATGGATCCACGCAGCGATTATTGCGACATACATTATTCGACGAACACTCCGAGTTTGTAACACATTCGGGACGGCAATTGGGTGGTTGACCGTAGAAGTTTTCAAGGCAAGAGCATGATGGTGACTCGCCTACAGCTTGGCAGCGACTATTCGGGCCACATGGTGAGGGTTGACATGGATTGACTGGTGTAACATCACGTACAGGTTCAACTATGGTTTAGAAAGAGGAAAGACTCAGATAGGGAAGATCATGAAAACGGTTGTGAAACTCACTAATAGGACGACATTGTACAAATGGATTGCCCGTGTAGCGTTCATTGCACGTGCAGAACGGATTGTGATTGACAACCGCGCATTTCGCGTACAAGCCACAAGTACCTGGGCATGGATCTACGCAGCGTTGATTTTGGCAAGCACGATTTGGTGGACAATCAGAGTTGCTGGTACATTCTGGGCGGCATGATGGTGGACTTCCTAGATAGTCGGGCAGACAGCTACATACAGCTTGTGAGTTTACTTCGCGACACTGTGAGTTCGGACCGCATGGCGATGGTTGACAAGGATTACGGTAAATATCAGCTGAGATTAAAGAGTTAATACTATTTAGAACGGGCCTAAGACATACTTCAGTTATTAACATACTTTGAACCGGTACACATTGCACAAATGCATTGCCAGTCATGCGTTCCGGACAACGACACATGGGCACATGATTATAGACTTCACATATAGCCTCCGAGCCACATGTGCCTGGACAAGGATCAACACATTTTTGTCGTATACAAGCGCGATCACGTGGACACTCGGTATTGAGAATACATTCTGGTTTGCACGCGACATATGGGTCACCTTGGTAGTCAGCTATACAAGAACATTGCCCATCACCTGAACAGATTGCGTTCGGTCCGCATGGACTAGGATTGCAGGGATCAATAGGTTCTTGTTGTGGTGGTGCTAAAAATAAGTTCACATTAGGAACGTAGTTATGACGTTTAAAAGAAGATAAGCTTACGAGGTGGTGGTGCTGGATGGCAAGCAATGAATGCATCGCCTATGTAACCGGGTTGACACGCACAGTTAGGTGTGTGGTTTATGACACTACACACTGTATTCACACCGCATGCGCCCGGACAAGGATCGCGACACCGTTCATTTATACATGCCTGACTACTGATACAATCTGAGTTAACTGTACACTCCGGACGACAATTTGGTGGGGCGCCTATATAATTCGGTTGGCACGTACAAGATGGCACATTATTTTGGTTGCGGCATGTGGCATACGGACCACATGGTGATGGCACACAAGGATCACGATATACATCGGCGGATTGAGGAGGTGTGGGCGCTGGAAAAGATATTGCGCTCAATATCGTACAATTCAAACAAATACTACAGTTGGCTTACGTGGTAATGGGTAACAACGCACGAATGGATCACCGGTTAGACCATTGCGGCAGGAACATATTGGACTATGATTACGCACTTGACATACGGCACTTTGACCGCAAACACCAGGGCAAGGGTCGACGCATTTTCGATTTATACAAGCCTTATCACTTGCACACTCTGAACTTGATGTACACTCGGGTCTACAGGAAGGTGGTACGCCTATAAACTCACTTAGACATGAACACACTGCTTGACTGTTTACTTCGCGACATTGAGAATTGGGTCCACATGGACTAGGTTGGCATGGATTTACGTACTCTTGTACAATGGCTATATGATATTTGTTTGATTACATGTAAAAAAATTGAAAATGAACCAGTTAGATATTGAGTTACTACAAAGAGGAACAACAAACTACATGCACTTGTGAAGGTGTCGGTAGCAGTTGTATAGAAACAGCGCCAGTAGAACTGAGGTGCGCGAACACACATTAGCGCTACGGCGATGTTTTCTAAAAAACTACTCGCTTCCACTACTTCACTGTACAGTTTTATTATAAGCAAACTCAAATGTTCTAGCTTACGTTCTGCTGGTCTCGTGCAATAACGGTATGGATCCCCAGTATAGCCAACGAAGCAATTACAATTTGGTATATGATTAACGACATTACATTCGGCATTCTGTCCACAGGTTCCGGGGCAAGGATCGCGACATTTTTGATTCTGGCAAGCCTTATTCGATGGACAGTCCGAATTGAGCACACATTCCGGTCGACAACCTTCGTACGGATTGCCAAAGTATTCCGGCAAACATTGACACGCACCGGCGCCATTACGTTCCAAACAATTAGCGTTGGCACCGCAAGGCGATGGTGAGCATGGATTGAGCACCTCAATCGGCGCTGATACACGTATCGGTTGACAGATTGTGAATGGATCGCCAGTGAAGCCAGGTAAACAGTTGCAACGAGGTGTATGCGATAAGACGTGACACTCGGCACCGGTGCCACATAGCCCTGGACAGGGATCTTTGCATTTCTGATTAATGCAAGCCTTTGTGGATGGACATTCCGAATTTGAAACGCATTCGGGCTTGCAGTACGGTGGGGAACCAATGAAATTTTCCAGACACGTACACGATGGTGTGTCGCCAATAGCGCGACATTCTGAGTTGGGACCGCATGGCGAGGGTCGGCACGGATCGGCAGGTGTGACATCCAATTGTGGTTGTTCGATGATACGCTGACAAGCGACAAATGGGTTTCCAGTGTAGTGAGGTATGCAGGTGCAGAATGGATTGTGATTCACGGTGCTACACTGTGCGTTTCGTCCACACGTACCCGGGCAAGGGTCAACACATTTTTGATTAATGCACGCCAAATTGGCGGGACACTCCTGATTGGCAGTACACTCCGGTCGGCAGGTTGGTGGGGCGCCAATGAAACCAGGTATGCAAGAGCAAACAGCTTGCTCGTTTAATTCACGACACTGTGAATTGGGACCGCAAGGTGAGGGTTGACAAGGGTTAACCTTAACAGGCGCTAGAAGTTGAAAGTATGAAGGTTTGAGAAAAATTGTAAAAAGAGTCACGAAGCCATTGATATTTACGTGGTATGGGTGAGCACTGTATAAAAGCGTTGCCAGACATGCCGCTCGGACATGAACAGATTGGTATGTGATTGATGACGCTACACAAAGCATTTGATGCACAAGTGCCGGGACAAGGATCAACACATTTATTGCGTATGCAAGCGCGATCGCGTGGGCAATCAGTATTTAGTACGCATTCAGGTCGACAACCGGTATACGGATCGCCTTGGTACTCCGGTAAACAAGTACAAACACCATCGTTGCATTGAGCATTGGAACCACAGGGTGATGGATTGCAGGGGTCGTCTTTGACAACAGCTATGTTAAGTAGAATAGTAGATATTAAGGTGACCTATTGCAAAAATTTGTTACGCCAAACTCTTACGTTTTGGTGGCGGCTCGGGTAGGCAATAAGTGAAAGGATCTCCAGTATATCCAGTTGGGCAAACACAGCTCGGAGTATGATTGATAACATTACAGATAGCGCCGAAACCACAAGAGCCGGGACAAGGATCACGACATTTTTCATTGATACACGCCTGACTGCTTGGACATTCAGCATTAATGGTACACTCTGGACGACAATTAGGTGGCGCACCGATATAACTGGGTAAACAAGAACATGAAGGCGAATCTCCAATGCGACGGCATTGTGAATTCGGCCCACATGGCGAGGGTACGCAAGGATCGACGGGCTGACGTTGTACGGGTGCAGGTGGAGTAGCTACAATGACAAATACGTTCATAACAATTTCCCGCGGTACACAAATAGGTCTAAGCTTACGTGGTATAGCGAAGCAACGTGAAAAGGCATCTCCCGTAAAACCTGGACGACAAGAACAGATTGGACTATGATTATGTACGCGACAATTGGCGTTCTGTCCACATGTACCCGGACAAGGGTCTACACATTTCTGATTGATACAGGCTTTGTCGAAAGCACACTCAGTGGAGATGGTGCACTCGGGACGGCACAGTGGTGGACTGCCAATATATTCAGGTAAACAAGAGCACACAGCTTGCTCGTTTATTTCACGACACTGTGAGTTGGGACCACAAGGTGATGGCTGACATGGGTTCACATATTCCTTGATAGCTATTTTAGAAATATGTTCTTTGATTAACAATGCTGCAAATGTACATTTGATATTTTGCTTACGTTGTTTCTCCACTTGACAAGAGCGATATGGGTCACCGCTATAACCAGGTACACAGTTACAGGTTGGCACATGATTGAGTACTGAACAGATGGCATTCTGTCCACAAGTGCCTGGACAAGGATCGCGGCACTTCATATTTTGACAGGCCTTATCGGAAGCACAATCGGAATTCAACATACACTCGGGTCTACATCCTTCGTAAGGATTTCCAAAGTATTCGGGAAGGCATTGACATGAACCAGCGTCATTACGTTGTATGCAACGTGCATTAGGTCCACATGGACTTGGATTGCAAGGATCGACGTGATCCAGTTGTGGTATCTTGCTTTCCACACATTGTATAAATGGATCGCCTTCAAAGCCGATTGGACAATAACAGCTTGGCGTGTGTGAAAGCACACGACACAAAGCGCTATTGCCACACAAACCTGGACAAGGATCTTTGCATTTTTGATTAATACAAGCCAAATTGGTGTTGCATTCTGAGCTGGTAACGCATTCTGGTCGGCAATTTGGTGGCGCACCGATATAGTCTTGTAAGCAAGTACACGAAGGTGTATCACCAACAGCGCGGCATTCCGAGTACGGACCGCAAGGCGATGGTACACAAGGTTGACTTGGTGGACGAGGTTCGGGTGTATCTAAAATCGGTTGGCAACTTACAAATGGATTGCCGGAATATCTATCCGGACAACGGCAGAACGGTATATGATTGGTAACATGACAAAGGGCACTGTTGCCACAAACTCCGGGACATGGATCGGAACATTTTTGATTGAGACAAGCTTGATTAAGCGGACATTCCGAGTTGATTGTGCATTCCGGCCTACAAAACGGTGGGCTACCAACATAAGATGCGATGCAAGAGCAGACAGCTTGTTGATTTACTTCACGACATTGACTATTTGGACCGCAAGGTGTTGGCTGGCAAGGATTCTGTGGCACATCTAATTCTGTAAAATTATGGGTATAAAGGAATTTTGTAAAGACACGAACGATTTTAGTCTTACTTGGTATGGGTGAACATTGTACGAAAGCGTTGCCTTCCATACCGTCGGGACAACGACAAATCGGTATGTGATTCATAACTTCGCATATGGCGTTAGAAGCGCAAGTTCCTGGACAAGGATCAACACATTTGTGTCGTACACAGGAGCGATCTCTAGCGCATTCTGTATGCAATACACACTCTGGCCTACAGCCTGTATAAGGATCTCCATGGTACTCGGGTATACATGTACACTGACCATTGTTACATTTTGCGTTAGGTCCGCATCGTGAGGGTACGCATGGATCATCTTGAGGCACAACTTCAGCTGTATAAAAAATTACGACTTTACTAACTACACCTTTCAAACTAACCATTGACTTACTTCTTGGTGGTGGTAAGGGATTGCAGACAGTGAATGGATTGCCGGTATAACCGGTTTGACATGTACAGATAGGTGTGTGGTTTATCACATTGCACAATGCGCTAATGCCACAAGAACCTGGACATGGGTCGCGACATTTCTGATTTATACAGGCTTGATGACTTGGACACTCCGAGTTTAGACTACATTCCGGACGGCAAGTGGGTGGTGCACCAAGGAAATTTGGCAGACAGGAGCATGATGGTGAGCCGCGTACATCGCGACACTGCGAGTTTGGTCCACACGGTGATGGTACGCAAGGATCTTGTGGTTGACGTTGTGGCGGTGGTATTGATACCGGAGCTAGTAGAGAACAATTCGTAGGTGTGAAAACTTTTTCGCTGTTGATGTAATAAAACTGTGTGATCTTACTTATGATTCGGAAGCAACGCACGAATGCGTCACCGGTAAAACCGTTGTTACATGTGCAGATAGGGCTATGGTTTCTTACGCGACACTCAGCATTCTGCCCACAGACTCCAGGGCAAGGATCTACGCATTTCCGATTGATACATGCTTTATCAGCAGCACATTCAGAGCTTGAAGTGCATTCTGGTCGACATGCTGGTGGACTACCGACATAATCTGGCAAACAAGAACATACTCCTTGACCGTTTACTTCACGGCATTTCGAATTTGGACCACAAGGTGATGGTTGGCAAGGATTTACGTATACTTTAGGAGCTATAAACACGAGATATATTGAAAGATACACTGCTTACGCAATCAACATTCAAAAAATGCTTACGTTCTTCTTGTAGTACTTGGCATAGGCGATAAGGGTCACCATTGTAACCGGGATAGCATTCACAAGACGGTAAATGATTAATCACTTGACATATTGCATTTGTGCCACAAGTGCCGGGACATGGATCGACGCATTTCTGATTTTGGCATGCCTTATTCGATGGACAATCTGAGTTCAAGACACATTCAGGACGACAACCTTCGTATGGATTACCGAAGTACTCTGGTAAGCATTGGCAAGAGCCAGCATTGTCGCGTTCTTCACATTTAGCATTGATGCCGCATGGACTGGGACTGCATGGCCTCAATACTTCGATTGGTTCTGCTCGTACTGGATTACATTGTGAGAATGGATCTCCAGTAAAGCCTTCTTGGCAGAGACACATGGGTGTGTGACTGAAGACCCGACAATTGGCATTTAAGCCACACAGTCCAGGACATGGGTCTTTGCACTTTTGATTTATACATGCTTGGGTGGATGGACATTCTGAGTTTGAAACACATTCAGGGCGACAATTTGGTGGTGATCCTGTAAAATCTGGCAAGCATGAACATGACGGGGAGTCACCTGAAACGCGGCATTCGGAATTTGGACCGCAAGGCGTGGGCACACAAGGATTAGCAGGTGTGACATCACGTATAGGAGCAACTAGTGTTTTAAAAACCATCAAATTAGAAAAATGTTTATGTTGTGAGAATTTAAAGTCCAGCTTACTTATTTCCTGGCAACGCACAAATGGATTTCCTGTCATTTGAGCGCGACAAGTACAGAATGGATTATGATTGACAACGTTGCATACTGCGTTGAAGCCGCAGGTGCCAGGACAAGGGTCGCGACACTTGGAGTTCTGACATGCCTGATCTGGTGGACAATCCGAGTTCGTTGTACATTCCGGTCGACATTGCGGTGGACTACCAATGAAGTCTGGCAAACAAGAGCACACACCTACATTTTGTAATTCGCGGCATTGACTGTTGGGACCACATGGTGATGGTTGGCAAGGGTTTATTGGAACTGGTTCTAGAGATTAAGATGGAGAGCAGTTCATAAATTGTTCGAGGAAAGAGATAAATTAAATTTACTTTCAATCACGCGACATTCAAAGAAGGCGTTGCCCGACATATTGTCGGGACAGTGACACATGGGCACATGGTTGTTGACAACACAAATAGCATTGGTACCACAAGTTCCGGGACAAGGGTCGATACATTTATTGCGCACGCAAGCGCGATCACGTGCACAATCGGAGTTCAGAACACATTCTGGACGACAGCCTACATAGGGATCACCCTGGTATTCAGGTATACAAGTGCATTGCCCATTGTTGCATTGAGCATTTGGTCCACACGGTGATGGAACACATGGATCATCGCGAACTGGTGGTTGAGTTGCTGTTGTGAAAGAAAATTAGTCACTACGTGTCACGACGAATATGTAGTTTAAACTAGTCTTACGTTCTGGTGGCTTAGGGTTACAGTTGATAAACGGATTTCCAACATAACCATCTATGCACAGACATGTTGGCGTATGATTGATGACACGACAAACTGTATTTAGACCACAAGCACCTGGACAGGGATCGCGGCATTTCTGATTGATGCAAGCCTGTTGACTTGGACATTCCGAGTTGATGGTACACTCTGGACGACAGTTGGGTGGTTGACCAATAAAAGTGGCTAAACAGGAACATGATGGCACTCCATTTACATTACGACACTCTGCATTAGGACCACAAGGTGATGGCAGACAGGGGTCACGAATCTCTTCGCGTTCAATTTCGATAGGGGGCGCTAAAATAGATATAAACATACGCTCAGCATAAAAAAGATCAGGTTCAGACATGTCGAATATCTCACGTGGTATAGGATAACATCTAGTGAATGCATCGCCGGTAAATCCATTATTGCAAGTACAAATTGGACTATGATTTCGAACGCGACATTGAGCATTGCTGCCACATGGATCAGCAGCGCATGGATCTACGCACTTCTGATTAACGCAGGCCCTATCTGTGGCACACTCTGACGAAATGGTGCACTCGGGACGACAAGCGGGTGGTGTGCCAATAAATTCTGGTAGACAAGAGCACACAGCTTGACTATTCACCTCACGACACTGACTATTTGGACCGCATGGCGATGGTTGACAGGGGTTAACATATTCCGTGCGCATAGCTATAATACCACAAAGGCAAATAAAGGTGTTAGAACTGAACATAAACGCGGAAAGAAAGATTCTTACGTTCAACTGGGCGGGTGCAAATGCGGTATGGATCACCAGTGTAGCCAGTTATGCATGTACAGGAAGGCAAATGGTTGACTACTTGACAATCGGCATTCTGACCACATGTTCCTGGGCAAGGATCCTGACACTTCTGTTGTTGACATGCCTTATTCGAAGGACAATCAGAATTCATTACGCACTCGGGGCGACAACCCTCATAAGGATTACCAAAGTATTCAGGCAAACAAGCGCATGAACCGGCGCCATTGCGTTCGCGGCAAACTGCATTCGGGCCACAAGGACTTGGGCTGCAGGGTGTGCGTACCTCGACCACGTCTCGTTCGGGTGGTAGATTGCATTGCACAAATGGATCGCCAGTATAGCCGACCACACAAGTACATTGTACCGCATGGCTAACTACACGGCATTCCGCATTGACACCACAACGTCCCGGACATGGATCAACACATTTCTGATTAATACAAGCCAAGCTGCTGGCACAATCAGAGCTCGTGACACATTCTGGACGACAATTGGGTGGGCGACCTATATACGATTCAAGACAAGAGCACGATGGTGCCTCGCCAATGGGGCGACACTGCGCATATGGTCCACATGGTGATGGACGACATGGATCTGTTGGCACAACGTCGCGTGGTGGTTCAACTATACAGAAATATAAAGTGAAAATGTAACTACACGGAACAGAATATTTTTTTGTTGAACTGCTTACTTATCGGTTGACAGCGTATGAATGGATTGCCGCTAAAACGAGGTGGACACGTACAGAATGGACTATGATTGACAACAGTGCATTTGGCACCGATACCGCAAGTACCGGGGCATGGATCGCCACATTTCTGATTAAGGCAAGCCTGCGTAGGCGTGCAATCGGAATTCGAAACACACTCGGGACGGCAAGTTGGTGGACTGCCTATGAAGTTTGGTAGACAAGAGCAAACGGCTTGTTGGTTGACCTCACGGCATTGTGAGTTCGGTCCACACGGTGAAGGATGACAAGGATTTGTATTTACGATTTCTAGCAATAAACATTTACAATTAGCGTGAAACAATCGAACAACTGTGCAGTGAAGCTTACTTGGTGCTGGACTACAACGAATGAAAGCACTACCAACAGTGCCATCGGGACATCTACACATTGGTATGTGGTTTATAACATCACAAATGGCATTTTCACCACAAGTGCCTGGACAAGGGTTCGCGCATTTGCTGCGCAAACACGCCTTATCACGTGCGCAGTCAGTATTCAAGACACATTCGGGACGACAGCCTGTGTACGGATCACCATGATATTCTGGCAGACAAGTGCAAACACCATTGTTGCATTGCGCATTTGCGCCACACGGCGAAGGATGACATGGATCGACAGGTTCATCTAAGAAAATAAACGTGAGTTTGTAAGGCGGGTGTTTTAAGAATTGCGCCGCAAAATCATGCTTACTGATGATTGGTTCTGGTGGTAAGGGACGACAGTTGCTGAATGGATCGCCCGTAAAACCACTGGGACACGTGCAAATCGGCGTATGATTGACAACACTACACTCTGCGGAAAAGCCGCAAGAGCCTGGACAAGGATCGATACACTTTTCACGTAAGCACGCTCTATTCGAGGGACACTCAGCGCTGATGGTACACTCCGGATGACAGTTGGGTGGCGCGCCAATATAACTCTGTAGACAGGAACAAGACGGTACGCCATTTATGTTGCGACACTCACTATGCGGACCGCAAGGCGAGGGTACACACGGATCGCGTTCGATATGTAAAATGGCTGGAGGTGCAGCTATTAGTATGAGGAAAACAAACAAAAATGAGTGAAATCTTACTACCGCTAACACAATGCATTAACGCTTACGTGGTATCGGATAACAACGCGTAAAAGCATCGCCAGTGAAACCGTTGCGACACTGACATAGCGGACTATGATTGCGCACGCGGCATTCCGCATTCGTGCCACAAGTGCCCGGACAAGGATCCTGACAACGTTGATTGATGCATGCCTTGTCGTAGGCACATTCAGTGCTAAGCACACATTCCGGACGACAATTTGGCGGTACGCCGATATAACGTTCCAGACATGAGCACACCGCCTGCCCGTTAAGTTCGCGACACTGCGAATTTGGACCGCAGGGTGAGGGTTGACAAGGGTTTGTAGGTGGCGCTTGGCGTATCGCTGTTTAGATCGTTGTTAAAATGAAAGAACCAAGAGAAAAGAAGAAGAAAGAAAAATGCGTAAATCAGTTGTTTTGGGTACGCAGTGGACATAATGTTGCTTACGTGCTGGCGGCTCCACATGACAATAACGATACGGATCGCCCGTATAACCGATGCGGCACATACAAGTTGGCACATGATTTGTAACGCTACATTCAGCATTCGTGCCACATGTGCCCGGACATGGATCGCGACATTTCTGTTGTGTACACGCTTGTTGTGTTGGACAATCGGAATTGCGTACACACTCTGGACGACACGCTTGATATGGATCACCAAAGTAGTCTGGCAGACATTGACACGAGCCAATGCCGCCACGATCGCGACAAATTGCATTCGAGCCGCAAGGATTCGGCTCGCACGGTGTGACTTGTTCGTATACGATACGCTCTGTGTTGTAAAGAAAGAGAGAAAGAGAGTTGAAGAAAAGAGAGAGTCGAAAATGTTGAATTAGCAAAGTTTGACATTTATGCCTTTGTAAGGTATGTCATTAGTAAAGTCAACACACCTTTTGCGTTGGAGTTGAGCTGATTTTTGCTTTCTTTTTTTCCATTTCCACAGCCAATTTTTGTGTTTTTGGTTTTTGTATTAGTTTTTTTTTAATAACTTTTTTTTTTGCTTGCTTGCAACGAGAGCGGTGAGGTTAGCGCACGTTAGATAAATTTACGTAATTGCCAACACACAATAGCACACATACAATACTACAACAATAACAATTTGTATGTGCGATGTGCATTAGCGTTAATATTGTTACACTGTTACGGTTACGGTTACGTTTACGTTTACGGTGTTTACGTTTAACAACGGTTAACTTAGTGGCTATAGTTAAATAGTACGACTGTTAGACAACTTTTGGCGGTGCACTTGCACATACATACATACACTTACGGTTGCATGTATGTATGGTTAACGGTTAAACTTAACATAAGAACAGTTATGCGTGTGTGTGTGTAGGTGCAACACTGCGGCTGTGCGCTTAAAATTCTTTATTTTTTTAATTTTGTTAATTTAATATTTATTTGTGTGTTTGTTGTTTGGTGGTTAACGTGTGTGAGTGCGTATGAATGTGCGCGTGTACTTTAGCGGCGTGTAATGAAAATTTCGTAAAACGAAAATTTTCTTAAATATAATTTAATTAATTAATTTTTTTTTGCAATAAAACGCAATTTGGTTTTAGTTTCCAATTTCGGAATTTTTTTTATTTAAATTTTTTTTTTTTCAAAATAATTTTGAAGCCATATTAGACAAAGCTTGGTTGGCATACTTATTACTAGCTTATAAGTTAGAATTTGTTATAAAAGGTTTTGTTAAAAAATGCACATTATCCAGCGTTGAGTATTTGCGATAAAAGCGACGTTGAGCAGACAACAAAAAAAAAAAATTTGTAGGGCCGTTGAGTAACAACATCAAGAATACTACTTGCTGTTGTAGATTAGCTTGGGTTAGGGTGGTAGGCAAAACAAAAAAAAATACAACAATAACAATGTTGTTCAACCAAACGCAGTATATCAACGTAGCAGACAGACTTAGTATGCGTGGGTAGGCTTATACAAATAAGTGTAAACAGGCGTGTGGGTATTAGGGTGGGCCAATTGTGTTTAGCTTACATTTTAGTTTTGTGTTATAATAAGCACTTTATATTTTTTAATACGTTGCAAAATTTTGTGTTTCCATTTGTTTTTGGGGTTTTTTTTAGCAGTTTTTGTGGGTGTTTTTGCAATTCAGGGGCGACTACTTAGCAGTTTAGTTGTTTTTTGTTTTTGCTGTTATTATTCATTTTTATAAAGCATTTCATTAATTGGTTTTTCGTTTTGCCACTTTCTTCCAGCAACAAAAAACATTACGTAATTGCAACAACAAAGCGTATAAATAATCAATCAATGGGCTTACAAACTAAATAAGGCTTGGTTAAAGGCATTTAATGGTAAGCAAGAGGCGGTAATATGAGGCAAGGCGTGATTTTTTCCATATTTTTTTTTTGTTTTTGTTTTAAGGCGAGTAAGGCGTTTAGCAAGTTGGCGTCGTATATAAATAAGCAATGTTTTAATAAAGGCAGGTTTATTTCATAGCATTTGTTTAATAAATAATATAAAAATTTTTGGTAATCATAAAAACCCTGTCTTTTACAGCTGTCACACACTCTCAAAGGCGTAACAAATTCGGACAGTTCGTACGAGATTTGCGCCTGTTGAAAACTGCATTTTGCCGCTGCGGTGCTTTCAAAAGTGTGGTGAGTATTAAATTCGTGTTAAATGCAAACATATAAACACATATATTTGAATGAATTTAAATTTTTTTGCATTGCAATGCAACGTGTTTGACAGTGTAAAAAACATGATTTTTATTTGTTGAGTGTAGAAAAATGTGTAACAAATCAGAACAGTTCGAGTGCGCGCGCGTTTTTATGTAACATAAAGCATTTGTGGTGCTCAAAAAACAAATTAAAAACAAAGTTGTCTATTAAAAACATTAAATAATATTATTGAAAATATATATTTGTTGCTGTGCGTAACATAAATGCGAATACATACAAACAGACACAAAAATATGTGAAACAAAAATTAATATTATTTTTTTTATAACAAAAATTTGTATAAAAACCTTTTTTTACGAAAATTTTTTTTAAGAAAATATTTTTTTAAGAAATTTTTTTTTTATGAAAATATTTTTTTAAGAAAATTTTTTTTTATGAAAATATTTTTTTTTTATGAAATATTTTTTTTTATGAAATATTGTTTTTATGAAAATAATTTTTTATAAAAATTGTTTTTATGAAAATATTTTTATGAACATTTTTTTTATGGAAATATTTTTTTTATGAAATATTGTTTTTAAGAAAATTATTTTAAATTTTTTTTAAATTTTTTTTTGTAAATTTTTTTTATGAACATTTTATTTTGTAAAATCTTATTTTTATGAAATACAAACAGACACAAAATTTTGTGAAATATAATTTGTTCATTTTTTGTTTTATGAAAATATTTTTTAATGAAATTTTTTTTAGGAAAATATTTATTTTATGAAAATATTTTTTTATGGAAATTTTTTGTATGAAAATATTTTTTTTTTTTTAATGGAAACATTTTTTTATGAAAATATTTGTATTGCTTTTTCTTTTTACGAAAATTTAAAACGCTTAACTTCGTAAAATATTTAAGCATTTTTAACACATTTAATTTTAAAACAAATTAAATATTTTTATTATTATTAAGAATTAAAAGCAAAAAAATTTAAAATTGCAATAATGAAAAATATAAAAAAATTAAAAATCTTTGGTGTGAGTGAGATCAGCGTTTAAATTTTGACCAATTTTTCACTGTGTAATTGCTAACGGTGCAAGTACACATAAATACGTACATGTAAAAAAGTTCTGTTCTAATTCGTGTAAACCATAAAGATGGATAATGCTGAACGGGGACTTTCGAATAACAAAAAAAAATTTAATTAAATTTTTCCGAATTTAAATCGTTTAAAGTGCACTATAACTAAGGCACACTTAAGTCTTAAGCAAAAGTCCCGTTAACAGAATTTTCCATTCAGGTAACAACCGTTTTTTTTGCACATGAATATAGTGGTAATAATATTTTTTAATAAAAGCGCCCATTTCTGCAAATTAGCTGGCATAATTGTTTGGCTTGTGCTTAACGAATATAGCAATAACAATGTTAATAAGTTGGAACGGTTGTGCCTGTCGTATTGACATATAAATGATTGAAATAAAAGTGGTCCTACCTTGTACGGGCTGGCAGCCGGTGAACGGATCACCTGTATATCCCACTTCACATGTGCAAATAGGCATATGATTGGCCACATTGCAACGCGCGTTGAAACCGCATGAACCCACGCAGGGGTCTTCACATTTCTGACGTATACATGCCTTGGTAGGCGGGCATTCCGGATTGATGGTACACTCGGGACGACAGTTTGGTGGTTTGCCCAAAAAGCTGACCGCACATGAGCAGGCGGGACTATCGCCAATCACCTTACATTCGGAGTTCGGTCCACATGGTGATGGTATGCACGGATTGGTAGGTGGGCGCACTGCGACGTCACGTTCCTCTTCGTAACAACGTGTGAACGGATCGCCTGTGTAGCCGGAGTTGCATGTACAAATCGGATTGTGATTGATGACTTGACATCTAGCGAATTGGCCGCATGCGCCTGGACATGGATCGACACATTTCTTTTGTATGCATGCCGTTTGCAGTGAACACTCCGAACTGACTATACATTCTGGCTTGCAGGCTGGTGGTGAGCCCAGCATGCCTGGTTGACAAGCGCAGACAGCACCCTGTGCTGTTGTTTGACAAATGCTGTTCGGGCCGCAAGGGTTTGGTTGACATGGATCTTTAGGTATTAGGTCACGTATTATCTCAGGGCGACAATTGATGAACGGATCGCCGGTATAACCCTTTGGACAACTGCATATTGGTATATGGTTGCTAACGTCACACTGTGCACTTTGGCCACAAGTACCCGGGCAAGGATCTACGCATTTCTTATTGAGACAAGCACGATTGGGTGAACAGTCCGTGCTGAGCGTACATTCGGGACGGCATCCTACATACGGATCACCTTGATAGTCACGTATGCAAGTGCAGATGCCATTGTCACATTCGGCGTTGGCGCCACATGGTTGCAAATCACAGGGATCAGCTGATACGGGGGGTGGTGTTTTGACTTCGATGATTTCCACGCATTGTGAGAACGGATCGCCGGTGTAGCCAGTGCGGCAAGTGCAGATGGCCAGATGATTTTGTATGCGGCACTCGGAATTGATGCCACACGTGCCTTCGCATGGATTGCGGCATTTTTCTGCTATGCAAGATTTATCCGACGCGCAATCAGTGTTGACGACACATTCGGGTCTGCAATTTGGTGGCACACCAATATAATTCGAGAGGCATGAACAGGATGGTTGATCGCCAATGGCACGACACTCAGCGTATAAGCCACACGGTGATGGGAAGCATGGATTCTTTGGTGTCTTAGGCTCGTCTTTCGGTGGGGCGATTGGTGCTGGATAACAACGTGAGAATGGATCGCCAGTCATATCTAGTGGACAACTGCATATTGGATTGTGATTGATCACTTCACATTTAGCATCCACACCACATGTGCCAGCGCAAGGGTTGGCACATCTAAAGTTATGACACGCCTTGTTTTGTGGACATTCTGTGTTGACTGTGCACTCTGGTTTACAATTTGGTGGTGCACCAATAAATGTGTCCAAACAAGAGCAGACAGCGAGGCTGTTCGATACTCGACATTTGCTGTTGGGTCCGCAAGGTGATGGTTGACATGGATTGCCTTGTGGTGGTGGCTGTTGTGGGGTAACTTGGCGTTGACAATTGGAGAACGGATCGCCCGTGTAACCGTCACTGCAAACACAGTTCGGCACATGATTAACAGCATAGCATAGTGCATTTGAGCCGCAGATGCCAGGGCAAGGATCCTTACATTTGTTACGTATGCAAGCCTTATCTGTTGGGCAGTCAGAGCTGAGAACACATTCGGGTCGGCAGCCATCGTAAGGATTGCCTTGATAATCGTCAATACATTTGCATGAGGCGGCACCATTTCGTTCAATACATTCGGCATTAGCACCGCATGGTGAGGGCTCGCAAGGTTTGACTGGCTCTTCAATAGCTGGAACGCATTGTACAAAAGCATTGCCCGCAAAACCGGCGGGACATGAGCAGGAAACAGTATGACTAATAACGCGGCATTCCGCATTGGTACCGCAAGAGCCTGGACATGGATCACGGCATTTATTGTTGATACATGCTTGACTGGATGGACAATCCGGGTTGATAATACATTCTGGACGACAATTTGGTGGTGAGCCAAAGAATTCTGGCAAGCACTGACATGAAGGTCCACTAGCGCTAGCCTTGCAAATTGAGTTCGGACCGCATGGCGATGGTACGCAAGGATCACGAGGTGTACTTGGATCACGCTCCCTTGGTGGTTCAGGTGGTGGTAAATCTAGGCAACGTTTGAATGGATCGCCAGTTTTGCCTGGTGGACAACCGCAAATAGGACTATGATTGATAACTTCACAACGTGCGTCAATGCCGCAAGAGCCTGCGCATGGATCGGTACACTTTTTGTTTACACAAGCTTGAAGTGCCGTGCACTCACTGGACACCACACATTCAGGTCGACATTGTGGCGGGCTACCGATGTAGCCATCCAAGCAAGAGCAAACAGCATGACCGTTGATGTCACGGCATTGACTGTTGGCACCACATGGTGATGGCGAGCAAACTTGTTGTGGGCGTTCAATTATAACCTTTGGTTTACAGCTGCTAAACGGATCACCTTCGTAGTCAGCGACACATGAACAAATTGGTATATGGTTGAGAACTTCACAAACGGCATTAATGCCGCATGTGCCCGGACATGGATCCACACATTTGTTACGCATGCAAGCCTTATCGCGTGCACAATCAGCTGAAAGTGTACATTCTGGACGACAGCCATCATAGGGATTTCCTTGGTAATTGTCTTGACAACGGCATTCACCGTTGAAGCAGTCTGCATTTGGTCCGCACGGACTTGGATCGCATGGATCGTTTGGTGTTTTCGGTGTTTCCGTAACTGGTGGTATGGGACTACAACGTATAAATGGATCGCCAGTATAACCGTCAATGCAATTGCAAATCGGTACATGATTGAGCACATGACATTTAGCTTCGAAACCACAAGAACCTGGACATGGATCTCGGCACTTCTGATTGATGCAAGCTTCAGTTGGGCCGCATTCAGAGTTGAGTACACACTCGGGACGGCAGTTCGGTGGTGCGCCGATAAAGTCTTGTAGACAAGAGCAAGCAGGACTACCGCCGACAATTTGACATTTCGAGTTGGGACCGCATGGTGATGGTACACACGATGGTGGGCGTTCGGTTGGTTCAATATCATGAATAATTGCTGCAAAAAAGAGAGCGAGGGATGGATGTAAATATAATATACGTTCGTAATGAATTGCTGGAATGCTTCGGATGTAGATACTTACGTATTTTCGAACACTGTACGAATGGATCACCAGTCATGCCACGTGGGCAAGTGCAGATGGGGCTATGATTCTTTGTAGTACAAATAGCGCGTATGCCGCAGGTATGTAAGCATGGATCGACGCATTTATTATTTACACATGCACGTTCCGGCGCGCACTCCGAACTGACCACACACTCAGGGCGGCAGTTGGGTGGTTGATTGATGAAACCAGATTTGCACGAGCAGACAGCTTGGTCGTTTATGCTACGACAGATACTATTTGGTCCACAAGGTGATGGTACGCATGGATTGATTGGTGGTGGTGGTGTAACTGGTATCTGTTTGCATTGGAAGAATGGATCACCACTGTAACCAGGCGGGCAATTGCATGTGGGCACATGATTCTCCACCGAGCAAATAGCAAATTCACCACAAATGTTGTCGCACGGGTCAACGCATTTGAAGCGCACACAAGCCTGTGCCGTTGAACAGTCATCATTAACTTCACATTCGCGACGACAGCCGCGATCTGTATCGTAGGGATTGCCCTCGAAGCCCTCATGACAATAACATGCGCCAGCGCCATTTCGTTCTCTGCACTCGGCATGTGGGCCGCAAGGCGAAGGTTCGCAGGGAGATGTGGGCGGTTGTTTCGGTAGCACTGGTTGTATTAGGTCGCAACCCAATATTGGATCGCCTTCATAGCCATCGGCACATGAGCAGATGGCATTATGTTGCACCACTTTACAGAAAGCATTGTTACCGCAAGAGCCGGGGCAAGGATCGACGCAACGTTCATTCTGACATGATAAATTATTGGGGCATTCATCGTTGTTGGTACATTCCGGACGGCAGTTTGGTGGACGACCCACATAGTTGGTTTGACATGAGCATGCGGCCTGTCCGCCAATTTCACGACACAAAGAGTTGGGGCCACATGGTGAGGGTACGCATGGATTTTGTGGATCGCGCACTACTTCTGGTTCTTCAATGCAAGAGGTGAACGGATCACCTGTTAAACCAGGCGCACATGTACAGATCGGATTATGGTTAACCACTTGACAGCGTGCATTATTACCACACGCACCACGGCATGGATCCGCGCATTTTTGGTTTTGACAAGCGCGATTTTGTGGACATTCTGAACTAACAACACATTCCGGTTTACAAGATGGTGGTGCGCCGACATAACCATCGACGCAAGAGCACACAGCATGTCCATTAGATTCACGACATTCACTATAAGGACCACATGGCGATGGCTGGCATGGATTAATCGGTGTAATCGTGGTTATCTCGATCACAGCACACGAACGATGTGGATCACCGGTGTAACCATCGAAACACAAACAGTTCGGTGCGTGATTCAAGACACGACATTCCGCATTGATGCCACATACACCGGGGCATGGATCTTGACATTTATTATTGATGCAGGCGCGTGAACGATCGCAGTCTGAATTCTGCACACATTCTGGTCGACAGCCGCTATACGGATCGCCAAAGTATTCAGGCAAGCACGAGCAAGAACCAGCGCCATTGCGTTCACGGCAAACAGCGTTAGCGCCACATGGGCTGGGATTGCATGGATTGCGTGGTGCCTCCGTTGGGGTCACTGTAAGCAGGGAGAGAAAACAAAATTGGGATGTAAAGTACTGTTGGTGCCAAGTATTGCTGAGAGTTGGACATCTGAGACACTTATTTGACTACTACATTACATTCTGATTTACTTTTTGAACAACTCTTTTCTATTTAGAAACTCTAAAGCGCTCAAATGTCCTTTGGAAAGAATTGCATATTGTTTGTAGATATATACTTTTTACAACGGCACAGCCAGAGAATGGATCTCCAGTATAGCCGATTTCACATTGGCACGTAGGATTGTGTTTAATAACTGTACACTGTGTATGTACACCGCATGCGCCGATACAAGGATTTGTACATTTCTGATTGGTACATGCTAAATCAGCTGCACAGTCTGAGCTACTTAGACACTCGGGACGGCAATTAGGTGGTCGCCCCAAGTAGTTAGGCAAACAGGAGCATGCAGGTGAATCGCCAACTTCGAGACATTTCGAGTTGGGTCCACACGGTGAAGGTACACATGGATTACCAGGTTTAGCTACTACAGAAGGCACGTCCACTACATACATATACACAGGCAACAGGAAGATAGTTTAACATATAGGTAGACAGTCAGGCAGCAGGCAGGCAGGCAGTGTTGGATAGGTTTTTGTAGTTCGATACCGTAGTAGTGTTTTCATAGTTTGTTGATAGTAAGTTTGAGATGACATAGTAGTAGGTAGAGTAGATAGGGTTTTACACAGGCACAAAATACATATTTATAAGGAACACACATAAAAGTAGAAAATATGTAATAAAAAAGAAAGAAATACAGTTAGATATACAAATATATATACATGCAAGAATATGAAAAAGAGCTGACAGCGGTTAGCTTTGCGTCAGAAGCGTGCTGCTTTTCTACATGTCGCATAGGCAACTCAGTAGCTCAGAGCTTAAAACTTAATGCTCTTACTTCCTACTTCTAACGCCAAGTTACCGCTAGACGGCTTTGCAAAAACTACACATGCTTACGTTTAATTCTAGTACATCTACTGAAGGGATCTCCGGTATAACCGGGTGGGCAAGAGCACGCCGCATAATGATTAATAACTTGGCAGCGCGCCTCACTACCGCAAGTACCCGGGCAGGGATCAACACATTTCTGATTTTGACATGCAAGGTTTTGTGCGCAATCTGAGGAAACGATACATTCGGGTTTGCAATTCGGCGGTGACCCAATGAAATTTGTCTGGCAGGAGCAAACAGCATGGCCGTTTACCTCGCGGCATTGACTGTAGGGACCACATGGTGACGGTACGCAGGGATTAGTGTCTTTCGGGGCTGTACGGGTAATAAAGATAAGGGGAGTTAAGTAGTCAGCTTAAGTGGGAGTATTAGTAAGATTGTTGCAGTTCATACTTGGTGCTGGCGGTAGTTGTGGTATTTCACGGCAAGCGCTTAACGGGTTACCCGTGTAACCCTGTAGACAATGACAGGTTGGCGCATGATTATTCACACGACATTCGGCATTCAAACCGCAAACACCTGGGCAGGGATCGCTGCATTTGTTGTTTACACAAGATTTGTCACGTGGGCAATCGGAGTTGGCAATACATTCAGGACGGCAACCACTATAGGGATCTCCAAAGTATTCAGGCAAGCAGACGCATGAACCAGCGCCATTGCGCTCTCTACATTCGGCATTAGGGCCACAAGGTGAGGGTACACAGGGTGTAAGACGTTCTTCGGGTATAGCGGTGGCTAAATGGGTTAACAAGGGAACGAGTGTTAATAAGTGTGCTTTTCGAAAAAGTAGCGATGTTGATAGCTTACGCGTTGGATTACAGCCGGCGAATGGATCGCCAGTGTAGCCAGTCTCACAACTGCACACTGGTGAATGATTCACGACATTGCAGAAGGCATTGAAGCCACAAGAACCGGGACATGGATCTTTACAACGCTCATTTAAACAAGCCAAATTGGCTGGACATTCCGAGTTGAGCGTACATTCGGGACGACAATTTGGTGCACGACCCACAAAGTTCGGCAAACATGAACAGACTGGCGTTTCGCCAACAGCACGGCATTGTGAGTTCGGTCCACATGGACTGGGGACACAAGGGTTGGTTGGTCTTGTCGGTAAACGTGGTTCCTCTTCTAAATAATATATATCGTTAACAAAAATGTTCACACGCGTTTCTGAATAGACAATGGTCTTACGTTCTTTGATCAAACAACGTATGAACGGATCTCCTGAGTAGCCAGGCGGACAAGTACAGATCGGATTATGGTTTGTTACCTTACAGCGTGCTTCGTTGCCGCAAGTGCCCGGACATGGGTCTACACAGCGCAAATTCACACACGCCTTGTCCTGCGCACACTCGGAACTAACCGAGCATTCGGGGCGACAAGACGGCGGTGCACCAATATAATTGGTAATGCACGAACAGACGGCATGACCGTTCACTTCACGACATTGGCTGTAAGGGCCACATGGCGAAGGACGGCAAGGTTGTACGGGTTCGATGTCTGTAGAAAATTACACGAGGTTACTATTGAACTATATAATATAGATAAGAGCACTGTACGTTTTGGTTGTTCGCGACAATATTCCGACGGGTTACCGGTGTAACCAGACGGACAACTGCAGCTGGGCGCGTGATTAATGACATGACACTCTGCACCAACGCCGCAAACTCCAGGGCATGGATCGCGACATTTGTTGTTCATACAAGCGAGATTCTTCGGGCAGTCAGTATTCAATACACATTCGGGACGACATTCCGTGTACGGATCTCCAGAGTATTCAGGCAAACAGGTACAAGCGCCCACGCCATTACGTTCCTTGCAAACAGCATTAGCGCCGCAGGGGCTGGGATTGCAAGGCATTGGAATTTCTGGCGGTATATTAACTAGTGTGCGGGGAGGAAATAAAGTGTTTATGTAAGCATCGTATTGTGTGAAAACCTAACTGATACAACTAATGCAACTCAAGCGTGTCTAATATGAAAGCTTACTTTGTGGACTACATTCTGAGAAAGGATCACCCGTATAACCTTCCAAGCAGCGGCAAATTGGTCTATGATTATTTACAATACATGTCGTATATGAGCCACATGAACCTTGGCAAGGATCTTGACAGCGTTGATTGATGCAAGCCATATTACCGCGACACTCCGAATTCGATGTGCATTCAGGTCGGCAATTCGGTGCTCTGCCAATGTAGTTGGGCAGACACGAGCACACAGCTTGACCGTTTGCTAGCGACACTTGACACTGTGAATTCGGGCCGCACGGCGATGGTACACATGGATTTATGGGATCTCTTATAATAGGACGTTCTACATATATATATCGTATATACACACATATACAGCGTAAAGTATTCAACATGCAACCAGAAGAATATCCACAAAAATGAAGATACATAAGCAAAAGAAAAAGAAAAGTTCGTATAAGTAAATAAATGAAATGAGATGGAGATGGTGACTAGCAGGCGAGCGCACGATGCGCTGTGAAGCTTTCTACATATGTAAAGTGACATGCAAAAACAAATAAAAGCAATTCCAACAAACTTCGCAGCACACGGTGCGCCCACTTGCTATGAGTGAAAAGCGCAATGTTCTTACTCTCTTCGTAGATGCAGCGTACAAATGGATCGCCAGTGTAACCAGGTGTACAAGAGCAAATCGGATTGTGATTGACGACGCGACAAAGCGCATTATTTCCGCAAGTACCGGGGCAGGGATCTTTGCAACGTTCATTGATGCACGACTTGTCTTGTGCGCAATCAGAGCTGCTCATGCATTCCGGACGACAATTGGGTGGTGCACCCAAATAGTTCGGTAAGCATGAGCACACTGCGTGGCCATTGACAGGTCGGCAATTGCTATACAGCCCACAAGGTGACGGCTGACAAGGGTTGACCTGCACCGGAGGTTCATCTATGGTAGTGATAAGAGTGTTTGTTTTGGTCAGTATGGGTGTTACTAATCGTAGTGTGTTAGTTTGGGTCTTACATTGCGGTGGTGGCTCTGGTATGGGTGAGCAACCGCTGATGGGATTTCCAGTATAGCCGTTAAAGCATTCACAGTTCGGTGCGTGGTTAAAGACGGCGCATTCGGCATTACGCCCACACACACCCGGACAGGGATCGATACATTTGTTGTTGATGCAGGCGCGTGTCTTCGGACAATCCGAATTAATGACACACTCCGGTCGACATTCAACATATGGATCACCGAAATATTCGGGTATGCATTTGCATGAAGCCGCGCGATTGCGCTCCTCACAAATGGCATTCAAGCCACATGGGCTGGGTCGACATGGTTGAACCGGTTCATCGGGTACTGTAAATGTTGAGGGATTTTTTTTTCGTTTAGTAAGGTTTTGCTTAGTGGATTGCGGGTGAAATTGATTTAGACGTACTTGGTATGACTTTGTAGCAGCCAGAGAACGGATCGCCGGTGTAACCCGGTTCGCACATACAAATCGGTGCATGCGCACTGACTTGACAGCGTGCATTGTTGCCACACGAACCCACACAAGGATCGGCGCAACGTGCATTCATACAAGCCAAATGCGCTGGACACTCTGAATTGATTGTACACTCCGGGCGACAGTTCGGCGGACGACCAATGTAATTGGCCACACACGAGCAAACAGCGCCAGAGCTAGATGCACGGCATTGCGAATTCGGGCCACAAGGGCTGGGAACGCAAGGATTTTGTGGTGGTAGGCGTGGTGTATCTAACGGTTCTAAAAACAAGCAAAAATCGAGTTAGTGGTTGCTGATCTACAAGCACTGCGGTACGTGAATAACATACTTCTTTCTGGCAAGCATTGTTGGAATGGATCGCCAGTATAACCAGCAATACAGCTACAAATCGGTGAGTGGTTGGTAACGCGACAACGTGCATTCTGACCGCATGTACCCGGACATGGATCTTGACAACGCATATTAATGCAAGCCCTATTCGAAGCGCATTCGGAACTGAGCATGCACTCCGGTTTGCAGTTCGGTGGTTGACCCATATAGTTGGGTAGACAAGAGCAAACGGCGTGATTACTTGCTACGCGGCAAATACTATACAAACCACATGGTGAGGGGCGACAAGGATCTTTTGGTATAGGCAAATACATATCTAAATAATGTTGATTAATTAATAGAGAGAGAGAGAGAGGGAGCTTTGTTAGATCGTGTCACATTTAACATTCGTCTATATTGCATCATACTTGACGGTTTCTGCGAACAGCTACGCATTGGGTCGCCCGTAAAGCCGGTAATGCAAGCGCAAACCGGTATATGATGGGAAACGCGACATTCGGCATTGAAGCCACACAGCCCTATACATGGATCGACGCATTTCATATTAACGCAAGCTTTTGTGGACACACAATCGCTATTCTGTACACACTCGGGTCTACAATTTATATACGGATCACCGAAGTAATCTTGTATGCAGGTACATGAGCCAGCACCATTGCGATTACGGCAAATGGCATTTGAGCCACAAGGCGATGGATTGCATGGATCGGCGGGTATATCAGGCACTACGACTATAAACCGGATAGAGAAAATACAGATGGAGAGGATAGTGATGAGCATTTTTGATATAGTGATGAAGGTTTTGTGAAATATATAAATATGTGATAGATATGTACCGTAAATAATAATGGAAAAATACAAAATATAAATACATAAGAAGATTTTGAAATCAGCAATCGGAAAGTGAATTCTTTGTATATAAAAAATATTTGGTAATCAAGTTGAGTGGAACGAAATGAAAGCACAACTTGTGGAATGATAAGAAATTGAAACAAAAATATTTATGAAAGTATAAAACTGAAGAATGCAATACTGTACAGTCAAATAAAAGCAGTAAAGCGAAAAATGTGAAATGTAACGGAAAACCATAAAAGATGAGAACGGATATTTGTAGGAATGAAGAGGAATGGAATCAAGTGGGATGTAGGAAAACGGGAATGAATATTGAATAAATTCTTTCTAAATAATATATAATGAACCATATGGAAATTATGAAACAAAAATAAAAGTTTTTAGTCTTTGAAAAAATTCACTTTTCGACGTCTGACTCAAAACCCACAAGATAAGCTTACAACTAAAGATCTTCTGGAATGTGAAAATACTACTTAAACATGCAGGAAATAATAGAATAAATTCAATATACAATTGACAATTTACAACAATAATCAGGCACATGGAAAATTACAAATTCAGAAGGAACCATTAACCTTTACAAATACAAACTGAAATAAATATACAACATTAAGATTGAAGTAGCTATTGGCATCGGTGAACACCAAGCTTTTGAATTGGTTCTGCTTCCATAAAGCAGGAAGGCATATAATAAAATAGTAAATTTGAAACAGGTACTCACTTTGCGGTGTATTACAACCAGCATACGGGTCACCTTCGTAACCCTCGAGACACGAACATACGGGCTTGTGATTTTGTGCTGTGCAAAGGGCATTAAAGCCACAAGCGCCAGCACAAGGATCCTCACAACGTTGACGTATGCAAGCGCGATTCGATGGACAGTCCTGATGGATAACACATTCCGGTCGACAATTGGGTGGAGCACCAAACATACCTGGCGCGCAACTACAAGCGGCGCGGTTATCGACTTCACGACACTCGGCATTGGGACCACAAGGGCTGGGCAGACATGGGTTCACCTTTGGTTGTGGTTCGCGCGCTGTGTTGGGTGTCAATTTTATGTCAATAAAAAATGTATTGAAATGTTAATCAAATTAATGTTAGAACTTACGTTTCGGTATACATTGTTCGAATGGATCACCCATATAGTCGCGTGGGCATGAGCATATTGGATTGTGATTCACCACCTGGCATTTGGCATTGAAGCCGCAGGTGCCAATACAAGGATCTACGCACTTCTGATTGATACAAGCCAAATTTTGGGAACACTCAGAGCTGACAACACATTCCGGACGACAACTAGGTGGCGCACCGAAATAGCCGACTTGGCACGAACAGGTTGGACGACCATCAACTACGCGACATATGCTATTAGCACCGCATGGTGTTGGTTCACAGGGGCTAATTGGACCCATTGCTGTTATGGATTGAAAAATAAAATAAAATTTCGAATTAGACAACGTTGTAACCAAGCAGCAGATCTCATAGAAACAAAAGTAATGTTTGTATATACTTACGATAATCTTCACGCTTACAACCGGTGAACGGATCACCTTCGTAGCCACGCGCACAACTGCATGTTGGGATATGATTGACCACAGCGCATTCCGCATTCGAGCCACAAGTGCCGACGCAAGGATCGCGACAATGCTGCTTGATACAGGCCAACGATGATGGACACTCGGCATTGTAAACACATTCGGGACGACAACCGGTGGTGTAGGGATCACCGATATACGGTTCAATACAGCTACAGCGCGCCTCGCCATTACGTTCACTACACAATGCATTCTCACCACATGGGCTAGGATAGCAGGGATCAATACGGTCTTTTGGTTCTGTAACATCAAACGCGTGTTAATTAAAATAATTTTTGGTGACCATTTTGTAACTTACTTTCATCGATTTTGGAGCAGCCGACGAAGGCATCTCCCTCATAACCGCGTTCGCAGCTACAGTGCGCCGCATGTGAGATCACCGTGCAAAGCGCATTGTGGCCACATGTATTCGCACATGGGTTCTGACATTTCTCCTGTATACACGCCTTATCGGCTGGACATTCAGTATTTAGCGTACATTCTGGACGACAATATGGTGGGCTGCCAATATAATTGGCAACACATGAGCACACTGGACGTCCTTGTTTTATTTGACAAATGGAATTGGGTCCGCATGGCGATGGTACACATGGATTTCCGGGTTTGTGTTCAGTATCCGTACGTTCCTCTGGTATGCGAGTGCATGACACAAACGGATCGCCTTCAAAGCCAGGCTCGCAAGAGCAAATTGGGTTGTGGTTTAAGACTTCACAACGTGCTTCTACGCCGCAAGTGCCAGGGCAAGGATCGGCGCAACGTTGATTGATACAAGCTTTGTTTAGTGGACACTCAGAGCTTACAACACACTCGGGTTGACAGACTGGTGGGGAGCCCTTGAAGTTCGGTAAACATGAGCAGGCCGCATAACCATCTGGTGAGGTCAGACAACGTGAGTTGGGGCCACATGGTGATGGTTCACATGGATTACGTGGTCGGTCTGCTGGTCTTTCTGGTGGCAAGTAGTATGGATTGCATTGCACCGCTGCATCACCAGTGTAACCTTCGACGCAGATACATACCGGCGCATGGTTTACAATGCGACACATAGCGTTGATGCCACACACACCGACACATGAGTCTACGCATTTCGAGTTGACGCAGGATTTATCAGCAGGACAATCTGAGTTGAGCACACATTCTGGACGGCAACCAATGAACGGATCGCCGAAGTAACCCGTGCGACAGACGCAAGTTAATGCACCACTACGTTTTTTACATTCAGCATTAGCGCCACAACGTAATTTTTCACAGCTCGGTGATGGTGCTGGTACGAACGGTGATGGTGGTGAGCAGTGTTCATATGGATTGCCGTACAAGCCAGGTGGGCAACTACAAATCGGATTGTGTTCGTATACATTACACACAGCGTTGTGTCCGCACGAGCCTGGACATGGGTCCAAGCAACGCTGACCTAAGCAAGCGCGATCGAAGGGACAATCTGAGTTCGAGATACATTCAGGTCGGCAACGTGGATTTTGTTGAGCGTTGGGTCCAAAGCATGGATCGCACAGTGCTACACCATCGCCATAGATGGAGCAAACATCTTGTGGTCCACAGGGTGATGGCACACATGGATCGCGTGTTACATTCTTAAGTATTCCAACAGGTATGCATTGACGGAAAGCATCACCGGTGAAGCCATCGAGACAGCCACAGATTGGCGTGTGTTGTTGTACTCTGCAAATTGCATTGATGCCACAAACTGTGCCAGCACATGGATCGATACATTTGTGGTTGATACAGGCCTGAGCGGTGCCACAGTCTGAATTGATGTCACACTCTGCGCGACAGCCACTCTGTGGATCACCCAAATAACCCGGTAAGCAAGAGCATACAGCACGATGATTTAGTAACTTGCATTCACTATTTACACCACATGGACTAGGTAAGCAAGGATTTCGGCTTGGTGTCTTCGGTATGTCTAACGCATAACAGCGTATGCCCGGATTACCGGTGAGTCCAGCATTGCATGAGCAAACGGGATGATGTGCTTCCACGCGACAATTGGCACCTTGACCGCAAGCGCCTGGACAAGGATCGTAACACTTGAAGCCCATACAGGCCTTATCGTGTGGGCAATCGGCATCCACTTGACATTCGTAGCCATGGCAGCCCTTAGTTGAGGTAGGATCTCCAGATAAACCGTCAGGACAGATGCATGCACTTTGACCATCCCCTGCAACAACGCATTCAGCATTTGGACCGCAAGGATTGGGTTCACAAGCGCTGCGTGGTGGCTCACGGCAACCCTGATAAGGATCACCAATATAACCTGAACGACAATAACATTCCTCACGATTGCCAGTAACATAGCAGTCAGCATTACGGCCACATGGACCGGGTGTGCACAGCTCAACGGAAACTGGTGGTTTTTCACAAGCCTTAAATGGATTGCCAATCTTGCCATCTGGGCAGAAACAAACTGGTGTACGTGATGAATCACAAACTGCACCCGGACCGCAAGGGCTGGGATCACATGGATTCACAGGTTCGATACAACCACGTATCGTATTGGGACTTTCTACATAACCTGGTAGGCAAGTACATTTCGAAAAACCGTTGCTGAGTATGGCGCATTGTGTATTCGGGCCACAAGGTGATGGATCACACGGGCTCTTGGGCACCTCGCAAGGCACTAGCGGCGGTTGACCTTCATATTCGGGTAAACAGAAGCATGTTGGTGCGCCACTTACCATACGACAGCCAGAATTGGGGCCACAAGGATTCGGACGACACTCATCGCCTTCGGGTACTGAAAGAACAATAGCAGATGAATATATTTGATTCGGTGTATATTAAAAAAATGCGGTGAATACTTACTGCAATTCTTGAACGGATTGCCGGTAAGTCCTTTCGGGCAGAAGCAAATCGGATTGCCATTATCGAGCTCACAAAGCGCATTGACGCCACACGGATTCGGTTCACATGGATTGGTGGGTGGATTGCAGGCGACTTCTGGTCTACCAGCATAACCTGGCGGACATTTGCAGATACCGCGATGATTGACCACGTCACAGAGCGCATTGGCGCCACAGCGACACGGTGAGGCGCATTTACCATTAATGCACGCCTGACTAGCGTCACATTCGCGATCCGCGCGACAGCCTTGTTGCTGCGAGCATTCGATGTAAGCATTACCGACGAAACCGGCCAGACAGCGACATTCGATGCCATGATTTACAGGTATGCACTCGGCATTCTCACCGCACGAGTCCTCGAAGCAGGGATTGATGCAACGGCGATTGAGACGATCGCAAAGTTTCGTTGGCGGACAGTCCTCATTGTATTGACAGACGGGCGTGTGATCGAGCGCTTTAGTGTGTTGAAGCAGTAGTGACGTAACATAACGTAACGCAAACGTAATGCGTAGCCGAAATGCGTATTTATATGGTGCGCAGTTGTTTTTGTATTGTTTGTTTACAGGGTGTGGTGTATGTGTTTTGTTTGATTTGGTTTTTTTGTTTAAGGTGTATTTATAGGTTTCGTGGTGAGTTTTGTAATTTATTGTATTTTATTAATTTGTAATAAATTGATTTTGTTGTTGCGGTGTTCAGGAGAGTACACATTTTTTTACAGGTGAATGGTGTGAGCATATTTTACAGTGTTTTGAAATAGAAAATTAAAGAAACAGTTGCGAAATTAGAAATTGCAACAAACATGTTATGCATTTGGTGCGCACTTTGCACAGAAGAAATTAACTGTATAAAATTTTCTTTCTTTTTTAGGGTTGCCAGTATCAGTTGGAGTCACTCAACGGCTTGACAGCGTAGGTTTGCAATTAATTAATGATTTTTAATTATTTTATTAAACTAATTTTTAACAATTTTAGCTCCACTGTCTTCAACGCTGATTGACCCCACTGCCTTTCAACCGGCACTTACCTGGTTGACAGCCAATAAAACCGTTGCCTTGATAACCATCCACACAGCTGCAATCGGCCGCGTGATTCGAATTCATACAGACCGCATTTTGGGCGCAAGGATTATGCGCATCGCAAGGATGCTGACAGCGTCGATTGATGCAAGCCTCCGTAATATCACAGTCGGTATTTTGTGTGCATTCAGCTGTGTGAAGAGGGAGAGCAAAGAGTTAATATATTGCCAGAAACTAGCTTTCAAGCGTTTAACCAAAATAAAAAATAATATTGTATTCAGTCTCTTGTAAGTATTTGTTGATTAATTTTTAATATTAAAAATTAATAATTATTTTTTGTTTTTATTTTTAGTTACATATGTATGTATTGAATGAATGTAATAATGGTCGTTTGCTTACTTGTCCTATCCACGGGCGAGCATTTAATAGTCGGATTACCTTCATGCCCCTTCGGGCACGAACATATTGGCCGATGCATTTTCGCCACACACTTAGCGGTGGGCGCACAAACATTCGCAAAATCGCAAGGATTATGGCAAAGACCCATGTAACATGCTTCGTTCTCAATGCAATCATTGTTCGACTGACATGGTTCCGGATTCTTTGGTGAGCCGGGTGATTCTACTTGTTAGAGGAGTTAGAGTGTATTAGTGCGTGTATTATTATTATGTGGTAAGTTGTTTTTTGCTTTAAATATTAAAAGATGTATAATGATATTTATTAGAACAAAAAAGTCGGTTAACCAAACACACAAAAATATATTTATACATAGTCTATGGTCAGTATTTGGGAAGTTGTTTAGGAAATTGTTATTTACAATTGTGTTTTTTTTTCCACAAATAGTGGTGGTAGTTGAAGTATGCATGCTTAAAAATACGAAATTCTGTTTTGTAGAAACAGCGAGATAGTGAAAGCTCTTTGTAGAAAGCTTTCACATAAAAAATTTGAAAAGTAAATCAGTAATTATACAAATCATAGTACCCCAAAACTTCATCTACATTTAATAATTTGAAATAAAAGTTCTAATTAAATTTAAGAAGTAAAAGCTTTATATGAAAGCTTAAATTATACTTGATGCTAAAGTTTTGCCAATATAATATATACAAATTGCATGCTATAGTTCATTTTAAACAGCTGAAGTGAAAGCTATGTCTATATTAGAGAGCTTTCACATATTCGACTTTAAATATCATTAAATAATTTATTTCAGCAATATTTTTGAACTAAATAAAATCTAAATCCTAATATATACAGAATTCTAAGACGAAAGTGCAAGCACGTAGTATGTGTTTTTAAGCAACACAGAAATTGAATTTTAGTGAAAGCTTAAGAAAGCTTCAATCGAAAGCTTTCAGACTTATTTGATCTTAACATTTAAAATGAAAGTTTGGTGAAAGCTCTTCGCGGAAATGAAAATAAACCATTTATAATGACATTTTTAAATTTCTTTTACACATAAACATGCTTTCTTTGAATATTTGCTCACATTCCCCTACAAATATAACATGCAAAGTCTACTCAAAACAGTCAGTTGACAGTCAGAAACCATGCAATTTCCTTACTGAAAGTTCAAGTGTGCAACTACTACGCTCTACATATTTTTTATACCTTTTACACACTCCGTATCGCTTGTGTCCCCATCGCGACACTTGTTGCGACACATGCCCAGCACGCATAATTGACTAGTACCACAGTTAGTATGATCTGTACAAGTGTTAAACATTGTGATATCAGTAGATGTGCTAATTGTGGTCGTTGGCGCTGCTGGTGTAGCAGTTTCGGTTGTTAGGAATTGAGTAGTAGTGGTGCCGGGTACAGTGGTAGTTGGCGCAGCGGTTGTTGTTATACCAGCCGCCTCCGTTTGCGCCGTACTTGACATTGTTGTAATCGGTTCGATGGTCTCATAAACCACTGGTGTTGTTGTACCCGCAACAGTTGGACGTTGTGTAGTTTGTTCCGCTGCTGGTGGTGTTATCACTGGGAACATTGTGGTCACCAAATCACGCACACCCATTGTGGTGGTTTGCTCCAACTCTTTCATGGGCTCTGTAACCATTGTCACCGGGAAGGTGGTACGTTGTGTTGTTGTCAGCAATGTAGTGAAATTATAATCGAATTCATTCGATGTATCAATGCGTGTAGTTTTCATTTTCGGTGTTGTTGTGCGCGTATCAAATGGACCCTTAGTATCCTCACCGCGTCGCGAACTGCTGCTGCTACTGCTGCTCGAAGTGGATGACGTCGATGTGGAGACTGACACTTGGACCGCAGGCGTGGTTGGCTGCTCGGGCACAGTGCTGGCGGTTATGTTATTCTCACCATCGCGATAACCTTTTGGTGGACCAGTTTTACTTGCAGTCGTATTCATATCCTCGGGCTCTTTCAACGCCTCGGTAGTGATAGACATGGGCTTTTCAGTGGTCCTACTGGTGATTGGCACTGTGGTAGTGTCTTCGAAGTAGGCGTTGGTTGTTGCGGGCGGGGTTGTGGTATCGCTTGGCGTAGCGGTGGTGGTCGTGGCAGTGATAGAGTGGGTGGTGCTGGTGCTCGTGGTTGTTGTGCCAGTTTGAGTTGTGTCGGTGATGTCGGTGGTAACATCAGTGATTGGTGGGTTAGATGTGGTGATGGTAGTTGTTATATTGGTAGTGGTGGTTGTTATTGTAACGTTAGCTATTTGTTGTTGGATATTTTTTTGTTTTTTTTTGTGATACGTATTTACACAGGTTACACGTTAACGGGGTAGGTTTTATGGAAAATATATACAAAATATAAATATTTACAAATACAACAAAAAAATTAAAATAATAAAAAACAAAAAAGGGTAAACGTGTAGCTAAATCGAACACTAAACTAGGTGTTCTCTGTGTGTGTGGGTGTGTGTGTTGCAAATTATTGGCGTGTTAAAATTAATTCTCTTTTAAACTGTTTATATGTATGTACAACAAATAGTGGTTTATAAAATATTTTTGTTAAATTGCTTTTACAAAAATATAACTTTTATGTGGAGTAATAAATTAAAGGGAGATTTATTCATTAATCAATTTAATAATTACATATATACACAGTTATAGCTGTACAGTTAAATTATTGCGCAAATTTTGGTTAATTTTGTGTTTAAGTGTTTTTAATTTTGTTTAATTTTCTTGTTAAAACATGACAAATTTTTAGTGTGAATCAGTGAAAAGTTTTCTAAATGACACTCACCTTTGATGCAGGCGCCTGTGGTGGGATCACAGTTGGTGCCTGTTGGGCAGTGCTCACAGCCAGGTGTGCGACCAGTTGCTGTAAGGTTCGGTGAAAAAAAATATTTTGTTATTTAAGAAATAATTTATAAATTTCAATAAAAAATCATACTTTGACGGCAGTGACAGCCATCGCATTCGAAACCGGGACGACAGTCGGCCTTACGTTGACATTCGCAGACTGAAAATTTTGGAAAACAATTATAAATTTATTATAAGCAATTGATTTGTATATTACTGCTTTAAACAGGGGCTAACATTTTTCAAAGTTCCGGTTAAATTATAACCGCTGGTTAATTTTTGTAAAGAGCAACTTATTCAACTCAATAGTGACTTAAATAAAGTTCTTTAAATGGTTTTGGCTAGGAATCTCATTTTAGTTTAGACAAAAAGCATTTAACCGCCAGTTAAATTTTAACCACTGGTTATGTTTTCATTAACATTCATATTTTTGTTTTTTTTTTGAAATTACCACAATCGATTTTAAGCACTGTCAAAATAAGATACAATAAAATATTTAACCGCTGGTTAATTTTACTGAGAAAATTATTTAACTCCCGGTTAAGTGAATACTAGCGCTTGAAGCTGACCAATAATCAGTTGTTTCAAATAATTTAATGAATATTTTTATACTACAGACATATAAGCTACCGGTTAAATTTTAACATGTGGTTATTCTTACATAATACTAACTGCTGGTTAAATTTAATAATTTCAAAATAAATACAAACTCTTCAAAATTCCTTTATGACTCACCTTTCGAGCAAACCGGTTGATGTTCAATCACCTGGCACTCCTGTTCACGTCCACAGGGATTAGCAGACGAGCAGGGATCCAAGCATACGCCATTAATGCAAGCACGTTGTGTTGGGCATTCGTCGCTTGAAGCGCAACCGATTTCTATGGAGCGTCGCATAAATAACGAGATAGTGCAAGAGAAAGGGACAGAGTGTTAGGTAACGCGCGCAAGGCGAGAGAAAGAGAGGAAGAGAAAATATATGCAATTAGTTATATGCAGTGATTACTTTTTTTTTTACTTTATTTTCAACTAAAATATAATGTTATAAATAAAGCAGGCAATTGTTGTTAAATATAAATATGTTTTTTTTAATTTTTTTATTTTTTTTTTCAATTGTTTAATTGTGAAAGCTAATATTATTGTACGCCGATTGTTTTAGTTATTTTCTTTTTGGTGGAGTTGTGTATTATTATTTTTTTCTTTCAAATAATTTAGTCAGTCAAGTGTAGTAATATTTCCTCATTTGTTTGGCTTGTAGAATAGTTTTTTGTTAAAAGAGTTAAATTATTTTTTTTTGTATAATAAAAATAAGCGTTTACATGCAGCAGAAGCTTTTTTGAAAATATTGTACTAATTTTAGAAAGTAAAATTAAAATGTGAAATAGCATTTCTACGCTACACTAGAGAGAGTAAATATATTTGTACAAAAGTGCCAGCATTAGTTTTAGTTTACAGTTAGCCGAAAGCGTCTACATACTTTCGTATATACAAAAATAATAACAAACATGCATTACAATAAATTACTACGCACTACTACTACGGTGGGACATATAAAATACTTGTTTAGTAAACCGTTAACCAACATTAATGACGAACTACTACATATATTTATTTACAATATATTTTTTTTAATTTTTACATAAATATTTGTTTTTCATTTTGTACTTAGGTTTTTATATAAAATTTATGTTATCAATATTATTGTGCAATAAATTTTTATATCAATAATATTGCGCAATAATATTTTTATATCAATATAATTGCACAATATTTTTATTATCAATAATATTGCGTAAAAATATTACTATCAATATAACTGCACAATATTTTTATTATCAATAATATTGCGCAATAATATTATACTTTTTTTAAATTATATTTTCTTGTATTAAATTATTTTATGGTTAGTCCTACATTCAAATTCTTTGCCAAATATTTACACAAAAACATAGTTGCATGCAACAAATGTACGCTGGATTGCTTCGCGTGCGAGCGCAAACTCAAAACCGTTGTCCTCGTAATACAAACATATAATATGACGGGCTGCTTTGGTGACACAAGGCATGCGACGGACGATTTGATGAACGAGAGAGAGAGAGCGAGATAGATGTTGAAAATGATAGAGCGTTTTCGGAAAAGAGTGTTGTGGTGATAAAAGTGGTGATTGTATGTGTGCGTGTGGGATCATAATGAGTGTTGGAAGAACATAATTATAACTTTCACATGTGGAGCAACTAAAGTTGTTTGCTCTCTTGAAGAAAACACATAGTAACAGAGGTAACATGCAAAACACAGAGAGAGAGATAACGGTGATATACGCGCTGCCCAGTCCAACGTTGCAAATATATTTTGTATGTAACTAAGAGCAGGGTAAATGCTTTCCAAGTTGATGATCCACAGATAAGGCGAAGATACTTATAAAGAAACATACGATCCAATAGAAGAACCCCCAGAGGTGCTCACGCTTTGTTTTTGGTGCGTTTGTAAGAAAAACTCACGAGAGCGAGCACAAGTGGTAAATTGAGGGTTGTGTATAGGGGAGTATGTGCGTGTGTTGGGGAAAAAAACAGATAGAGTTCAGTACATATAAGAGATACGGTTTTCGGGAGTAATAGCATACCATATAAGACTTTCACAATAAGAACACGATAACACAGACAGAAGAAATCAAAAAAGACACTAAACAAAGACAGCTGAGCGGCAAAGACACATAACGTAAACTAATAATTAAATGAGACACAATTGAGAGGGAGCGAGTGAGAGAATATGAGCGAGCGAGAAATGTTGAAAAAAAACACGTATAAAATGATTGCTGCATACATGCATGATATGTCTATGATGGGTGACTCAGATATTGATGCGTTTTGTGGTAATAATATTCCCCAGATAACAGTTGCATTTTCAAAACTTTGCCGCTCGACACAGAAATCATACGAGTAGTAGAGTAACACTTATTCAGCAGACAAATAGTAGTGTGTAAGAGAGTAGAGTAAAACAGAGTAGACAAAGTGGATAGGAGCAGACGTCCTTGCGGCAGTATCCACCGGTCGTCGCTATAAACCGAAACCCCCGCATTGCAAATGCATTCCATCGAAGACAATATAACAGATGTCTTCGATTTTTTTTGCTAACTAATTTAAGAAACAAGCTTTTCTTCTTGTCATATGTATACATACATACACACTTATGAAGTTACCTGCTATTATATGACAATCGGTAGTATTTACATCAGCTGCGTTATCGCAAAAGCACATGGGCACATGCTCGATCGTGCGACAGATCGAAAAATTCGGACTATACATGTGACAGAAATTCGGCAAGAGTAGGCAAGGATCTATGCATTCTCCGCGTAAACAAAACTCTTCGTTCGTACAATTATTGTCAGTCGCGCAGTGTGTCAAGGGTACGGTCGTAGGTGGCATTGTACTCGGTAATTGTGGTCGTGTCGTTTGATTGGCGAGAAAGCTTCGTTCTGTTGTCGTGATATTTGCGCCAAGCGGTGTTTGTTTGGTGGTAAGTGGTGTTATTTCGGTTGTGCTGAGTAACAGCACTTCTGGAGTTGTCGACTCTACATAGATTGGTGTTACAGTGACGGTTCGTTGTGTTAACGGTGTTTCCGTGCCATAGCCCGCTGGTGTCACTATCTTAATTAACTCACTTGTTGTGCTAATTGTAGACTGTGGTGTTGTTGTGAAATTTTCACCTGGAAGGGCAGTAACCGTAGTTTCCCCTGCAGTAAATTCTGTAACATACCCAGGTGTAGTAGTAATTCTTTCTCTATCAGTTGATGTTGTAATATCTTTTGAAGGAATTTCTGTGACTGAGGCAGGTGTGGGAGTAAATCCTTCTTCACCTTCAGGTGTTGTGACTCTCACACCAGGCACTGTGGTATACTCAACAGTGGCCTCTTTTGAAGGAATTTCAGTGACTGAGGCGGGTGTGGTAGTAAATCTCTCTTCACCTTCAGGTCTAGTTGTAGTTCTAACACCAGGCACTGTCGTATATCCAACAGTGGTCTCATTTGAAGGAACTTCAGTGACAGAGACGGGTGTGGTAGTAAATCTTTCTTCACCTCCAGGTGTTGTTGAATCTTCCGGTGTTGTGATTCTTACACCAGGCACTGTGGTATACTCAACAGTGGCCTCTTTTGAAGGAACTTCAGTGACTGAGACGGGTGTGGTAGTAAACCTTTCTTCACCTCCAGGTGTTGTTGAAGCTTCCGGTGTTGTGATTCTTACACCAGGCACTGTGGTATACTCAACAGTGGCCTCTTTTGAAGGAATTTCTGTGACTGAGGCGGGTGTGGTAGTAAATCTCTCTTCACCTTCAGGTCTAGTTGTAGTTCTAACACCAGGCACAGTGGTCTCTTTTGAAGGAATTTCGGTGACTGAGGCGGGTGTGGTAGAAAATCTTTCTGCACCTCCAGGTGTGGTTGTAGCTTCCGGTGTTGTGATTCTCACACCAGGCACTGTCGTATATCCAACAGTGGTCTCTTTTGAAGGAACTTCAGTGACTGAGACGGGTGTGGTAGTAAATCTTTCTTCACCTTCTGGTGTAGTTGTAGCTTCTGGTGTTGTGATTCTCACACCAGGCACTGTCGTATATCCAACAGTGGTCTCTTTTGAAGGAATTTCGGTGACTGAGACGGGTGTGGTAGTAAACCTTTCTTCACCTCCAGGTGTGGTTGTAGCTTCCGGTGTTGTGACTCTCACACCAGGCACAGTGGTATACCCAACAGTGGTCTCTTTTGAAGGAATTTCAGTGACTGAGACGGGTGTGGTAGTAAATCTTTCTTCACCTTCTGGTGTAGTTGTAGCTTCTGGTGTTGTGATTCTCACACCAGGCACTGTCGTATATCCAACAGTGGTCTCTTTTGAAGGAACTTCAGTGACTGAGACGGGTGTGGTAGTAAACCTTTCTTCACCTCCAGGTGTGGTTGTAGCTTCCGGTGTTGTGACTCTCACACCAGGCACTGTGGTATATCCAACAGTGGTCTCTTTTGAAGGAATTTCGGTGACTGGTGTGGTAGTAAACCTTTCTTCACCTCCAGGTGTGGTTGTAGCTTCCGGTGTTGTGACTCTCACACCAGGCACTGTGGTATACCCAACAGTGGTCTCTTTTGAAGGAATTTCAGTGACTGAGACGGGTGTGGTAGTAAATCTTTCTTCACCTTCTGGTGTAGTTGTAGCTTCTGGTGTTGTGATTCTCACACCAGGCACTGTCGTATATCCAACAGTGGTCTCTTTTGAAGGAACTTCAGTGACTGAGACGGGTGTGGTATTAAATCTTTCTTCACCTTCTGGTGTAGTTGTAGCTTCTGGTGTTGTGATTCTCACACCAGGCACTGTCGTATATCCAACAGTGGTCTCTTTTGAAGGAATTTCGGTGACTGAGGCGGGTGTGGTAGAAAATCTTTCTGCACCTCCTGGTGTGGTTGTAGCTTCCGGTGTTGTGATTCTCACACCAGGCACTGTCGTATACCCAACAGTGGTCTCTTTTGAAGGAATTTCAGTGACTGAGACGGGTGTGGTAGTAAATCTTTCTTCACCTTCTGGTGTAGTTGTAGCTTCTGGTGTTGTGATTCTCACACCAGGCACTGTCGTATATCCAACAGTGGTCTCTTTTGAAGGAATTTCGGTGACTGAGACGGGTGTGGTAGTAAACCTTTCTTCACCTCCAGGTGTGGTTGTAGCTTCCGGTGTTGTGACTCTCACACCAGGCACTGTGGTATATCCAACAGTGGTCTCTTTTGAAGGAATTTCGGTGACTGAGACGGGTGTGGTAGTAAACCTTTCTTCACCTCCAGGTGTGGTTGTAGCTTCCGGTGTTGTGACTCTCACACCAGGCACTGTGGTATACCCAACAGTGGTCTCTTTTGAAGGAATTTCAGTGACTGAGACGGGTGTGGTAGTAAATCTTTCTTCACCTTCTGGTGTAGTTGTAGCTTCTGGTGTTGTGATTCTCACACCAGGCACTGTCGTATATCCAACAGTGGTCTCTTTTGAAGGAACTTCAGTGACTGAGACGGGTGTGGTAGTAAATCTTTCTTCACCTCCAGGTGTGGTTGTAGCTTCCGGTGTTGTGATTCTCACACCAGGCACTGTCGTATATCCAACAGTGGTCTCTTTTGAAGGAATTTCGGTGACTGAGACGGGTGTGGTAGTAAACCTTTCTTCACCTCCAGGTGTGGTTGTAGCTTCCGGTGTTGTGACTCTCACACCAGGCACTGTGGTATACCCAACAGTGGTCTCTTTTGAAGGAATTTCAGTGACTGAGACGGGTGTGGTAGTAAATCTTTCTTCACCTTCTGGTGTAGTTGTAGCTTCTGGTGTTGTGATTCTCACACCAGGCACTGTCGTATATCCAACAGTGGTCTCTTTTGAAGGAACTTCAGTGACTGAGACGGGTGTGGTATTAAATCTTTCTTCACCTTCTGGTGTAGTTGTGGTTCTAACACCAGGCACTGTCGTATATCCAACAGTGGTCTCTTTTGAAGGAATTTCGGTGACTGAGGCGGGTGTGGTAGAAAATCTTTCTGCACCTCCTGGTGTGGTTGTAGCTTCCGGTGTTGTGATTCTCACACCAGGCACTGTCGTATATCCAACAGTGGTCTCATTTGAAGGAACTTCAGTGACAGAGACGGGTGTGGTAGTAAATCTTTCTTCACCTCCAGGTGTTGTTGTAGCTTCCGGTGTTGTGATTCTCACACCAGGCACTGTCGTATATCCAACAGTGGTCTCTTTTGAAGGAACTTCAGTGACTGAGACGGGTGTGGTAGTAAATCTTTCTTCACCTTCTGGTGTAGTTGTGGTTCTAACACCAGGCACTGTCGTATATCCAACAGTGGTCTCTTTTGAAGGAATTTCGGTGACTGAGGCGGGTGTGGTAGAAAATCTTTCTGCATCTCCAGGTGTGGTTGTAGCTTCCGGTGTTGTGATTCTCACACCAGGCACTGTCGTATATCCAACAGTGGTCTCTTTTGAAGGAATTTCGGTGACTGAGACGGGTGTGGTAGTAAATCTTTCTTCACCTTCTGGTGTAGTTGTAGCTTCTGGTGTTGTGATTCTCACACCAGGCACTGTCGTATATCCAACAGTGGTCTCTTTTGAAGGAATTTCGGTGACTGAGACGGGTGTGGTAGTAAACCTTTCTTCACCTCCAGGTGTAGTTGTAGCTTCTGGTGTTGTGATTCTCTCTTTTGAAGGAATTTCGGTGACTGAGACGGGTGTGGTAGTAAATCTTTCTTCACCTTCTGGTGTAGTTGTAGCTTCTGGTGTTGTGATTCTCACACCAGGCACTGTCGTATATCCAACAGTGGTCTCTTTTGAAGGAATTTCGGTGACTGAGACGGGTGTGGTAGTAAACCTTTCTTCACCTCCAGGTGTGGTTGTAGCTTCCGGTGTTGTGATTCTCACACCAGGCACTGTCGTATATCCAACAGTGGTCTCTTTTGAAGGAACTTCAGTGACTGAGACGGGTGTGGTAGTAAACCTTTCTTCACCTCCAGGTGTTGTTGTAGCTTCCGGTGTTGTGATTCTCACACCAGGCACTGTTGTATACCCAACAGTGGTCTCTTTTGAAGGAATTTCAGTGACTGAGACGGGTGTGGTAGTAAATCTTTCTTCACCTTCAGGTGTAGTTGTAGCTTCTGGTGTTGTGATTCTCACACCAGGCACTGTCGTATATCCAACAGTGGTCTCTTTTGAAGGAATTTCAGTGACTGAGACGGGTGTGGTAGTAAATCTTTCTTCACCTTCTGGTGTAGTTGTAGCTTCTGGTGTTGTGATTCTCACACCAGGCACTGTCGTATATCCAACAGTGGTCTCTTTTGAAGGAATTTCGGTGACTGAGACGGGTGTGGTAGTAAACCTTTCTTCACCTCCAGGTGTGGTTGTAGCTTCCGGTGTTGTGACTCTCACACCAGGCACTGTCGTATACCTAACAGTGGTCTCTTTTGAAGGACTTTCAGTGACTGAGACGGGTGTGGTAGTAAATCTTTCTTCACCTTCAGGTGTTGTTGTAGCTTCCGGTGTTGTGATTCTCACACCAGGCACTGTCGTATATCCAACAGTGGTCTCTTTTGAAGGAATTTCGGTGACTGAGGCGGGTGTGGTAGAAAATCTTTCTGCACCTCCTGGTGTAGTTGTAGCTTCCGGTGTTGTGATTCTCACACCAGGCACTGTCGTATATCCAACAGTGGTCTCTTTTGAAGGAACTTCAGTGACTGAGACGGGTGTGGTAGTAAACCTTTCTTCACCTCCAGGTGTTGTTGAAGCTTCCGGTGTTGTGATTCTTACACCAGGCACTGTCGTATATCCAACAGTGGTCTCTTTTGAAGGAACTTCAGTGACTGAGACGGGTGTGGTAGTAAACCTTTCTTCACCTCCAGGTGTTGTTGAAGCTTCCGGTGTTGTGATTCTTACACCAGGCACTGTCGTATATCCAACAGTGGTCTCTTTTGAAGGAACTTCAGTGACTGAGACGGGTGTGGTAGTAAATCTTTCTTCACCTTCAGTTGTAGTTGTAGTTCTAACACCAGGCACTGTCGTATACCCAACAGTGGTCTCTTTTGAAGGAATTTCAGAGACTGAGGCGGGTGTGGTAGTAAATCTTTCTTCACCTTCAGGTGTAGTTGTAGCTTCTGGTGTTGTGATTCTCACACCAGGCACTGTCGTATATCCAACAGTGGTCTCTTTTGAAGGAACTTCAGTGACTGAGACGGGTGTGGTAGTAAATCTTTCTTCACCTTCAGGTGTAGTTGTAGCTTCCGGTGTTGTGATTCTCACACCAGGCACTGTCGTATATCCAACAGTGGTCTCTTTTGAAGGAACTTCAGTGACTGAGACGGGTGTGGTAGTAAACCTTTCTTCACCTCCAGGTGTTGTTGTAGCTTCCGGTGTTGTGATTCTCACACCAGGCACTGTCGTATATCCAACAGTGGTCTCTTTTGAAGGAACTTCAGTGACTGAGACGGGTGTGGTAGTAAACCTTTCTTCACCTCCAGGTGTTGTTGTAGCTTCCGGTGTTGTGATTCTCACACCAGGCACTGTCGTATATCCAACAGTGGTCTCTTTTGAAGGAACTTCAGTGACTGAGACGGGTGTGGTAGTAAACCTTTCTTCACCTCCAGGTGTTGTTGTAGCTTCCGGTGTTGTGATTCTCACACCAGGCACTGTCGTATATCCAACAGTGGTCTCTTTTGAAGGAACTTCAGTGACTGAGACGGGTGTGGTAGTAAACCTTTCTTCACCTCCAGCTGTTGTTGTAGCTTCCGGTGTTGTGATTCTCACACCAGGCACTGTCGTATATCCAACAGTGGTCTCTTTTGAAGGAACTTCAGTGACTGAGACGGGTGTGGTAGTAAACCTTTCTTCGCCTCCAGGTGTCGTTGTAGCTTCCGGTGTTGTGATTCTAACACCAGGCACTGTCGTATATCCAACAGTGGTCTCTTTTGAAGGAATTTCAGTGACGGAGGCGGGTGTGGTAGTAAATCTTTCTTCACCTTCAGGTGTTGTTGTAGCTTCCGGTGTTGTGATTCTCACACCAGGCACTATCGTATACCTAACAGTGGTCTCTTTTGAAGGACTTTCAGTGACTGAGGCGGGTGTGGTAGTAAATCTTTCTTCACCTTCAGGTGTAGTTGTAGATTCTGGTGTTGTGATTCTCACACCAGGCACTGTCGTATATCCAACAGTGGTCTCTTTTGAAGGAACTTCAGTGATTGAGACGGGTGTAGTAGTAAATCTTTCTGCACCTCCAGGTGTGGTTGTAGCTTCCGGTGTTGTGATTCTCACACCAGGCACTGTCGTATATCCAACAGTGGTCTCTTTTGAAAGAACTTCAGTGACTGAGGCGGGTGTGGTAGTAAATCTTTCTTCACCTCCAAGTGTAGTTGTGGCTTCCGGTGTTGTGATTCTCACACCAGGCACTGTCGTATATCCAACAGTGGTTTCTTTTGCAGGAACTTCAGTGACTGAGACGGGTGTGGTAGTAAATCTTTCTTCACCTTCCGGTGTAGTTGTAGTTCTAATACCAGGCACTGTCGTATATCCAACAGTGGTCTCTTTTGCAGGAATTTCAGAGGCTGAGGCGGGTGTGGTAGTAAATCTTTCTTCACCTTCAGGTGTAGTTGTAGCTTCTGGTGTTGTGATTCTCATACCAGGCACTGTCGTATATCCAACAGTGGTCTCTTTTGAAGGAACTTCAGTGACTGAGGCGGGTGTGGTAGTAAATCTTTCTTCACCTTCAGATGTAGTTGTAGTTCTAACACCAGGCACTGTCATATACCCAACAGTGGTCTCTTTTGAAGGAATTTCAGTGACTGAGCCAGGTGTAGGAGTAACTCTTTCTTCACCTCCCGGTGTAGTTGTGGCTTCCGGTGTTGTGATTCTCACACCAGGCACTGTCGTATACGCAACAGTGGTCTCTTTTGAAGGAATTTCAGTGACTGTCGCGGGTGTGGTAGTAAATCTTTCTTCACCTTCAGGTGTAGTTGTAGCTTCTGGTGTTGTGATTCTAACACCAGGCACTGTCGTATATCCAACTGTGGTCTCCGGTGTTGTGATTCTCATACCAGGCACTGTCGTATACCCAACAGTGGTCTCTTTTAAAGGAATTTCAGTGACTGAGGCGGGTGTGGTAGTAAATCTTTCTTCACTTTTAGGTGTAGTTGTAGCTTCTGGTGTTGTGATTCTCACACCAGGCACTGCCGTATATCCAACAGTGGTCTCTTTTGAAGGAACTTCAGTGAGTGAAGCGGGTGTGGGAGTATATTTTTCTTCACCTCCAGGTGTAGTTGTGGCTTCCGGTGTTGTGATTCTCACACCAGGCACTGTCGTATACGCAACAGTGGTCTCTTTTGAAGGAATTTCAGTGACTGACGCGGGTGTGGTAGTAAATCTTTCTTCACTTTTAGGTGTAGTTGTAGCTTCTGGTGTTGTGATTCTAACACCAGGCACTGTCGTATATCCAACTGTGGTCTCCGGTGTTGTGATTCTCATACCAGGTACTGTCGTATACCCAACAGTGGTCTCTTTTAAAGGAATTTCAGTGACTGAGGCGGGTGTGGTAGTAAATCTTTCTTCACTTTTAGGTGTAGTTGTAGCTTCTGGTGTTGTGATTCTCACACCAGGCACTGTCGTATATCCAACAGTGGTCTCTTTTGAAGGAACTTCAGTGAGTGAAGCGGGTGTGGGAGTATATTTTTCTTCACCTCCAGGTGTAGTTGTGGCTTCCGGTGTTGTGATTCTCACACCAGGCACTGTCGTATACGCAACAGTGGTCTCTTTTGAAGGAATTTGAGTGACTGTCGCGGGTGTGGTAGTAAAACTTTCTTCACCTTCAGGTGTAGTTGTAGCTTCTGGTGTTGTGATTCTAACACCAGGCGCTGTCGTATATCCAACTGTGGTCTCCGGTGTTGTGATTCTCATACCAGGCACTGTCGTATACCCAACAGTGGTCTCTTTTAAAGGAATTTCAGTGACTGAGGCGGGTGTGGTAGTAAATCTTTCTTCACTCTTAGGTGTAGTTGTAGCTTCTGGTGTTGTGATGCTAACACCAGGCACTGTCGTATATCCAACAGTGGTTTCTTTTGAAGGAATTTCAGTGACTGAGGCGGGTGTGGTAGTAAATCTTTCTTCACCTTCAGGTGTAGTTGTAGATTCTGGTGTTGTGATTCTCACACCAGGCACTGTCGTATATCCAACAGTGGTCTCTTTTGAAGGAATTTCAGTGACTGAGGCGGGTGTGGTAGTAAATCTTTCTTCACCTTCAGGTGTTGTTGTAGCTTCCGGTGTTGTGATTCTCACACCAGGCACTATCGTATACCTAACAGTGGTCTCTTTTGAAGGACTTTCAGTGACTGAGGCGGGTGTGGTAGTAAATCTTTCTTCACCTTCAGGTGTAGTTGTAGATTCTGGTGTTGTGATTCTCACACCAGGCACTGTCGTATATCCAACAGTGGTCTCTTTTGAAGGAACTTCAGTGATTGAGACGGGTGTAGTAGTAAATCTTTCTGCACCTCCAGGTGTGGTTGTAGCTTCCGGTGTTGTGATTCTCACACCAGGCACTGTCGTATATCCAACAGTGGTCTCTTTTGAAAGAACTTCAGTGACTGAGGCGGGTGTGGTAGTAAATCTTTCTTCACCTTCAGGTGTAGTTGTAGCTTCTGGTGTTGTGATTCTTACACCAGGCACTGTCGTATATCCAACTGTGGTCTCCGGTGTTGTGATTCTCATACCAGGCACTGTCGTATACCCAACAGTGGTCTCTTTTAAAGGAATTTCAGTGACTGAGGCGGGTGTGGTAGTAAATCTTTCTTCACTCTTAGGTGTAGTTGTAGCTTCTGGTGTTGTGATTCTAACACCAGGCACTGTCGTATATCCAACAGTGGTCTCTTTTGAAGGAATTTCAGTGACTGAGGCGGGTGTGGTAGAAAATCTTTCTTCACCTCCAGGTGTAGTTGTAGCCTCCGGTGTTGTGATTCTCACACCTGTCACTGTCGTATATCCAACAGTCGTCTCTTTTGAAGGAACTTCAGTGACTGAGGCGGGTGTAGGAGTAAATCTTTCTTCACCTCCAGGTGTAGTTGTTGTAGCTTCCGGTGTTGTGATTCTCACACCATGCACTGTCGTATATCCAACAGTGGTTTCTGATAAAGAATCTTCCGGAACAGGACGAAGGGTGGATGTATATTCTTCACCACCAACAGGTGTTGGAATCCTTTCACCTGGGACTGTGGTATATCGAGCGGTGGTCTCAACGGGAGGAACCTCGGTGATAGAGGCAGCTGTGGTAGTGAATATGTCTTCACCAGCTGTCGGTGTACTTGCTGTAATTGGAACAGGTGTGTCAACTTTTTGTGTGGTCGTACTAAATGCCGTTGCTTGTGTCGTACTGTCATAAGATTCAGTCTCAGTTTCGGCGACAATGTCCGTATAATGTGTACGCATTTCCGTTTGATTACCTAGATACATGGTGGTGTATTTCACAGTCGTAGCAGTCGTGTCTGTACGGTCATAAGAATACGTCGGTTTGGTGGTATTCTCAACTGTCGTAGAAGGTATTTCGAAGAGTATGGGAATGCATTTAATAGTGGCATTGCCAATAAAACTATCAGCACAGATACATGTGGCAACGCGATGTGCTTTCACAATACACAATGCAGACTCGGCACAAACGACTGTACAGGGATCGACGCATTGCCCGAGCGCGCTGCACTTTAGCGTTTCGTCACAGTCGACATCTTGTGTACAGTTGGCACCAGCCGGTGACGGAGATGGTGTTGTGGCAGGCGTTGAAGTTGTTATGGCTGCACGCATGTTTTAATGTGGAGTTTGCAATTTGTTTTTGGTAGTTTTTACAATTTTGTTTAGGTATTTTTTTGTTATAGAGTATGTAGAGTTTGTTTTTTGTACATTGTGGCGTAGAGTAAATTTTTTACATGTTGATAAGATAAAAAATATGTTAGATAAAAAATAATATATATACAATTGTAAGTAAGTAAATTAATTAATTAATTTGTGGGATTTTTGGTATTTTTTGCTTTGGTAATTTTGTAAGGGGGAGGGGTAAAATATATACATAGGGGTTGCTATAGGCTAATTCAGTTACCAATTGACTAGTATCGGGTTGTACTTATTTAACTATTTAGGGAACGGGATGTGACAGGGGGTCATTTATTAGTTTATTTATGGATATATATATATAGTTATATATTTGTAACTAGATATTATTTTTGGGTTTTACGTTGTTTGAGGTAGTAAGTTTTGGGTTTTAAACAATATTATATTAAAAATTTACAGTTACTTTGTACTTTGTTTTACAATTAGTTAGCTACACTGGTTAACCGTTAGTAATACTTTCGACTGTTGTTGTTGTATGTTACAAAACCAAAAAATTTCAATTCGTTTACTTTCAATTCTTTCCATGGAAATATTAATTTTGGATTAATTTGCTGTTTATTGCATTGATTAATTGTTGTTGTTGTTGATTTTAAAAAATTGATTAATTAATTAATTGAACTGTGGCATGAGCGTGTGTGAATGTGTAGAGAGGATTTTATTTGTTGGTTAGCTTTTGGAGTTACGTAAAACTTATGAAGTTCAAGTTTTCAATGACAGACAAATGTTGTTGTTGTTTTTGTATTTTTTTGCTTATGTTGTTTAATTAATAACTCGATTTGTGGTAAGTGGTTTTCTCTTGCAAGAAATATGTAAGTGCTGAAAAGCTTAGCATTCTTTCGTTAAACCGTAACTGCAGTGGGCTTTATTAACGGCATTTAAAAGCATTTTTTTTGGCAGAAAAAAAAATAAAAATAAATTTCAAATTAAAAAACGCTTGAGTTCTCACTGTCAAGCTGTTGAAATATATGCGCATTACTTGCGCAACAAAAGCGCCATGAGCGATCACTCATGGGAAGCATTTCGTTAAAACTGAAATTAGTTGGCTGCAGTAGGAGGAAAGGCGCCGCGCACCAAACATATGAGTGTGTGTATTGGGTGAGCGGGCGCGCGCGCACGGCTTGTGTGGCATTGATGTTAGCGGAAAATTGTAAGAGTTTTCGAGTGAGAGAGAGAGCGCATGAGACAGTGAGCACATGTTGCTTATACTTTCTTTTCTTTTGTTTTTTTTTTTTACTTTAACATTTTTGTTTCTGATTTTTGGTAGTAGTAGTTTTTTTGGTTTTTGGTTTTCACACTTATACAACTCTAGACGTATGCTTTACCTTTTTGACATCCATTCTTGGCATCGGCTATAAATCCGGGCGGGCAGAATTTACATATCGGCTTGTGATCCTCGACGATGCATGGCGAATTGGGCGCGCACGTTGCAAAGTCGCACGGATTGACGCACTGATACGAGCGGCACGCCAACCCGGACGGACAGCCTGCATCGCGCAGACAAATCGATATAGACGGCTGACAATCCTTCATACAAATACACACGGGCTTGTGATCCTGCACCTCGCAAGATTTATTCTCAGCACAAATGGGTTGACGACCCACCGGCACAACGCACGGACTGCGACATTTGCCCTCACTGCAAGCCATATTCGAGGCGCAGTCGTCATCGCGATAGCATTCACGCTTCTCGGGCGCACACGTCAATTCGCCATATTCATTCACAATGAAGCCGGATTTGCACACGCACACCGGTTGGTGACGGCGTGTCTCACACTTCTTGCTGCCGCCGCATATGAATAGCGGATTCTGGCATGGATCGGTACATTGGCCATAGTGACTGCACTGCAGCGTGTCCGGACAATCGTTGTCCTGTGTGCAGGGTATTTGCTGTTGTGGGTCGCGCGGTTGTATCGCCGTGTCGTCGGTACACTTGGGATCCGGTTTGCATTCGACTTCGGGTCGTCCGATATAACAACTGGGGCAGGAGCAACGCGGTCGGTGTAGTACGCTCTTGCACAGCGCATTTGCGCCACAAACGCCACGCACCGAACAAGGATCAACGCAGTGTCCTTGCAGGCATGATTTCTCACTGGGACATTCGACGTCTGATGTGCATTGTTCGGTGTCTAAAATGGAATTTCAAGTGGCCGAAAGAGAGAGAGAGTGAGATCGTGAGATAGAGAGACGGGTTTGATTTGTGGTTGCTAGTGATTTGCTTTGTTGTAAAAAAAATCATTTTGTTTTCACATTTTTGTTTTATACTTTTCAACTTACACGAGTGCATATATATTGATTTGTGGGTGGGAGGTTTGAACGGTAACAAAAAGTAGGCGTGATAGTAGTACTCTTGTCAAGCGACTTCGAGTGAGATTTAGGCATTTTAAATAAGCTTTCACTGTAAAAAGCCTGTGTGCACAAATAGAAAGCGCGTACGAGTGAGAGACAGAGCGTTCGGTAGAGTTTTGACAAGAGAGTTGAGTGTAAATATGCATGCACTCTGTGGGAGCCAGAGAGTTTTTGAGAGAGAGAGAGAATTTTGACTTTTTTGCTATGCTAGCACATGCAGTCGACAGCCAAATCGAGCAGTAGAGAAAGCAGTGAGTCAGCGCGCTCACTAGTAAACGGAAATGGTGCGAGCGGGACAGCTATAGTGTAGTTGAGTGTACGCCTACGGGGGAAATAGTGTGGAAGGGAATTTTGTGGGTACAATAATTGCGTTACTTAAGTGATAAACTTAAACTAACCCTACGCTTAGTGTTCAAACAGGTACGGTGTGTGTTTTCGTGTGGGTTTTGGGAAACAGTGTCGCCGAGACTTTATATTTGGTAGATTTTTTATTCAGTGGTTTCCTGTTGTTCTGGGGATTTTAGTGGCATTTAAAAACTATATTTGGTTTGTCAGTGAGTGGATTGGTACTGTGTTCGCTTGCTGGTTGGTACTGTGTGGGTTGGGGGAGGATTAGTGTGGTTCTGTATTGGATTGTTTATGCTTGGAGGTTAGCAAGTGTTATTGGATATTTTGAAGGGGATTTATACGTTTAACATTGCGGTTAGCTTGTGATATTAGAAATGCTATGCCAAAATTTGTGCGTAATTTCGAAACGATATTTCGAAAACTATAGGTTTTTGAAAAATTATAATAATTTTGAGTTTATATTTTTGTAAATTTAAAGTGTTGGAAAATGATTATTGTTAAATACTGTGTTGGGGTATTTATTAGTTTTCATTTTTCTTTTCGAAAAAAGATTGTGCCAATTCATGAAAAATAATTTGTTTTGTAAAATATTGCTGTTGTTTTTTTTCTACAAACAGCTCGTGTCAAAATCAAATGTATGGAGAACTGTGAAGGGGAGACATCTCACATTTTCAAGAACACAGCAAAAGTGTTTTGCTGTTTGTGACTTGTGGTTTTTGCTTGTTGTTGTTGTTTAATTTCTGTTTTGTTAGAGTTGGTTACAAGCGAGTTATTTTTTTGTTTATGTTTTGTTATTTGAGTGAATGAAACGTACAATTTTTATTATTATTTTTTTATTTTATTTTGCCCATAACGCGTTTGTTTAGTTGTGAATTTTATTAATTTTTTTTTAGCGAAATTTTGTTAATTTTTATTTATAGTCAATTGTAAGCTTTCTTGGCGCACATTCGTTAAAGTGATAATCTATTAATGTTTTAGATGCAAAAGAAAATTAAATTTTATAAAATTTTTTTGATGAAAAAAAATTTAAATTTTATATTTTATATTTTTTTTTGATGAAAAAAAAAATTTAATTTTTTTAAATTTTAATGAGAATTGCCACCTGTTAGAAAAGTAAATTCATAATATAATTTTACTTATCTTGCTACAGAATCATGGTTTTTTTGGTTAATTATGAGCTTTGGCAATCAAAAAATTGGTTTTTGAAATGAAAGTTGCCACCTGTTTCAACTCTGGACAAAATTTTCTGGCTTTGCTAAAGAAATGTTTGGCTAAATATGAGTTTTGGGCAACTACGAAATGAAGGTTTCCACAGATTCAAACATATTAATGTTTGGAGAGTTTTCTGGATTTTGGAGAATTTTTGGAATTTTTGGAGAATTATTCGAATTTTGGAGAGTTTTGTTTCGAACTTTCGTAATCTTAATAGAAACCGTATTATTATTTCAGATGTTTTTTAAAACATCAAAATTGTCTGCCAATTTTATAATGAAGTAATATCATTTACAATGGCTGTTAAATAAGTTTTGAAATTTTTTTTGAAAATTTTTATTTTGATATATTTAGGCCAATTTAAAAATATTTAAGAATTCTTATGATTTTCGAAAAACACTATTTTCGAAGATTATTAAATTAGTTTTGAAAAATTTTGGATACTTAAAAAAACTGGAATTTCGAAATTATTTCAAATATTTACTTTGATCGTTTTTGACCTGTTTGGATCAATTGAAATGTCATTAAGAAATCAATGATTTTCGAAAACATGTAAATACGAGTGTTTTAGAAAAATAAAAAATTATTTTCAAATATACTGAAAACTACAGTTTTTAAAAATTATCAACTTGCTTAAACTCCGGAAAATATGGATATTTATCGAATATGCGCCAATATTTGCTTTTCGAAAAAAAATCATAGCATTCAAAACCTTTACAAAAATATATATATTTTCAAGCAATTTATGTTATTTTATTTTTTTTTTGTTGAAAATTCGTACGACATCCAACACATGCGCTCTGCCCTATGATGTACACCTATACGGGATACTTTAGAAACCTTTTTCTATGTATGTGTGTTTAGGTTTTTTCAAAGCAAAATGTTTATTAATTTAAAAATATGTATAAAAGGGAAATTATGAAGGAAGTTTTCGTATTTATATTATATATATGCTTTTTACATACGGTTATACAATTTCAATATACAAAATTAGCAAAAAATAAAAAAAATATTTATTAAAAAAATACGATGAAAATACCAAAACTAATTTATACAAAACGTAAAATTTCGCACACCAAAGTATGCGATTAATTTGTACATATTTTTTTTTGTTTTTTTTTTTTTAATACTTTTCGAAATATACAACTGTGTGTTTGTGTGTGTGCAACAACACAGCATATTAGAATATTTACAAGTGTTAGTATTAGCTCACTGCCAAAAGAACAGTACACTTCGGTTTAGACATATTTACAACTTACTGACTAATGCAAATTACCAAAAAATATCGTTTGGGTTAGTGAATTTAGTTACAGCTGGCTGCATTGCGGGACCCTATGCATTACTTATTATAATTACTATATTTTATTTTTGTTTTTGTTTTTTTTTAATTTTTGCTGCATAAATTTTTACATTGTTTTATTGTTGTTGTATATTGCTTATAAAAAACTAAAATGCCAATATTTAAATAAAATAAATTTGTGATAGTTGTAGAGAGTACGAGCTGAGAGAGTATGAGAGCGTGAAAGAGTGTGAGAGAGATATAGTGGAGCGATTAGTGAATGAGTGTTTCATTTTGGTTTGGTTTTTCTTATTTTCTGTACAAAAGGCCGACTTTTAGGCGTCAGCGCGCACTGGTTTGGTGGTGTGAGTACGCATTGTATTGAAAAAAAAACATGTTTATGAGGGTATTAACTCCAAGTAATTGTTATGTAATGTGTTAAAAAAATATTTTATTTTTGTTTTATGGTGTTCAGCATTCAAATGATAATTTTCGAAAATTCGAAATTCGAATTCGAAACTTCGAAAATCAAATATTTGAAACTTCGAAATTCAATTATTCGGAATTTTAAACTCGAAAAAAAATAAGTATGTTAAAATATGATAGTTATGATATTTCTTTGCTGGCATATGTGAACCATGTGAGAATTGTCCCGTCCACAGTTCCCAATCTGAGACTAAACGGCATATAAACGTTTTCGAATAACAAAAAAATATTTGTTTCTATGTAAGTATATTAAATTATAATTATCAGGACTAATATAAATTTGGTTTTGTTGTTGTATTTGCACTGTTAATTAACGCTAGGCTGCTTTAATAGATTTAAACTCAACATTTAACTCGACAGAGGGGTAACTAAAAGGGTGTGGGGGCGTTGGTATTGTTCGCTTAAGCATAGGAGCACATGGATGTTGGTTGGGGGGAACGCGTTGACAAAGGGAGGCGTGGTTGTGGGTACACAGCGGTCACCAGTAAATGGTACTGTGTCTTTTTGTGTTCGTGTATGCGTGTGCGTGTGTTTGTGTGTCGGTGTCATTTTTGCTAAAAAATTTCATTTTCGCAGTTTTCTTTCGAACATTTCTTTTATATTTCGTACAAAATTCGTTTTTTTTCTTTTGCTTTTTTGTGTATTGCTTTTGCCAATTTGCTACACGTATTTGTTGTTTTGTTGGCTTTACATATCGCTATCGCGGCGCTTGATCCGGTATTTTGTGTATGTGTGTTTGTGCTGCTTTTGAATTTTTGCATTTTGGTGTTAGATTTTTAGTATTAGCTCAATTTGGTATTGTTGTTGTAGTTGTTGTTGCTGCTGCTGTGACTAATGCTGCTATTAATTTCGCTACAATTTTGCGCTCAACTGTTAACTTGGTTATTTGTAGAGCAATTAAGTCTTTAATTTTGCATTAAATTGTTATATAAGTGTAAAATTAATAAATAGGGAGCGGACGGTAGTGGTTAGGAATCGATTATAATGGTAACTAGGACAAGGGTTATGGTGGAATTGGAATTGTTACAACGACAAAAAGTTATATTAATGAACGTTATTTATGTATATAAATCATCAGATTAGATACATTTTATATATATTATATAAAAATATATAAATTGTTATTATTATTTTTATTGCTTTTTTTATTGTTTTTTTATGTAATACTCCAAAAATAATTATATTTTCAACGTCAAAACCATTCATAGTTCAGAGTAATCATAATTATACAAAGAAATTATGATATTTTAAAAGCTGCATTCCCTGAGCTTTCACTTTATAACATGAATTTGAGCTTTTACTGCATGAAAGCTCTACAAGGCTCGCGTAAAAGCTTCAAGAAATTGTTATAAAACTAATATGAGCATAGATAAAGGTTCTTAAGCTCAAACTCTGAATTCAATGATGTTCCAAAGAGTTTCAGTATAACAAAAAGCTCCGAAAAAGTTTCGAAAAGCTTTAACAAATATGTAATTATCATTTTAATGTTTTGATTCTTACGAACATGCATGGTTCAGTAAACTTTTGAACAGAATCAATTAAATACCCGAAGAGGCGAAAAAATAAGCTCACATTGAAAGCTTTTAAGCTCTCATAATATAATTTCCTTTTATTTTTCAACTATTTCAATACATTATAAGAACATGCATATATGTATGTTGTCTATATATCAACATTTTGTAGAACAAAGAAAAAAGCTCAAAATTTCAAGTTGATGATAATTTAATTTTAGTACACAAAGTATTTCTATAAATAATCTACCACGACTTTTGTAACCATAAACTCTAAAAAGCTTGAATTAAAGCTTCCAACGTAAGCTTTTGAAGCTGAAAGCTCTAAAAAGCTCAATGGCATACTAATTTGACATTATTTTTTATATGTACTGCGAATAATTTGTTTCTGGTGTGATTCGTACCCAATGGAAGTAAATGTGTAGATATTTTTGTTGTTTCTTCGTGAATGATTTCAAAATAACTACTTAAATGTAAATTTTGGTACGTTTCAATGTAGCGCGTTTATTTTACGTCGAATATGGTGTATGTATGTGTTGTAGCATGGTTGTTTTTTTGGTTTTGGGATGCTTATGGATGGTGTTTTAGGTGTTTCGGGATAAGTTTTTAAGGATGTTTGTATGTAAGGTATGTTTATGTAAGTGTATATATGTATATTTGGTAAAGTATAACTGATTTTCATTACGTTTCATTGCAAAAAAATGATGTATGTCTTATGTAATTGTAGCATATGTTCAACTACTTGTAGCTGTTTTGGAGTTAGAGGCCTACTGAATTGGTATTATTATTTTTAAGCTTAAAAAACGATGTAAGCATGTTTTTTGTTTTTTGTTGTTTTTTTTTGTTTTTTGTACCAATACATATGTGATTGTTAAACGAGTACTTATGTTGTATGCAATTATAAATAATATATTTATATATATAGTATGTGTTACATGTCTGTAGGCACAGATTGGGATACCGCGATAGCGACAGCGACATTCCACGAACTTCCATATGCGTTAAAAATTTTGCTTTTTGATTTTTGATTTTTATAAATTTGGATTTTCAAGCGTTCGGTATATATAGTTTTTTTTTTTTTGTATATATATGTTTATATAGTAATCTCACTTGAAACACATGCATATGAGCATATACATATTGGTCGTACGTATAGTTTAAATGCACTATAAGGGATGGATTGCTTAGAAAAATTGGCTAATATAATAAACAAAAAGTGGTAAAAAAGTCAAATAAAAAATATAAAATAAAAAAATTAAATGCAAATTAAAGAAAATAAAAATAAAAAAAAGTTGCGGACCTAACCTATAAAAAATATGCACTTTTTTATAAAAAAAAAAATTCTTAAAAAATATTAATACTGCAAAATATTTCGCTGAGTGCATATTTTTGACTCAAAAAGTCTATTTTCTTTTTTTTAATTTTTTTTCATTTTTTTTTTTAATTTTTTTCAAATATCCTTGCATTACACTGAACACAATATGTGTGCTGTAATTGTTTTTGTTTATGTTTTGTATGTGTAGGTGTGTGTGTGTGCGTGTGAAACGTTAAAAAAATGACTCAAAAACCCCATTAACTAAATTTGGTATTTATTAAAAACTCAATGTTTAAAATTGTATTTACACACACTACACTGTGAGAAATTATTTGCTTAATAACAACTGTTAACCGCAAAATTGTGTATTTGTTTACTTGTTGCTGTGTCAAAGGTTAAACTCAAATCAAATTCGATAAATAATTATTAAAATTATTTAAAATTATAAATTGTTGCAAATTACTTAAGTGTATTATTATTAATTATTAAAAACAATTGTTAAACTATTCGTAACATTTGCATAATTTGGGGTTAATTAATTTTTATTAAATATTCAAATGCTGCAATATTAAAAAACATAAATTTCAACGCAAACAATTGTTACGCACAAAATTAATAAATTATTTTTATTTTTTTTCACGCTATTTGTGGTATTAGACTCAAGACTCAAAATTTTTAAGTTGCACTAAAAAAATTTAACAAAAAAATAAGTGAGGCTAAACTAAAAAATCTGCAACTGAAAAAAATATTCAACTAGACTCACTAAACTTTTCTGGTTATTGGTTTATCATTATTCGAAATTACATGTTTTAAAGTAAGAAGAAATAGCGGTACTTACCGTGACGGCACACGTAGTCGACTCCTTGACGCACACATTCACCAGTAATGCAACCCTGCGTGCGACAATCCTCTTGTGGTGGTGTTAAGTAACCTTTAAGGCGTTTGAAAAAAATAAGAAAATTGTTAATTATGTTATAAAGAATGTAAAATCAATTTAAAAATGAACAAATTAATATATAAGAAGCCTACATTTAAGCGAATTGGTGGATTTCCAAACAAATATTGCCTACATGCAGGCGCAAATTCATTATTGAGAACTCTACTTACAAAACATTAGCAGTATATGAAAAAAAAATGGAAACCGTTATGTAGCTTTTATACTCAAGAAAGCTCGCCGTTCCTCAAACCTTAATCCACTTTGCGCCTCCACCATATACTTACATTCAACATAGGCATCGCCGAAGGGGAATTCCTCGGGGCAATAACATTGCGCCTCATTGTGTTCCAAGACGCGGCAAGCGGCATTTTGTCCACATGGTTGTTCAGCGCACGCATTCACCAGATGTCCCTCGCAGACGCAACCCTTGTGCGCATCACCCATACAACCGTCCATGCAGGCGCACTCATAACCGCCAGGCACCTCAGTGCATTTGGAATTAGCGCCGCACGGATGATTCGCGCAACCGCCATCGAGTGGGCGACATTCAGTTTCCGGTGTGCCAAAGTAATCGGGTGGGCATGAGCATTGTGGCTTACGATCCACAACGCGGCATTGCGCATTAATACCACACGCGCCATATTCCAGGCACGGATTGCGACATTTACCCGCATCACAACGTTTGTTCGCTTCACAGTCGTCGTCTTGTGCACATTCAAATTGTATGCACTCCGTGCTGGGTTCACCTTCATAGCCGTCGGGGCAGTAGCAAAGCATGCGATGATCGGAGACGGTGCAGAGCGCATTGCGGCCGCAGGCTGACTTATTGGCGCACGGATCGGCGCATTTACCATTGAGGCAGCTTTGATCGTTGGGACAATCGGAGTTGGCTTTGCAGCCGGCGAGACAAGTGCCGCGTTCGCAGAGTTGACCGAGTGGGCAATTACGTCCGGCGCCACACTTTTGACGACATTTACCACGCGTGCAGACTTGTCCGCAGGCGCAGTCTTCGGTGCGTGCACAGGCGTCGGCGCAGTACGTGTTGGTTTCATCACACTGACAGTTGGGGTTGCAGCGTTGTGGTGGTTGTTGACAGCCGCTAAGTCCATCGCCAAGGAAGCCATTCGGACAGCTACACTGTACACCATGGTTGACCACCAAGCAATTGGCGCATTGACCACACTGACCGGGGGTGTCGCAGGGATTCTTGCACTTCTTGTTGACGCACGCTTCACTGCTGGGGCAGGTGAGATCGTTGCGACAACCAATTTGACAGACGCGGTTTTCGCAAATCTGTCCTTGTGTGCAAGCGGAATCCGTATTACAAACGGTGCGGCATGTACCGCGCATGCAACGCTCATCGGCCAAACAATTCTGATCATTACGGCATTTACCTTGACAGCTACCTCCATAACAGAGTTGATTGCCATCGCAGTCCTCATTGCGCGTACAAGCGGTACGTGGCGCTTTGCATGACACCTCTGCATTGCCAATAAGACCCTGTGGGCATGAGCATTGCTTGCGATGATCAATCACCAAACATTCAGCATTGGTGCCACATGCAGCGGGTTCAGCGCAAGGATTGATACACTGTTGATTGACACATGATAGATCGTGTGGGCAACCCTGATCCGAGCGGCAACCAGCCACGCAGCTTAGTCCCAAACAAACTTCGCTGCCGCGACAATCATCGTCACGTCGACAAAGCGGCTTGCAAACGCCACCTTGGCAGCGTTCATTCGTAAGACAACTGGCGTCATCAGCACAGAGCGGACGACAGGCAAACTCAAAGCAAGCCAAACCATTGGCACAGTCACGATTCTCATTACAATCGAGTGGCGGACTGCGTACACAGCCGACCTGCGGTGTGGGATTCGGTACCATACCATCCAGACAGCTACAAATAGCACGATGATTCGAAACGGAGCAGGCAGCATTGGGTCCACAAGGATTATCCAGGCAAGGATTGGTACACTTATCGTGACGGCAGGATTCGGATGCGCTACAATCATCGTCGGTACGACAACCGTAAACGCATTTATTATGTAGACAAACATGTCCCAGGAAGCAATCGTTGTCCACGCGACAGGTCACTGCAATTAGATAGAAAAATGTGGAATTTGTGTTATCGCTGGATTTAAAAGCGTCGCAATGTGTCACGGATACTTACGCATACAGCTACCGCGTAGACACTTCTCATTCAAGGCACAATCTTGATCGCTATGACAAGCGGGCTGACACATGGAGTCGTGACAATTATAGCCTTCACGGCATTCCACATCACTATTACAGGCCACCGGTATGCGTACACATTCCACGTCCGCATTGCCGGTGAAACCAGCTGGGCAGGAGCATTGTTTGTAGTGTGTCTGTATGTGGCATTCAGCATTCATGCCGCAAGCTTGCGCCTGCAGACAAGGATTCACACATTGGCCACCTTGACATACTTCCGTTGCGCCACATTCGGTATCGAGTATGCAAGCAGCTGTAAAACAGTGGGGTTAAAAGGTTAGCGGATCTTCGTTTAATGCTTAGAAACCAAGTGTAGTCGTTATGTACTGGAGCGGTACGTCTTTGAGTCATGTTTTTAGGTTATTTCGTTTATTGTTTTAACTCTGTGTGTGTTACACGGTCCGAATCTTAGGTTGCCATCAGCTGTTACAGCTAAATTTTTAGATTTCTGTCTCAACTTTACTCTACTCATTGTATTTGAAATTCTATCCTCTTACGCTGTAGACTCGTGAGCTTGTCGGAAATTGGAGATCAAGTTCTTAAGATCTCAGTTCTTGCCACAAGCAGATTAATAAATTTTCCGGAAATTATAACTAAAATGATTTAAGAGCCGTAGAGTTTTGAGCTCGAGGACGTTATAATATCACTATTTGAGACGATTTCAGGTCTATATTAACTGTACAACTTAGTTAACTTCCAATCTAGTATGTTGAGGGGGAGACTTGTTTTCGGTGGTCTATTACAAATAAATTGACCCATTGCAATGACTGCCACTGTAATATGGGATCTCTCTCTGGAATATTAGTACGAATTTTACAAAAGTCTGACAGCTGGTATATATGTTCTTATCACGAAACTACAATTTGGAATTCTATGTGTAAAAAGTATTTGACCTTCTGGTCCTGGAAGTATGTTATGGTGACTATTACCTTCAAAACTGAAGTAGTGACCTTTCTTGGATTTCAAAAGTCGAATTTCTCAACCGATTAGAGTTTTCAGGTACTATAAAGGGTTGTGTTTAGCATTGTGTTAGTTTTCCAAAGTTCTACATTTCTCTAATTCCTTAAGGCACACGTCTTAGAAGTCTGATTAATCTGGGCGAGTTGCTCCATACATCATATTAATACCTGCTTCCAAATAGGTTTCCCTAAAATACTTCTTGCTTGTTAAGTCTCTGAATATATTAGATATAACTACACCAGGGTCTAAACTATTTTAGATTATAGGCGTGTCAGTAGCCTTCACATATCCTGCACACATAGACACAAAGTATTTAGGTATTACACGGACCCATGTGCGTATCATTTTATTTGTAAGTAGGGTAGTAGGTTGTGTACTAAGGTAACTACGAAGTTAGCTCTAGGATATTATTTTTGTTGTTTAGCTTTTATTATTTTGTTTCCAAAAAAACTAAACCGTACCGTTATTATTAGCGTAAATTAACTCATTCTTAATGTTGTTGTTGGGTGTTTTGTTTTTGTTTTGGTACCTTTTCATGTTAGTACTTACGTTTACAAATACTTTCCGAACAGTAGGTATTGGTCGGACAGTCGCTGGTCATTTGACATGGTACGGGTAGTGGCTTACAGCCGGCAATCCGATCAGCGGGATTACCGTCGTAACCATTACGACATGCACAATGAGCTTGATGACCCTTAGGTATACATTCGGCATTCGTGCCACATTTAACATTTGCACAAACATCTTGACATTTGGATATACCGTTAATTTTGGTGCATTCAGCATGCGGGGGACAATCTTCGCTAGTTTCACACTCCACCGCGGTGCGACAACCTTCATTGTAGGGATCACCAACCAAACCAGGAGGGCAAGTACATTTAAATGAACCACGCGAATTGCGGCAACGTGCACCGGGGCCGCATGGCGCATCCTTACAAAAGTCGACAACGTCACAACGTACACGCGGATCACCAGTAAAACCAGGTTGACAGTGACACACCTGTTTATGATTCTCCGTAGTACATAATGCATTCTCGCCACACGGTTCGCCAATCAGGCAAGCTATCTTGCACATATGATCGTCACAGGTCTTATCGTTGGAGCACTCTGCGTCCGTGGAACATTCAATCTTGCGACAACCACTCTTCGGATCGCCGAAGAAGCCTTCCTTACATTCGCAATCGGGCGAGTGGCTACGTGCTATGCACTCAGCATTGCGTCCGCAAATAGCGCGTCCCAAGCAAACATTCTCGCACGAAGCGCGTCCGTAACTATCAAGTACGCAGCTCTCGTTCACATCACAATCGTCGTCGTTGCGGCAAAGCACTTCCTTGGTGCAAATGCTGTTGTGACAATACTGGAATTCGGGGCATGAAGAGTTCGAACGGCATGTGGGCTGGCAAACGCCTTGTATGCACAGTTGGTCCGAGATGCAATCACGCACGGAAGTACAGAGCGAAGCGCAGATGCCGTTGGTACATATTGTGCCTGAAGCACATTGACTATCGGTGTTACAGTATTGTAGCGCGACACAGCCGAGCTGTGCATCGCCGGTTGTACCACTTTCACAGGTGCAAACACCGATATGGTTTTGCGCTGTGCAACGTGCGTTAGTTCCACAAACATTCGGTAGTCCGCAGGGATCAACACATTTCGAGTCCAAGCACGCCTTCTCATTGGCGCAGTCCTCATTCTCCGAGCATTCGATGTAGACACACTCAATGGATGGATCACCGCGTGAATTGGGTGGACAGGCGCAAATGGCGTTGTGTGATTGCGCCAAACAGGTGGCATTACGACCGCAGACATTCTCACGTTCACATGGACTACGACAGCGCGCATTTTGGCAACTTGCGCTTGATGGACAGTCAGAGTCGGTAAGACATTCGTTGGGATCGCGACAACCCACATTAACTGGATCGCCTATCAAACCTTCGGGACACTGACATTGGTATGTGCCGGGTTGATTTTCACAGAAAGCAGTGCTGTGGCACGGTTGAGAGAGACATTCGTTGATATCTTCGCAGATGTTATTGGCAAGTTGATAACCTTCGTGGCAAGTACATAACGCTTGATGATTGGCAACGCTACAGCTACCTTTACCGCATGAAATAAGATCGCATGGTTTAATGCAACGATTCGTTTCGCTATCGCAAGCCTTATCGTTGGCACAGTCCTCATTGACGATACATTCGACCTTGAAACAGCCGACTGTATGCTCGCTGGCATCACCCAAATGACCGGATGGGCAATAGCAAGCGGCTTGATGATTTTCAGCATTGCAAAGTGCATTCGGTCCACAAGTGGTGTTAGTGCAGGGCTCTGTACACTTATCGTTAACACAGGCTAGATTGTTTGCGCAATCGTCATCCTTATAGCATTCCTTTGGTTTAATGCAACCCTGTTGGGTTAGACCATCGCCCACTGTGCCTTCGGGGCAAATACAGCGATAAGAACCAGGGAGATTCTCGCAACGCGCTGTGGGATGACAAGGTTCCTCAGTACATTCATCAATGTCTGAGCAACCGAATGGTGTACCAATAAAACCGGAAGCGCATTTACATTTACCGGTGAGACAGAGTTCTGTAGGTGGACAATCAGCGTCGGAGTCACAGCCCGGTTGGCAAGTACCATCATTGTTACAAATTTCGCCAGGCAAACAGTTGTTGCTCGTGTAACAAACTTTACGACAAACATTTTGGTAACAGCGTTCGCCGATAGCACAAGCGGTTGTCTTTTGACATGGCAAATTACATTGATTGCCGATACACATATGACTGCTGGGACATTGATTGGTAGCCAAACATGGTGCCGGTACGCGTACGCAACCTTGATCGGGCGTGGGATTACCTTCGAATCCTTCGGGACATGTGCATTGGGTGAGATGTTTGTCGATGCTGCAGAGCGCATTGGGTCCACAGATACCGCTTGTCTTGCAAGGATCGGCACATTTGTTGTTGATACACGACTGATCTGATGGACAATCCTTATTGCTGCGACAGCCAATGACGCAGAGGCCATCCAAGCAGGCCAAACCCGACGTACATTGACTATGGTCCAAGCAAGGTATCACACAAATATTACTCAAGCATTTTTCGCCGACAGAACAGTCGTTCTCATTACGGCAAGCAACGCGACATTGTCCATTGTAGCAAATTTCGCCACCGCAGTCAATGTCAGACTTACATCTGGATACTGAACGTACACAACCTTCCTTTGGTGATTCGCCGTTTTGTTGGAATTTCAATGGACAGCTACAAACTGGTTTGCGATTAACCACCTTACATTCGGAGTTCTGACCACAGGCGTTCTCACAAGGGTCAATGCAACGACCGCCAGCGCAAATTGTATTCGCTGGACAATCGGCGTCGCCATTTGGACATTGACCACTTGGACGACAGCCGGTTGTTTCGGGTTCGCCAATGAAATTTTCAGGACAGCGACACATTGGTCCAGTGGGTGTGACCTCACAAATGGCGGAATGATGGCATGTGCCGGGTTGGCAGCCGCTAACTTTAGTACATTCCACTTCAGGCATGGGATTTCCTTTAAAGCCGGGTGGACATTGACACACGGCGCGATGATCTTCAGCAATACAAATGGCGTTCTCACCGCAGGATTCTTCATCGCAAACATCGTAGCAAGTATGTGTCATACGGTTGCACATTTTTGTTGGTGGGCAGTCATGATTGTAAACACAAGGTACGCTCTGGCAACCATTGAATGGATCATTTGGATCTCCGGCATACGGGCCTGGTGGACATTGGCATTGAGCGATGTGATTATTGGTGATGCATACTGCACGTGGACCGCATTTAACGCTTTCACAAGCTGGTCGGCAAGTGAGACTCTCACTTGGTCCATATTTTACACATGCTTCCGATTCGGCGCATTCAGCATTGGTGCGACATTGGTTCTTCGTCACAGGCTGGCAGCCATTTCGATCGTTGGGATTACCAACAAAACCGGTGAGACAATCACAGCGTCCTTGGTGATTACGTGCTACACATACCGAATTGGCTGGACATGTAAATTCATCGCAGATGGAAACACATTTGAGTACACCGACAACATCGGGTCTGCAAGCGGAAGCAGCTGGACAGTCAGTATCGCTGGTACAATCAGGCAGTGAAGGCTTTTCGCAAGATGAAGTAACGGGATTCCAAACAAAGCTATCTGCGCAGTTGCAGAGTGCATGTCCATTCGCATCAATGTTGCACACTTCATTCGTGCCACAAACGACCTTCGAGCAGCGGTTGATGCACTCTTTGGTGCCGTGCATGTCGGGAGCGCACGAGTAGCCAGGTTCACATTCATTGTCCGATTTGCATTTATCCTCATTATCCGGTACTTTTCGTTCGGGTTGGCATCCCACCTGTAGATTGCTTGGATTGCCGAAATAGCCATCAGTGCAAATACAAGATGAACGATGATCGTTTGACACGCAGAGCGCATTCGGTCCACACTGGATCTTCGAGCAAGCATCCACGCATTTGCGTAAACCTTTACCCAGTTGGAAGCAAATTTCCGAGAGCTTACAATCCGCATCGTTGTTACATTGACCACGTATGGTGCAGCCACTGTTGGTGTCGTACGGATCTCCAATATAACCAAGTGGACATATACACTTACCGCCATCGCAAGCAGCTCTTGGGCCACAGGCAGTCTTTGAGCACAGATTCTTGCACTTACCGCCCTCACAAGTGTAGCCATCGGGGCATTCGACACGTGCATTACATTCGCATCTATCAGCATCAGTACAGAAGACAGTGTCGACGGGTTGACAACTGCTGAATGGATCACCAGCAAAACCGGATAAACAGAGACACTCGAAACCGCCGTGTGTATTGAGGCAGGCCGCATTGAGACCACAAGGTTTGTTCACACACTCATCCACATCTTGACAGCCCACGTAGGCATTGCCAGTGAATCCTTGTGGACAGATACAACTGATTTGTTGACCATCAGCGCGACATTCAGCATTTGTACCGCAGCTATTGGGTGCGCAAATATTCTTGTTTTGTGGACCACAGCCTTCATAGGGGTTGCCCGTTGTGCCAGGGTTGCAAGCGCATACGCTATTGCCGAAACCATATTCACAGTGCGCATTCTCACCGCACTTCGGTTCACATTCGGCATACTTGACGGGTGGAACACACACCAGATCTGGATTGCCAATAAAGTTGGGTTCACAAACACATTTGCCACTATTCTTGTCACAAGTGGCACCAATACCGCATACCACGCCGTCACAGCGTTCCTTGCAGCGGCCATTAATACAAACCTGACGCTCAGCGCATGGACGAGATGCGCTACATTGATCCGTGGAGCAGGAGCCGCCTGGGAATGGATTACCGAAGTAACCTTGTGGGCACTTACAGGTTGGTCCTTCCGAAGTGGGTATGCAGAGTGCACCTTCGCCGCAAATAATGTCCTTACACTGTGATACACAATCGCCATTCTGATCTTTGCTATAGCCGACGCGGCAACGACACCAGCCGGCATGATTTTCGGTCTCGCAAAAAGCATTGGGTCCGCAAAGTAAACTTGAGCATGGCGACACACAAGTGCCTTCCACGCAAGCCAAATTGCTTGCACAGTCTTCATTGGCAGTGCATTTACTCTTCGGTACGCCGGTTTCCAAAATGCAACCACTCTTGTATGGATCGCCAGTGAAACCTTTCGGGCAAACACATTGATAGCCGCCTTTCTTATTAACACAGTAAGCGCCATAAGCGCAAGGTAAGTGCGCACATTCATCCTCATCGGTACAACCCATAAGCGGATCTCCTTTGAATCCTGGTTCACACATACATTGTGGTGGATCTGTTGGTGTGCACTTGGCATTGATACCGCAAGGGAAACGTTCGCAAGGACTCTTGCACTTGTTATTGTCGTAGGGATCCAAGAAGAATGGTGGTGGGCAAACACATTCGCCAGGCTGTACGCACTTCTCATTCGTGCCACATTCCTTATCGGCAGCACATTTGCGTTGCGCTGGCGCACATAGTCCATGGTAAGCATCACCGTTATAGCCATCAGGGCATGCGCAAGTGTAACCACCGGGTATATTAATACATTCAGCGCCAAAAGCGCAGACTTGCGAGTCACGCTCCACACATTCGTTCACATCCACACAAGAACCATCGGGTCCGGTCTTATAGCCTTTCGGGCAAGCACAGTAGCTAACGCCACCAGCGATTGAAATACATTCGGCACCGTTGGGACATTTCTTATCCTTTGAGCAATCGGCCAGTATACAGCTGTTGCCGACCAACTTATACGGTGGCTGGCATTGACATTCCGGTGATTTGCATTGCTCGCACATAACGAAGGGATTGCCGCTAAAGCCTTGTGGACACTTACATTCATAACTGCCGGGTAGATTTTTACAAAGCGCATTGAGACCACAAGCCGCCTTCTGACGACTTGGTGAACACTCATCCACATCCTGACAGAGACCACTCTCTGCATTGCGTTCGTAGCCTTGACGACAAATACACACACCGCTACCAGTATATGAGTCTGTGACGCAGGTTTCACCGGGCGAGCAGGGATTTGAGTCGGAGCAAGTGAAGGCAACTTTGCCTGCGGTACAGCCCTCACGGTAGGGATCACCGCTTGTGCCACTTGGACACTGGCAGAGATAACCACCCGCTGTGTTCGTACAGATGGCATTCGCTTGGCATGGATTCGCCTTACATTCGTCGATATCATTACAACCGCCTGGTGTATTTGGACTACCCGTGTAACCCTCGACGCACAAGCACTGCGCTTGTCCATTGGCCAACATGCATTGTGCATGTGCGCCGCAATTAACCGCTTCACAAGGATGACGACAATCATTGCCAATATTGGGCTGTGGGCAGAGACAACGCTTTTCCGCATCGCAAATCGCATTGCCGGGACAATCGTTGTTCGAGGCGCACGTAACAATCGGCACGCAACGTACCGTGGGATCCGGATCGGCGATCGAATCGGCTGGACAGCGACACGTATAGCCGCCATTCATATTCACACATTCCGCACCTTCACCACACTTATTGCCCACATGACATTCATCCACGTCGACGCATTTGGCATGCGGATCGCCGGAAAAGCCTGATGGACAGGCGCAACTAAAGCTGCCCAACGTGTTCGTACACGTCGCATTGATGCCACAACTGCCAAAGGGACCATGTACCGCATCACACTCGTCAATATCCACACAACCGGCTGAGATGTCCATGGGATTGAAAGTCCAACCGTCTTCGCAAATACAATAAGCCTCATTGCCATCCGGTTTGCAATAAGCATGTTCGCCACAATGCACATCCTCACACGGTTCCTTACAAGCGATACGCGGTGGTGTGCCCACAAAGCCAGCCTCACAATCGCAACGGAACGAGCCGGGCGTATTTATACATTGTGCGTGCACACCACAGGCGTCCGCATGCGTGCGACATTCATCGATGTCAACACAACTCGAACCGATCGGTTCGAAGCCATCCAAACAGAAACATTGATTCTCAATACATTCCGCATTGTTGGTGCAATCGAAACTGCTGCGACACAGTATATTCACATCGACCTGTTCGCAGGCCACTTTCGGGTCTGGTTTTCCATCGAAGCCCTGTGGACACTTACAATTGTAACCGGGCACGGCATTTTCGCATATGGCATGTGTGCCGCAAGGTTTCTCCAGCGCGGTGCACTCATCGATGTCCGTGCAGCCGCGGAAGGGATCTCCAGTGTAGTCTGTTTTACAGGTGCACACGAAGCTGCCGACGGTGTCGGTGCAGATCGCGTTCTCACCGCAAGGGTTGTCCTGGCACTCGTTGATGTCTAAAGTGCGCGCGTAAACAGGTGCGTTGTAACAAATTGGTGTGGTGACGTTGTCGTTGCACGTGCGGAGTGGTGCAAAAGTATTGATTCGTACATTAAATTCGGTTGATTTGGTGGTTCGCGTGGTGTTACAATTTTCAATTTGGTTTGGTTTGGTTTGGTTGGTTGGATTGGGTATCAAGGTAGTTGGATGGTAGGCGTTGGTTGCAGTGATGGTATTGATTGGTGTTTTTGGTTCATAGTGGTTGTGGTGGTGGTGTTGTTGGGAGAAGGTTGTTAAATTAGTTAAAAATTAAACAAAGAACAAATATACTTGGTTACAATGTATTCATGTATGTAATGAGTTTGATGTAGATAAACTATGATAAATGTATGTGTAGGAATAGCGTGAAAATAGGCAGTAGAAGACGTACGGAAATTGAAACGAAAGCTATGAAAAAGCTACAGAAAGCTTTAAATTTGTTGAAAATTCAAATGCTAAGCAGCTTGTAAAGTAAGCGAGTAATAGTAGTTAAGAAAGCTTCTAAAGCGAGCGCTCTATAAAAGCTTGTGTAAGTTGTAGCAAAGTTTAGAGTATAAATTTGTTGGAAATTATGAAAGTTTTCCCAGCAAACGTTTTCTATATATCGAGCTTTCACTGAAAGGAACTTTAAAATATTTCATGCATCGCAGCTTTCACTGAAGAGAGCTTTAAGCTCTTTAAACATTTTGAGAAGAGATACGAACAGATAGTTTACGGTTTACCATGGACTAGAGATTTCACTAACGATTGCTGTTGTTAGTGATTTGAGCTTTCACTCATACCAATTCGGGTATCATTCCTTAGTAATATATTTCTTTTCTGATTTTATGAGTACAATTCTTTAGATATTCTCTTCATTTTATGGTAAGAACAGACGAGCTTTCATAAGTTTTCCTAATTGTAAGTAAAATATATAAAATTTTAGAGAATTTAAATAATTCTTGAAAATATTTCTATTTGAGAAATTCGAGTCTTGATAAGTACTTCGAAAACCGACGGTATAATATTGTAGTAATTTTGTGTAAATGCCTTAAAAGCTCTGTTTAACATTTCTGTTATTTTTATTCAAATACCCCAGAATGGGAGAGAGCTTTTAGAATGTGAACTGAGAAACTTTTAGAATTGAGTGAGAGAGAGCTTTCACAATATGATCTTAGAAGCTTTTGGAAAGCTCGATATGAGTGCATAAAAGTCTTAAGACTCAAAAGCTCTTTTTTGGGAAATTTTGTATTAGGCATGTTAGCTATAGCTAATGCTATAATATTCATTAAAAATTTATTATTGAAAAATCTTGTATGTATGTAGGTCAATGAAAGTTTTTAGTTTGCTGGGTAGTAAATTTTAAAAAGTGTTGGTAATGTAGGAAAGCATTTAAAAAGTTTGCAATGTTTGTTGAAAGCATCGCATTAGAGGCTTAAAGTGTGATGTGTGAAAAGCTTGCAAGCTACCGTTTAGTAGAATTTTGAAAACTCACATACGCCTTTTTGGGGCGTGAGCTTTGTTGATTTTTATTGCGTTTAAATTTTGAGCTTTCACGAAAAAAGCTTGCAAGCTTTCAACATGTAAATATATGCAAAAGCTTACTACTATTCAAATACTACCATAAAGCGATACTAACTTTCACAATGCAAATACCCCTGTCCTTGAAAGCCGCTCGGGCACAAGCAACGATATGAACCCGGAAAGTTAATGCATTTTGCGTTCGTGCCACACTTGGCCACTCCATCATCCATATTACATTCATCTATATCGACACAAGCTAAACCGGCGCCGGTTACCCTTAGTGTTGTGCCATTGCCGCCATAAATGCCGCCGCCACCCAGACTATACTCCCGTTCGAATTCGAGCGCATAGCCGGGCGGACAGTTGCATGCAAAACTACCGCCAATATTCACGCATTCAGCACCCAAACCGCATGGATTGTTAGTGGAACACTCGTCGACGTCTACGTACGATGTAACACGAATGAGCACGAGTGATAATGTGACGACGTCGAGATGTGTGTGTGCGGTGCGTTTATGATTTGGGTGTTTGTTTGGTAAAATAATTTGCACCAAAATGTGTTTAATTTTGTTTTTGTTTGTTGTTGGCGTTTTAGTTGTTAAATGCATTTTTGCGTGTTGTTTTTGTTGTTACGTTTTTTATTATTTTATTTTTTTATATGTAAGTGTGCAAAAACATTTCGTTTGGTGAAATAATGGTTTTTGTGCCACCGTGGTTAACAATTAGTGTTCATTGTTGTTGTTGTTAACATATGTTTTTTGTTCGAATTTGGTGTTTGTATGCGCGTGAAAGTGCAATGGTTAATATATTTGTTTTTTTTTCGATTTTTCCGTGAGGGATGCAAATACATAAAAAAAGAATAACAAATGGATACCATATACTCAGTCTTGAGTTTTCGATCAAGAAAATAAATGCTGTTTCAATTTTGCGACACTTACCTTCACAACCTTGACTGGGATCACCCGCATAGCCATCGGGGCAGATACACTTGAAGCTACCGTCCGTATTCAAACACTGTGCATTGCGGCCGCATGGCGAACGCGCACACTCATCAAAGTCGGCACAGCCGTTGGCCGAGCGCGCATCACCGTCGTAACCTTCTGGGCAGTCGCAGCGATAACCGCCCTCGAGGTTCGTACAGATGGCGCCTGGGCCGCAGGCATTCGGATGTGTGCACTCGTCGATGTCCAAACAGCTGTAATATGGATCGCCATGATAGCCGTCGGGACATGCGCAGGTGTAATTGCCAGGAGTGTTGATGCATTGCGCACCAGTACCGCAGGCAGTGGGGCTTTGGCACTCGTCGAGGTCTAGGGGGGGTTGAGAAAGTGAAAATGTTGGGTAAATGAAAAATATTTGATTTTAATACGAAATTTAAAAAATAATGGCGTAATAATAATGATGAAATAACTAAGCTAGATATTTATAGCAATAAGCTCAAAGAGAAGCTTAAAAGCTTTATAATATAATAAGATGAATTTCAAACCTTTCTATTTGAAATATATCTAGAGTTTACATAAAAATAATTACTTCTATGTACTGATCTACTAACTGCTGAATTTCTTACGTATAATCGATAACAATATGTATCGAAAAATCGATTTTTTATTATTACTATGCCTTTGTTATATCGAAAATTTGAAAATCGATTAACGAAATATTAAACAATGAAATCCGAAAGTTAGTTAACCTATGTATATATACTAAATATAATTTTTACTACGTTCTAGAAGGTTATCGATAATATAAAAAGAGTTTTGCTTGGCAATATTTATTTTCGAAGCATGAAGTATTTATATTCACAAAAGTATCAAAAAATATTTTTTTTCTCCGAAATTATTCGATTTCAAATACATTGTTATCGATAAATTAATAATATCGATTTTTGTATGTGACTAAAATTGTGCGGTTTCGAAAAAAGTATACATAAATTCAGTTGAACATTTAAATAAGCTCTTTGCTTGCAGAAATACTTATATTGCCTTAATTTATCGATAAATGAATTCTGATAAAATATTGTAGCAAAGTTTAAATATGCAGTTATCGAAATATATTACATATTTTCAGCAATATTTAATTTAAAAATATTAAATAATTTTAGTTGATTTCGATAATATTCATATTTTAAAAATATCGATAATTTGAAATATCGATAAATTTTAAATAATCGATAATATTGGAAATGCAACACGGATAATGGAAGTTATACAACTGTTGCCAACCAAATAAATATTTTTTATTCTAAAATTTATCGATAATTCTTATATACTACAATTCTAAAGTATCTTTCTTAATCTTGTGGATTCAATTTATCGACTTCTTTTGAATATTTTCTGGGAAATCTTACCGTAATATACATATATTATAATATTATATTATGGTTTTAAAAAATTATTTTTTATTTTCGTTTTCTGCGAAAAAGTCCTTCCGAAAGTTCTTTTATTTGCCGTATAAAAAGTGAGCTCATGCAAATGCTATGTCGAAATGTTCTAAACGAAATACTAAAAAGAACAAACATTCCCTTGAAATTACTTTGAAACTGCAGATGATCTCACTTGGAAGCCGCAAAGTTTTCATTTAACCTTGGAACCTAACCTTTAAATCTGTGCATACCGCAACAAATTCTATTGGATGTGCAAGAAACAATAAATAAATAAGAGGTTCTCTACACCCTACCTACTTTGCGTTGATTTTCAAATCAAATAATAATTAATTGCCAAACAATACACGCATGCGCTTAAGCGCCATAAGCGTATCTTTGCCTGTTAGCAATCTATATAAATATTTATTCCACAAAAAACAAAAGGTTATAAAAAAGGCGTAAATTCTTAGTTGGTCAACCCAAGCACCAAAAGCATTAATTTAATTTCGTTAGTTCTGACTTACCTGTGCACAGCACCTCGCCGTCGCCCTCATAGCCGTCCCTACATTTGCAGAGATAGTGCGCTGGCAGATTGCAGCATTCGGCATTCTCGACGCAACGCGCTCTTATCGTTGGATCTTGGCATTCATCGATATCTGTGTGAGTGTTGGGTGAGTAGGGAGAAGAAGCAATGTGATGAAGCAAATATATTAGCGGATTAAAGCGTAGCAAAATCTTAATAAATAATTACGTCATGTGTGTGTGTTGTTGTTGTTGTTGTGTATGTGTGTGAGTGTTTTCAGGGATTAGGCATTGGCGCGGAACGCTGCGTTGCATTTGATTAATGTTATGAATGCCAAGGTCAGGCATTTTTTATGGCTTTCCTTTGATTTTCGTTTTTTCACTTATTTTTTTCTCTCTTCGATTTCTAACAAATAAATTCAGGCTGAAATGTGCGTCAATCACTTTTGACAATGGCGGTTGTTGTGCGTTTTCCGACAGAGTATGTTTGTCCATAAGTCACTTATTTACGCACCATTGCAAAACGAAAGACTTAAGCGACAAACTTGCCTTTGTATTTGCCGCAGTTTTCATGCATCACCGCCAACTAATGCGTTTATGTTGCATCTTATGCGCTCAGCAACAACAATAAAGCATGATTTTTAATACAACAACATTCTATTATATGTGTGTATATTTGTATGTGTCTCTGGTTTGTTCCGCATGCGTAATTGCCGCCAGCTTTGACCTGTCAGCGCATCATTATTTGGCATTGATTATGCAAATTGAAGGCGATTTCTTAATTTTTTTTATTTTTTTTCAACTTTTATTTCATAGTTTTTTGCTATTTGTTGTTGTTTTTATGCAATTTGTTTATGCTGATTTGTGCGCTGACACTTCATTGTCATGTTGTGGCAAGTGCGGCGGCCCTGTTGCATGCATGCAATGTCAGTGGCGCGTGAATTTATGCAAATTGCAAATTATAAATGTGAAAAAAAAACAGATTATAAAAAACAGCTATTTGACATGCGGTTCAAGGCTGTATAGTGGTTTTGCATTTACATTTGTGTTTAAATTATTTTTAATTTTTATTTTAAGAATATTTTTTTATATTTTTTTATCATAATTCTTCGAATTAAAAAAATATATATTCAACTTCGTCTGAGAAACCGCATTTTTCCCACATTGTTTTTTAGAAAAATTACAAAAATCAATTTCCACCTCCTCACTACAACCCCCTCAGAGTAGCTCTCAAACTTTCTAACCTTCCCAAACGAAATGAATCTATTAGCGATTGCCTGTCGTCGCTTGTTATTCTACGGCATAGCTCATTAAAATACTTTTACCGCATTTGGCTGTTTTCGCCAAGTTTACTCTAGCTTGCAACTTGTTATTGAGACAGCAGCGCTTGGCTAGAGTTCAAAGGGTTAATAGGCGCTTAAATTTCTTTCGGTCTTACAAATGTGCTCTATCGCTAGCTATTGGATTGGATTGGACATTCTTCATTACTGCAAATGGCATGCATCTAATTGATTTTATGTTCTTTGCAATTTTTTGTTGTTTTTGCTTTCTCGATTTTACAGGCGTGTGAAAGGAAAGAACAGGCAGGAAGTTGAGTTGATTTGCGAAATTTGCTTATTAACTGTAGGATAATAGTTTAATTGGCAAAATTTACAATTGTTACAAAAAATACTGTTACAATCCCGAAATTTCGGAATTTTTGCAAAAATATAAAAAATGTATTTTCTTATTTTTAACGTGAATAAAGTGCTGCTTTGAAATTTAGTAATCCCGAAATTTCGGGATTATGACATAAATAAAAAATAAAATTTTCGCTTTTTACAGTGATTGAAGACAATTATAATAAAAAAATATTTCGCGATACTGAAAATATGAATCCCGAAGTTTCGGGTTTGTTGCAAAAACATAGTTAGAAAAGAAATTTTCGCTTTCTTAGCGTAAATAAAAACAATTATAAAAAAATATTTCGGGGTCCCGAAAATATGAATCCCGAAATATCGAGATTATTGCAAAAATATGGTAGAAAAAAATATTTTCTTTTTTAACGTGAATAAACGCAATTATAAGAAAAAAATTACGGAAACCCGAAAAATTTAATTTCGAAAAATTCGGGATTTCACTTTTTAATGTATTTTTTTGTAACAGCGCTAATTAAAATATTAAAAAAGGTTTTCATAATTATATTCTTGTCAAAATATATTTATTTTTTTACAGCGTTCTTAAAGCAGCCCATCATTTATTGTTCAAGTTAAGCTTCTATGTAATTTTTATGCTCTTCTCTGTAAACACAAGCTGTTTACTTTTAGTTGTTTGTCTATACAATCTCAATTTTGGTTAATTATTTTCCATTAATTTAATTAATGTGTCTATAACTATTTTATACTAATTTCAGTTTGACGCCGTGTGAACCTGCACGCCTTCAAAGATGCTGCCTTCATACAATAAACATAAATTCGTGTTCATTTGTTATAAGTGTAAAATAAAGTGTGTTCAAACTCAAATTGCTGACCTCGAAAGAGGCCGCTGCCGCCTAATGGGGCGCCATTTCCAACAGCGTACAAAGCTTGAAGTGTAAGGCCAGCGAATTGTAAAAAGAATATGTGTACAGTGAAGTGTAAAAACGCCGGTGGTCTGCTGTTTAACTCCAAGTACAAGCGGGTAAGTCATGAAATTTTAAATTCTACACTAATTAAGTTAAGCATAGTGTGAAAGGCAACAAGTGCCAAGAAATGTGTTTTGAACTCACATATACAGTTCCATATATAGTGACTTGCAAAAAAGAATTTTACTATTTTTGCCTAAAAAAAGCCCACAGGTTGGCGCCTTTTATGTTAATTACGCGCTGAGTCAGTGATGTTCTAAGTTTTTTTTAATTTTTTATTTAATTTTTTAATTTTTTATTCGTTCTTAGTAAGAAGTGTATGAAATAGAATATGAAGAAAAATTATAAAAAAATTGGCAACGCCTAGTAACTTCGTGTGTGTTTATACATCATTATGCTTATTTGCTTTGTATAAAAAAAAAAATTATATTTAATTTTTTTGGATCTTTTTAAATATTTTTTTATGTATTTTTCGAATTTTTTCTAAAAAAGTTTTCATCGCTGACCTTGATTAGCTGCCAGCACGCATATGCTTATAGAAAAGCTTACATAAATATTTCTGTGAAAAAATGCCGCTTGTACACGCATGTTATGCCGACATTTTTTATACCCGCATTTGTGTTTGCAGGTAATTAATTTCCCTAACACACCGTGGCTCTTGTAGCAAGTAGTTTTGCTGATGTTTCTAATTTTCACGCATGAACTCATCAAGCATGGCTTCAGTTGAAAATTTGGCTGCTTTGCAGAATGTTTTTTTTACTTCTTTGGTTACAGAAAGGAGCCAATTTAATTTTTATTATTTTATAATTATTTTTTCTCAACAACTTTGTACGCACTTCTGCTTCACTTGAAATTTTGCTGGCATCTGTCATAAATTGATTTAAATTAACTAATAATGATGGTAAGAGTTCTTGCAATTTTTAAGATAAAACTTCTTTAATTATGGTGAGGGAAGTTTAAATTAATGCTGCGCAACAAAATTTAGTCACGCTGGCAACATTTGGCTAAGTGCCACTCTAGTGAAGGTTAAATCGATTTGAAAATTTTTGAAGCTTTTCGGTGTAAAACTTGAATGGAAGGTTGCCACCTGCCTAAAAAATTTAAGGAAAAAATAAAATAGGACAAAATGAATAAACGCCTCACACATGAATGGTTTAGAAAAGTCCACGGGTGAAAATAATTTTTTGTGAGTAGTGTTGCCACTTAATTAAAAAAATGTATTCAGAGAAATTTGAAACATTCCAGTAAAAGTATTAAATTAAATAACGAAGCTTATAGTTGAATATAATTTTTGACCAAGGTTGCCATACCTTTACAAATTTTTTTAAAATTAAATTCATAAGGTAACAGTAGTATTCCAAGATGGGTATCAAACAACAAAGCTTTGAAAGCCTTAAATATTCAAATATTTATTATTTTTATTGATATCTATCAAAAATAAATGGTCTCAAAAACTAATATATATTTTTGGTAAAGTTGCCACAAAATGCAATTTTTTTTATAGAGCTGACAATATACATGAAACATTACTAAAAATAGTTCTCATTTTATGTTATTAAGAAGTTTCAGTTATATTTCTGATATTTCAAGAAGTGTTGCCATATCGATTTTTTTTGTTTTTTTTTTAATATAATTTTTATATCAAAAAATTTAAAATTGTATATAATTTCCCACATTAATTTTCATTCAACTATTTTTCTATTTTATTTTACTTTCTATAAATTTTTAATTATTTTAGTCTCAAATTATTTTCGCGAATTATTAATCATTTTTGCACCCTCCTTTCATTTTTTTTGCGTTTTGCTGCCACTTGCCTATACTACTGTGAGTTTGTAGCTATTAATATTCGCTATTTTTTCACTACGGTCCGCAATCATAATGATTGTCGTTCGGCCTGTCATCATTAGCGGCACATTAATTAAATGAGCCGCGTAAATTTGCACACTTAAGCGCAGCGCTGAAGCTGCTAGCTTGGGGGCATATGTACAAAATTACATACATACATATATGCAAAAAAATATGTTCTCTCGTATATATTTTTGCCAGCATTTAAAAAATATTTTCCATATAATTTAGTTACGTACGTTGCACGCTGCATGCGTCTACATGTTGCAACAGCGTCGTTAATTGTGCGTGTCAATAACGTAGCGCCACATAAACTGGCGTAATTGAGAGTTTTAATTGCTTTTTGAGATATTTGTTGTATTTTTAGAGTTTGGCTGTGAGGCGACTTTAGTTGTGAGTGGCATAATTGGAGTTGTTAAAATTTTTTTTGTTATTTTTTTATAATTTTTTTTTCATTCTGATGCTCTTTTCACTTAATTCAAACTAAATTTTTTTACGAAATACATTTCTAACTACACTCTGCTTATGCATATGAGTCTAAAATGTAGCATAGTTGCAACACCGCTGTAACTCATGCATGTTGCCGCTTATCAATAGCGCTCGATCGCGGCGAAAAAGGGCAAATAAAGGCAATAAAAACAATATGCGAGCGCTAGTTTGAAGTCAAGCGAGCGTTAACGGCAACATAAAAGTGGAATATATTTACAAAATATTTGCCGTTGTTGTTGCGACTAAAATTTTTGTTGTATTTTTAAACGTTTTATTTCATTTCTGTGCAAATGAAGCGCCAGCGTGCGAGTGTTTTGTTGTGAAAAACCTAAATACCCAGTTACGTGCCGCAATTTGCATGCCGAACTGTGTGGCATATATACAGCTGCAGCCACATTTAAATGCGCTGCCACGCTATCCCGCGCCACAATCTCACACAGTCTGACACACTTGCGCCAATAAAACACCAACAACAATCTCTACTGGTACCTTATGTGGCAAATGTTTGCACTTTACTCAATTCTCCGCAAATAACCACTTAAGCCTTGCCACGATTCACAGTACTTTTGCGAGTAAATCAAAATTCAAATTAATTGTCACTTGAAAGCAACGCGCGCGCTCAGTCAGCGGTCCACTCAACGCCAAGTGGATGTAGATGCTGTAAATTTTCCCCCAAAAAAGGTTTTTGTTGCATGCTTACTTGCAACATTTCATGTGCTATGCAAAAAGCGCCGACAACAGTTTACAAAAATCAACAACAACAACTCAGTGCCTTTGAAGTGATAATCGTGCTGCTCTTTGCGCCACAACAACAACAACAAAAATAACATATTTTTTATATTTAAACATTTTTAGTAGAACGTGTCACGACAACTCAACTAAGCGAGCCACAAATAAATGCATGTGGCAAGCAACGCTATATGAATGTCTTGCAACATGCACGCTTGCGCTCCTTTGCCTTTCATATTTCTTGCTGTCTGTCTGTCTGCTTTTGGTATTGTCTAGTTTCCCTTTAACCTTTGCTTTCACCACTTTTTTGTTGTTTTTTTATTTTGCTCGTGTGCTTTTACTTAGCGCCACTTGGCTGTGACTTCCCCTCACACTTGCCACATACACCCGCTACTCTTGGTGCTGCTTATGTTAATGTGATTTTTTCTGCAATACAACAACAATGTGAGACATTCAAGTTGTTGTCCACCAACTTTTACTGTCACTACCTGGCGCTCATCGCTTCAACTCCATCTGTTGGCCTGTCTTCTGCGCCCGCGGCAGTGTCATCATTTGTGTCATTAAATTTATGCAAAATGTCCGTTTGTTTTGCTAAATATTTTACAGTTCTCTATTGTCGCTTGTCTTTACCTCTATTTATTTACAAATCATCAACCTCAATGCCCATATTGGAAACTGAGCTATGTGGCGTCTTCTTTGCCATTTAGTGGGATTTTCGGTCGTTAAGTTAATGTCGACTTGCTTGCGGCAAGCTTTCCAGCTTAATTTTTCTCATCATCAAATTTGTCTCAGGCGGCATGTTTTTATATCTGTTTTGCCTAGTTCTGCTCTGTTGCAGTTTTTCGCTTGCCTTTTTGTGTTTTTTTTCTACTGAGCAACCTTTTTGGTTTGAATAAAAAATGACTTTGGAATGAGCTCAGTGGGCTTTTATGACTCTATTCCGGTCATTTACTTCTCATTACAGTAGCAGCATGCATGTTGACCATGTGTCATGTATAAACAGCTATGAGTGTGAGCATGCCTTGTAGGAAAAATTTTGAGGCTTAAGGGGTTATATACAGTTAGAATTTTCAAAAAATCTATTTTTTTATTTCATTTTCTTAATGTACATATATTTAAGAATACACACAGAAAATTTCATATCGTTCCGGTGAATATTTTCAAAGTTACAAGCAAATTTGAAAAGGCGTTTCAGAGTGCTTGGAAGTACAAAGTCGGTGACCAACATTACTCGAAATCGGCTAGACCGATTAGTCTCAAATTTTAACACGACCTTCTTAAATATATTTTTTAGTAATTAATCGAAGATTTTTTCTCTCCGATAAATATGTTTTTTTTATAAACAATATAAGGCCGAAATTTCGGTGAAGAATCGATTTTTTTTTGAGAAACCGCTATTTTGTCAAAAAATTTTATTTTGCTTATTCCTTCGATTAATTACTAGATTTAACATTATTTTAACGAAATCTGTTTGGTTTTTTATTTCGGATGATCCAGTTCCGAGATATAGTGGTCACCGCAAAACGTCTTTTTTGAGAGGAGCTCCTGGAGATCAGCTGTAGCTCTTTTTCAAATAAATATTTTTACTAGTACTAAGTCTTAAAATACAGTTAAAAGATACCATAATATGTGTATAAATTTTTATACCAATAAATTAAAAAGGTTTCTCAGAAGAAATTCTTCAAAATTCACTTTTTTTCGGCCGTCTTTTGTATGGAATGTCTATGCTTCTTTCTTTGAAAATTGGATTCGAAAATTTTAGCGCTTCTAAAATATAGTAGACTTGTTTTTATATTTAAATCCTCGCTTTAATAACATCCGACAGGAACTTTGCTATGTTCTGATAAAAGATTGGTTGTTAACTTGAGATTAGTTTGAAAAACCATTTGATAAATCTTCAAATCGAAAGGATGTTGTTCAGTGGAAATCTTAGAACACCAGCAGAAGTATTTTTGTTCTTCGAAAGATCAACGATCTCAACTGAGTTCAATGAGGATAGAGTGATCAGCCATATCTAGAGTAGATTTTTTGAAACAAATTTGTCCAGAAACATTTAACGTATCACATAGATGCCTCTATTTGTCGGATAGCATCAATGGATCCATAAAAACTAGAAAAAAGGTCCACTAAAGATCCAAATCCGATCCAAACAGAAATTCAAGAAATATTTTCTGGTTTCTGGTACTCAGTGAGTCCAAAGAGAGTACCCAAACTAACTAACCAAAGCTCTAGTTAATGATCTATTCCATCGAATCGTGTTCCATATTGAGCATTATTTCCGAAAAAAATTGCCTCACAGGGTTGCTTTATAACGCTGTAGTGTTCATATGAGTTTAGATTTTTATTAATAGTGTCTTAATTGCCTAATTTGTTTGTTGTAGTTTTTGTTGTTGGCTTTTATATTTTCATATATATTTTTTCGAATTTATAACTCATCTATTGCTGCAGCTTTGTTGCACAGGAAACTGTTATGCATTCGCTAATGTTTTGGATTTGTTTTTGTAAATAAACTTGTTGCTTTTGTAGGTCAAGCGCAATTTGCGTGATTCGTTGTGAACTCAAACAGCGTTAGATGTAGCGAGTGTGGGTTAATTGTGCGAATTTACAGACAGATATCTAGGTATGATACATAGTATATAGGTATTAAGCATAAAAAATCGGCGTGTATATACATATATAGAAGTCATATATACTAAGCATATATGACTTGGAGGTTTCAACTATTTTTTTGATAAATAAATAATTACTAATTGCAAAGAAGTCTTCACTGCAGTCTCAATTGTAGAAAGAAATTCCTTAGTTCACCGCGCATGCGCGCTGTCACCTGTTGCATGATTTTCTGGAATGCAAGAATGACGCGCGATTGTCTGTCTGTTAGTGCGTGTAACCTCAATTCGTAAGAAGTCGCACCAGACAAAGTGGGGCTGGGCGTCACGTTGCATAACTGTATAAATATTTGAGTTGGTTGACGACTGCAAGCATGAAATGCAGACTTGATTTGAATATTTATTTGTTTTTGTTGATTTTTATGGCCACTTTTGTTGCTGTTGTTTGCCGGTTGGCAAAATGTGTGACCGCCAATGCGCAAAATGCATTTGGTGGAACAGGTGTCTATGCAGGTTTAAAGTGTTAAGCTTGTGGTTGTTGTTATTATTATTATTGTTGTTGTTTTTCTTTGCTTCGCTGCATGGCCATAGCCTCGTGTACCGTTATGCGGCAGTCATAGCTCAGCAAGGTGTACATTTAATATTCATAAGCAATGCTGTTGGTGCAACGCTGCCGCTGCTGCATGCCACACGAAGCGTGATGGAACGAGTATACGCTTGCCGACTGCGTGGCTGACTTGCATTCTGCGATTTGAAGTGCAGTTACCGTTGCCGTAGCACTTACACTACACTCTTTTCGCTTATTTGTTGTTTGTTTTTACTTTGTGACAGTTGCGGTATAGTGTTAGAAAACAACAACAATAAGAAAAACTCGCGCTAGACACGTCAAGCCGGAATTTGCCGTGCATTTTCCGCACAAAAAGTAAAAATCTGGAATCTAAACTAGTTGTTGTTGTTGTTGGCTGGGATTTGCTTGCGTGGAAAACTTGCCGCATTAAAGTTTAATGGGTGAACTTGATCTTTAGCAAAGCGTGTTAAATGTGGTCAGCTGACCAAAAAAAAAAAACAAGCCACCGCTGCTGCACAACGCACGCTAATTATGCGCAGCCCATGTGTGTGAGCATTGAAAATTTAGCATTTTGTAAATGTTGTTGTTTGGTGTTGGATTTTTGCGTAAAGCCGGAAATCTGGTGTTGAAATTTCGTAGATAAATCTTAGTGGCTTCATATGATGGCGAAATATTTGCAGCGCTTCCTTTTGTCGTTTTCTTAATTGCCTTTTTCTTTAATTTTCATTAATTTGCTCAATTTTTTTGTAGTTATTAGCTTTGCTTTGTCTTGTTTGTGTATAAGCTATGATAATAAATTCGATTTGCATTTTATTTTTAAATAATCGAATTATAATTTTAGTCTTTGGCTGCAAAAAGCCACTTTGAACCCTTAGGGGTTAATGAATGAATACGCGCTTTAATTAATTATCTGAATTTTTTTTTTGTGAATGTATTTTTGGCAAAGCGTAGAATGAGCAAAAATAATTTGATAGATTTTTCTACTCGTTTAGAGTCGATAATCACAACTATTTTTATATATATAATCCCTTTTTAAGTCGCCTTTGAGTGTCTAATGGAACTTTAAGAAGTAATTCCTTCATATTACAAATATTACCGAAGGTTTGAAATGTCTATTAAGAGTCAAGAAAGATGAGATTAGAGAGAAAGAGATATGTATTCCATAACAAACCATTCTTTGAAGGTAGTAGAAGTAGAGCGAAAACATTGAACACCATTGTAGACTCGTGAAATTCACTTACTCGGTTATAGAACCTATGCGAAAGACATAAAAATCTGAACATTTTTTTTACTTTAAAACCCTTGCATATAACTGCCCATGTCATGTTTCATTTATTTCCTTGTATCAATGATATATTCGATTTCCAGGCAAGTGTTTCACAAGTTCATAAAATGCTATCACTGAAGCTATTTACAGTGATTTCCTTCGGTTAAATTGATATTTTAGTCGAACTTGGTGAGTTGAGACTGGGCACGACTTCATTTATGTTATGAATGCTATACTCCATTTCCAGGCCTTTGTTTCACAAGTTCATAAAATTCTGTCACTGAAGGTTTACACTGATAGCCTTCGGTTAAGTTGATATTTTGGTCTGACTTGGTGAGATGAGACTGGTGCTTTGGATCGCATAGAGACTCTAAGATAACAGTTTAGAGTTGTTTCGTTAAAAAATCTCATAAAAGATCCTTAGCTGTTCGCAGATACCTAATATAAATAAATCTCATAGAAGAATAAATGAGAGTCGATTCATTTTAGGAGTTCTTCTGAAGCTCTTCAGTTCTTGTGACGATTCTTTTAGGTTGCGAAAAGTAAAGATAGGTATACTATATAGTATCTCAGCTGACAGCATAAAGCTTTAAAGTGAGGTTATACTGAAAAATCCACTTGTATCGTCACATGGAGCATCTATTGTATTATTATCATTAATGATTAAGATTAAAATTATGATTATTTTTTATCATATTTTATTCACCCCAACACAGATCACAATCACTTCCCGAGTTAAAATGGAACATCTGTGAAAATATTTTCCTTCTAAGCTCACATATGTTCATATATCTATTTATCTATATTTCTATGTAATTATATAAATATACAATCTATCTATGCACTTCCCATCGCATGACGAATTAGTTCATCTGCGATGACCTCAAGCGTTCTCGGTCAATCATTAAAAGGCACACGCACCGACACATATGAACCATGTTCTATATATGCATATGTATATATAGTCTATATATGAGCATTTATACTTTGGCATATGTGGCTATATTATTAGCGCACAAAAATGCTTATCTGCACGTGTGAAAATAATAAATAATGATTTCAATTGAAGTACAGGTGTAGAAAGAAATAAAAAAAGAATGCATACAACAACAAAGCATAAATTTATGTTATGACATAGAACGTGAAAATAGGAAATAGCGCAACTGCAACGTTCATGCCACACGAGTGTGTTTGTGCCTGTGCCTATGCCGACATCAATTTCTTATCACTTTACGTGCTTGCTGACATTAGTTATGATGGCTCGCATTTTTGCAGGCATCACTATATGTATTTATGTCTGTTGTTCCCTCCACACACCTATAATTTCAACAAGTAATTGCATAAATGTGAACTCAATTGAATATAAAAGCAAAATAATAATATAGAAAAAGAATAACTCAACAAATTTATTCCCAGTCAGCTGGAGATTCCCTTGGGAACCCAATTGCTGACTTAATAACTGCTCGGTTGAGTGATTGCTGCGCTGCGCTCGACGCCGTCAAGGCAAACATACGCCAGCGTTCGCAGAGTCTTATATGTATATGTGTGTAGAGCTGTCTAACGTTGGAACGTGCAAAAATGCAAGTAAACATGTTGCACCCTATTCCCCAAACACACTCATACTCACACACACAGAAATATATTTCAGTGTATGCCTTAGCGCCCTTCTATGGCTTGTGGCACGAACTAATGCGAGACGACTAATGATGTGGCGAATTATGTTGCACTAGAATGCAGTTCCATATAATTTATGCGCGTCGCTGTGAACGGGTTTTTTCCCCAACAATTAAAACTAAATTGAAATGTCGGGAATTTTCTGTGGAAAATTAAGCGTCACAGTTAATACGAATGATGAGAAAGCAATACATATGAACAAATGTATTGCTGTGTTTGCAAATAAGTAAGGTGTCATAAGCTTTCGAGTCGGGAGAAACAAAAATTATTAGCTTTTAGTTCAAATTTTGTTTCAAAAGCTCTAAAAGCTTAATAAATATTTATATAAAAGCTGCCTCTAATATACAATCAGATCTTAAAAATGCTCTAAAAGCTTCGTCTAAACTCTTACTAGACATAAAAAAGCTCTAAAAGCTTTCTTTGATATTCCACCGAGGTAGTTAAAAGCTCTTAAAGCTTTCTAGTCCCAAAGTTACTTACTTTAATATCTTTTAATATTTGCAAAAAGCTTTAAAATCTTTATGTAATATTCCATTGTAATTAAAGAAAAATAGGTACTCATCAGGGCAAAAAGCTCTCTCTTATCAATAAAATGATCAGAGCTTTTAAAATAAAAGCTTATTTCTGTAATATTCCATTGTAATTATCATCAAAAATATGTACTCATCAAGGTTAAGATGCTCTCTAGTATGAAGAAAATGATTAGAGCTTTTAAAATAAAAGCTTAAGCTTATAAAGGGAATAAATATAGGAAAATTTTATTTATAGGAAGATTTGGAGACATTCTTACAGTCCATGCCCTGAAAGACATGTTCCGATTGCTTTTAAAATTTCAAAAGCTTTACAAAAGCTCAATTATTTCTTTCGGAATATATATTTTGAATCTAAAATATTATGGTTCTTTCTTCACTCACCGAATTTTTCTATTGAAACGGACAGCAATATCGATTACTTGATATTTTATACCCTTCATGAGCTTCGACGGTATAAAAATGTGACTGACACATCAAGAACACTAGATCCACGTCGATCAACTCGCAGCACAATGCGCAACGGCATTTTCATTAGCTACGAACGTGGCACAACAACCAGTCAGGAAGTCAACCTTTTGCACTGCGAATTCTATTTTTAATTTAAAATATTTCTGCAATGCAACTAATTTGCTTTATAGTTATACAATACGAGGCTTTCTTCTCTCTACAAATACAAATGTATGAGTGTATGAAGAATGTATGGCGACTAAAAAGAAACACCTGTTGCAGCCAAACAATTGCGCTCAAACACATTTGAAGCATTCTTCAAACTGAAGAAGTGTGTGTTCTGTGTCTACATAGCGTGCCGGCGATGCCGTAATAGCAGTTGTTTGTAGAGAATGATTAGATAATAAAAATTTCTATATACAAGCGCATGGAGATTGTTTGTAGTGCGCTAAGAAGACTGACGTTTGTATGTCTCTCGGCTCGAACTTGAATCACAAGACGCATGTTGTTGTTTTTAGCTTTGTTAATGTGCAGCTACAACAACATTGGCATCGTCGTCATCGCCGCCTGTAACTAATCTGTAATCTATTGATGTATGCGTTCTTTCTTTATAACTCATATCTTTGTTGGTTGTTGTTTGTTGTAGTTGTTTTATTGTTACTGCTATTGTTGCTATATATGCACTCTAATGCTGGCAATTATCCAACAAGCAGCACAGCTAACTCTATTCTAGTATGTGTTCTTTCTAACAAAGACACAAACATATCTATTACGCCATGTTGCATGTCCACTAGCTATTCTATGCCTTTCTCTAACTTACGGAGTTGTGGAAATTCGAGCCATTGCATCAAGTACAAACAACAACAAGAACACATGAAAATTTATTTCCTTTTCGCCTTCTCCGCCACTCACTCACTCGTCATTGAGTGCGCTCAAGATCTCAAGCTGGCGCAATGAAATGACGTAATTAAAGCAACCGCCATGGTGGCGGCGGCGGTGGCGGTCCACAAATTGATAGTGGTAAAAGTAATAGGAATTTGCGGTCGTTTGGGCAGCTTTCTAGTTTTCTAATGATTTATAAGATTTTGTAGTTTTTATCTTTTGTCTTTACAATGTTGGGGAAGAGAGTGGCTCTCCACTTACTTTTATTATGACTAATTTCGGGTTTATTTTGGTGCTTTTCCTCATTTAGTGTTTCAAATTGTTTTTTATTGTATGTGAGAAGGCATGCTCTGATTGATTAATTGATATGTCTTTGATGGATTTTGTGGGGGTTCTCGGAAGTTTTCGTTGAAATTAGATCTAACATTGTAAAGAACATTTGTTTTTAAATTTTGGGTTTCTTATGAACTAAGAAGACACAGACAGTAAAGATTTACAAAGCTACAACCGCTTGTGTATCGAAGTCATAAAGGCTTGTTCTACCGCTCAGCCGAAATCTGAGACCATCTGGGGGTTACTGACTTCATGAGATCTTTTTTTTAAGTAATGAGCTCTTTTGGGAAGAGAAAGAGTATCCATCATTTGAGACGTATTATCGAAATTTTTACTGTTGGTTCATATAAAAGCTTAGGTGCCTATTTTATGACCGAAAGCTTACAAAGTAATCAAGAGAACTTTTAATGGGTCGGGTTGGAGCTGAAATTACATTGAACTTCTAAATCGTATTAGCTTGGTGACAGCAAAGCCGGCTTTCGAGATATAAAAATTCGTTTTTTTATACTTCTGATGAGCTTTCATAAGCTTTTAAAAGCTTTACTTCCAAAACTTTTTTGAAATTCTCGTCATGGAAGTATGATTTTTGTTGGATCTAGTTTCTTCTAGAAGTTGTATATAGGCAAAAGGTGACAAAGAGTTTTCTTCGTTGAACTACGACGTTAGATAGGCCACTGGACTATATATGTTAGCGGAAATGGGTTATGATATTGAAGTAATACCGATAACTCGGGAACTAATGTTAGTAGAGACATCATACTCAGCTTTTTGGTGAAAAAAAATTGTAAGACTCAATTAATGTTTTGAAATAAGACAGGTCTTCTAAATCTAAGTCTAAGTTTAAGCCTAAGTCTAAGTCTTAAACTTAGCTTAGAAATTAGACAACATATTCTGTTCTTTCAACAATGTTGTTGTTGTTGCACCGTAATTTTATTGTCACAAAGCATCACATTGAACGACTTAGGAAATGATCTCGTGCCACTTTTTTTTACATTTTATGACGTAATTTAATAGCAACTGACATTAATGGTGGCGACCGGTTTATAGTGTGCTGCGCGCTGCGCTGTGCGGCCATTCGTGCCACAAGTACTTACAGCAATGCGGTAATAGTAAATATAGTTAGACTGGACGTTAGCTGTCAGAATGTGTTTGTTTGGGTGTGTGGCAGTTGAAGTAACTAAATTTACGCTATGCTGCGCGTTTCCTGCAGTTGTTGTTGTTACAGCTATGCTTGGTTTACATCAAGTTCTATAGTTTTTAAGTGTCTACTGTTGTTGTATTAATTTTGTTTATTCTTTTACTATTTATTTAGAGAGCTTGCACAATTTGGTTGAATATATTTTTAGTGTTGTTGTTGTTAGTTGTAAACAAATTCGTATTTATGCTTATAAGCTTTCTAAGTTCATTTCTATGTGTAACTAAAGATATGTTTGTATGTGTATAGTGTTTTCTTTATTATACCCATACATTCGCATAACAGCCTTGCCGCCTTTGGACCAAATCCGATTTTATAACCCGTGTCATTTTACAATGCCGCTTACCGACTGCGCGTGCTTCGCTTTAGAAGCTTACATACATACAAACCAACAAACAACTAAAACTAAAGCTGTGCGCACTTAAATTCATATTTGTTGTTGTCGTTTGTGCCGCAAAACCGTTGTGTGGCTTTGTATATCACATTTTCTTTTTATTAGACCCAACTCTCCTCTCTACTGTCTTTCCTTTGTCTTCACTACTCCACGCCATTCTACTTTGCTATTAATCCAATTGCTTTTATATGCTACTTGTACTTCATTCTTCTTCTTTTTTTCTACATTTTCTTTTATTATTACAATATTTTTTCAATGGCATTTTATAGCCGAAACCGTTAGATAGCGCGCATACATTTACTAAGTTACTAGCTGCAGCTGACTTAGTATAATATACTCATATATGAGGTTGCTATAAAATACTTTTTCATATGAAAATCATTTCTTTGTTGTTGTTGCATTTGTTTTTCTACTCGTACATAACCGCATTTTCCTTTGTGGCAACGCCGCTACTCACTTACTTACAGTCGGCTATAAAGTACGCGTACAAATGTCGTTTAATAGAAAGAAATTGTTTGTGTAGCAAGCAAATGTGGTCTGCCTAGCGTCGACCAGCTGGCCACTTGGCAAGTAGTAGCCGTCGCGGAAGTGTCTCTTTGTATATAACTTCAGACTTGCTTAGTTGCTGCTTGGTCAGCGGTGCGCATAGAAAGAAGTTACTAGGTAAGCTAATACTAGTTTGTATTATTCAGAAAATGTTGTGTAGAAAAAATGAAAATAGAAACAAAAAATATCAAAAAGAACGAAAATAAATTGCGAAGTGGAGAATAACACTAGAAAGGTGTGACTACGGTAGCAATGGAGTTGAGATAACTTGCTCTCCAACTTTGTTTCTCAGAAGTTTTAATAAGATTATTACACTACTTGGCTTGTTTATTGGACAGCGAAGGAGAGGGGAGTAGAGACGAGGTGATTGTTGAAATTTATTTATAATTTTTTTAGTGAAGAAGCCTATGATCCAAAATCTGCAGTATAACTTTATAACAAGAATTTAAGTTCCATTTTTTTCCACGTATTTTATACTCCCTGCCACGCCCATTTCTTTATACACTTTTTGAATGTCAGCACACAAGATTATTGAGAATTTCAACATGACAGAATATATTTTTGCTCGATTTTGGAATTTTTATCGATAAAATATCGATTTCATAGAAAATGGGCGTGGTCATAAATATCGATATATCGATTTCGATAATTTGAGGACATAATCAAGTAATATTCGGTGCTTACAGTTATTTCATGCCTAAAGTTAGCTTGAAAGCTCTTTGAAAATTCTTTAAAGCGCCGAAATATATAAACCGTTATATCGAAAACGGTTATTAATCGAAATCGATTATTATGGATATATCTCAATAACTTCAAAATAGCTTTTTGAAAGGTAAAAAGCTTTTTTGAAAAGAAAAAGAGTATCCATCATTTGGGACATATCATCGAAATGATCTCAGCTTTATGACTTTTATGACCGAAAGCTTACATTACGATCCGAGAGAACTTTTAATGAATCTGGAGATGAAATTGCATTAAACTTCTAAATCTAATCAGCTTCGTGACTGCAACACCGGTTTTCAAGATAGATAGGTTGTTTTTTATCTTTCTGATAAGCTTTCGTGGGCTTTCAAAAGCTTTGCTTCCAAAACTTTCTTCTTTCATCGTCATTGAAGTATGATTTTTGTTGGGCCTGATTTCCTGAAGTTTAATATATGGTAGAAGGTAATAAAGAGCTTTCTTCGTTGAACCACGACATTAGATTGGACACTAAACTACATATGTACCCGGAAATGGCTTATGATATGGAAGTAATACCGATTTCTCAGATACTAATTTCTAATACCGTGTTTACCGAATGAGCTTTTTGGCCAAAAAAAAATTTTGTAAGACTTAATTAATGTTTTGAAATAATAATAATTTCAATAAAATGAAAAGCTTTTCACTGAGGCTTCAAGCAAGGCAAGCAATATTTGAGACAGAAAAAAGCAATAACAAAATCAATTAAATTAAAACTGAATTTTTCAGCCTTTTGCCAATTTTTTTTATAAAAAATAAATTAAAAAAATATGGTGCAAACAAAAAGGTTGTGTGAACTTACATTTTCCCCAAAATTTGTTAATATTTTTAATTAATTTTATTAAAAATTATTTTGTTGTTCTGTTATTTTTTTTTTTAATTTTTTGTTAAATATATTAACCAAATTGTTTCTTTGTTGGCGTTGTTGTTCTTGTTTATTTCTGGTGAGTTCCCTCCGCCTAACCCCTTAATTAAAATAAAAAAAAATATGTGTGTTGTTGTATTTATGTGTGTTGTGTGTTAAATATATGTATATATTAAGCGTGCAATAAAAGCAAAAAAAAACTCACCTTCGCAGTGACGCCCATCGCCGTGATAGCCAGGAAAGCAGGTACACGTGAAGCTGCCAAGCGTATTGATGCAGTGCGCAAATACATCGCATGGACGATATTTGCATTCGTTTTCATCTGTAAGCGTTTAGGAGCAAGCATTAGTTTTTAATTGTGCAATGGCGTTTGGTGGCGTTATTTAATCATTTATGAGCGTATTGTTGTAGTTGGTTTTTGTTGTTTTAAAGTTAATTAATTGTACTTATGTATGTAATTCTATTTTAGCTGTTATTTTTGTTGGTTTTTGTATTGGTTTAGGTATATGTATGTATGTATTAACTGAAATTAAGATTTTTTGTTGGATTAGGCTATCTAAGAAGCTTATTAATAATCTAGGTATTATGTGTAAGGCTGTGCTTTGTAAGCTAGTGTTCCAAAAATATTTTAGAAAAATTAACAAAATCATTTATCTTGCTTTGGTAAATTAATTTAGAGTGTTTGTAATTTTAAATGGCTAATTTTTGATTTTTTTAAGCTATTAACTTGTACAAGTACCCTTCAAATTGTGCGTGTCAAATTGTTATAATTATTTAATATTTTTCAGTTCTAAAGTTACTTAATTAGCGTTCATTGCAAGCTTCAATTAATATTATTTTTTTTTACAAATTAGTTTATTAAGCTGTTTGTTTAATATTTAAAGCTAGTTTTGTTAATAATTTTTGTGTTTATTAATTAATTATTTAATTAAAATTATGTATTTTTGTAATTATATGCTTACCTTTAGCATTTTAGAGGAGGTTTTAAGGGAAGAAATTATATTAAATTAAAAAGAATTGCTTAAATTAATTTAATTATTTAATAATTAGTTTTTTTGATGCCAAGCTTTAGTAAAAACGTAGACAATTAGCTAAACTAACATTTATAAGGTTTTTATATGAATTTAGTTTACAAATTTATTACCAATTATTAAATATTATTAAGAATTAATATTTTTTAATTTTTTTAAATTTTTAATTATAAATAATTTTTTTAAGAATTTAGCAAAAATTTAGTAATTTTGAAATATTAAAATTTTAAAAATGTTAAATTTATTAAATTATTATTTTTTTAAATATTTTTTCTACACTCTCTACTATGTCAAGTACTACCTAATCTCTTAATTTTTAATTTCATTACCACTATTGTTTGGCATTCGAGAAAATCTTATTTTCTCAATACTAAAGTTCTGTACAAATGCATTGTGCTTTGCACAATCACACAGGAAATCGAAGGAAATCCTTTTCCACCAATTCGCTTCGCTTATAAACTTAACAATAAATCTTGATTACCTTACAACTAACTACAATACATTGCGCAATTACTGCTCATCGAATAGCTCTATCAATTACATACATACACACTTGTTTGTATGTAGTTGTGGAATTTATCGCTCACTTACCTCGGTCACCGCAATTGCAACCGCCAAAACCGTCGTTACAATGGCAAACGCCATTTAAGCAAACACCATTCGTGCACTTAGTGCCTTCCTTATCACAGTCATCTGCAATTAAAAGCGTAAACGGAAATTACAATTTAACACCGTAAAACATTTATGTACAATTTGTAATAGAATGTGCATTATTTTTATAGTTTTGACTATATTTGGTAGAATTAAATAGAATAAAATGAATAGCAAAATATATATATTACTACTTTAATTTAAATCTTTAATTTATAATTTTCAATCTTCAGTTAATAATCTTTAGACGTTAATCTTTAACCTTTACATTTTAATCTTTAGTATTTAATCTTTAATATTTTATCTATAATTATTAATCTTCAGCCTTTAATCGTTAATCTTTAAACCTAAATTTTAAATTTTAGATCTTTCATCTTTAATTTTTACTTTTAATTTTTAATTTTAATTTTTATTCTTTAATCTTTAATCTTTAATCTTTAATCTTTAATCTTTAATCTTTAATCTTTAATCTTTAATCTTTAATCTTTAATCTTTAATCTTTAATCTTTAATCTTTAATCTTTAATCTTTAATCTTTAATCTTTAATCTTTAATCTTTAATCTTTAATCTTTAATCTTTAATCTTTAATCTTTAATCTTTAATCTTTAATCTTTAATCTTTAATCTTTAATCTTTAATCTTTAATCTTTAATCTTTAATCTTTAATATTTAATTTTTAATCTTTACTCTTTAATCTTTAATCTTTATTCTTTAATTGTTAATATTTAATATTTTATCTTCATTTTTTAACATTTTATTTATAATTATCAATCTTCAGCCTTTAATATTTAATCGTTAATTTTTAAACTTTAATTTATAATTTTTGATTTTTAATTTTAAATTTAATTTAATTTTAATTTAATCTTTAATCTTCAATCTTTAGTCTTTAATATTTAGTCTTTAATCTTTAATCTTCAATCTTTAGTCTTTAATCTTTAATCTTTAATCTTTAATATTTAATCTTTAATCTTTAATCTTTAATCTTTAATCTTTAATATTTTATCTTTAATCTTTAATATTTAATCTTTAATCTTTAATCTTTAATCTTTAATCTTTATTCTTTAATCTTTAATCTTTAATCTTTAATCTTTAATCTTTAATCTTTAATCTTTAATCTTTAATCTTTGATCTTTAATCTTTAATCTTTAATCTTTAATCTTCATTTTTTATTATTTAATTATAATTTTCATATTTTTTTTTTTGTTTTATATTTTAGTTAAATTCTTATTAAATTTATTTAATTCAATACTCACTTGTGCATTTGAGCTCCTCTCTCAGCTCATCGGCACCGAGAAAACAATCTCGCCTGCCGTCGCATAATTTCGATAATTCGAATAATTGTAAATAATCTGTAGACTCATTAACTTGACAGCCGAAATAGCCATCTTCAAGATTTAGAAAAAATACTTCGCCACCAAAACGGCTATTTTTCAAATGCGCTTGGTCCGATCGTATTGTTTTGATTTGTGAATGTACCTGCAGGAAGGAGAGAAAAGAATAATAAAAATTAGTTTCTGTGAAATTATGAAAATAAATGCATAAAATTTCAAATAAATGCAAATAGTAAAAATAAAAGAAGTCACAGTAACTATAAAAATATATACAATTTAAACTAAATACCAAATTTTATGCTCCAAACCTATGAACTATGAATAAGCATTCAACTGCGCCATTTATGCTAAACAGTAAACTGAAAATTTGTGCATGCCATGCTCAAAAATGTTGTTGCATGCCTCAAATTAGTTCTAAATTCACACGTGCATACATTTCCGGGTTCTACTTTTTGGTAATTTGTGCATTAGTTGAAGTTTTAGTTTTCTAGCCTCTAGCTTTTCCACTTTACTTCCAAAATTTTCGCTTTTTTATTGCTGCTAATTAGCGAAATATATAATAACTGCCGGTACATAATTTGCATTGCATTTTGGTCTTCAATTATTTGGCGTGAAATATGAAGAAATCAATTAGGAAGTGCTGTAATGTGAAATGAGCAATATGAATGAGCTTACAAAATTGCCAATTCATGCTTAAAATTTGTTTTAATCTAATTGTGTAATGGCTATATATGCTATATTACATACTAAAGTTACTAGTTAGTGAATGAAATTGTTAAAAAAATCTTATTATGTTATTTTATTTATTTTATTTTATTTTATTTTATTTTATTTCATTTCATTTCATTTCATTTTATTTTATTTTATTTTATTTCATTTTATTTTATTTTATTTTATTTTATTTTATTTTATTTTATTTTATTTTATTTTATTTTATTTTATTTCATTTCATTTCATTTCATTTTATTTTTTATTTTATTTTATTTTATTTTATTTTATTTTATTTAGTTTTCACTGAATTCTTCTTCATAACTGTTGCATGCTAAATTGTTACGCTTCGTTGCGCATTTTCTTCGAATAATGAAAACTCAATGCCTCTGTGTACTTCAGCTTCAATTGAGACTGTTCTAACTATGACCTTTGATTACAACAATAAAAAATTAAATTTAATAAAAAAGTAAGAAGCTGGTGAAAAGTTAATATAATTTACATCTCAAAGTCTAAAAGCGAAACTTGTTGAATGAGTTTAATACAACCCGCTTTATGCAAAATTGAGTCATTAACCCTTACTATACTACTTTTTCATGATACTTTTTCAATTCAATTCTCAAACACCATTTATTTTCATCTTCACCTATTGTAGCTAAATCATTTACAAAAGCGTTAGAATAGGCTTAGAACCTTTGCTCAACATTTTAGGAATATGTAACACCTTATATAGCCTAATGAGCGGCAAATGCACAATTTTTAACACCAACTAAGCGCAAAATTGTAAATTCACTAAGAAAAATGAAAATCATGTGAAATGTTTTAATAACTTCATAAGCGTGTGAGAATCGATTTTTCCACCGGCAATTGGCTGCCTGAAACCGCAGAGGCTATTGACTTTCGCACGCTTCTCTAGTGGTGGCAGTACCTCCAATACCACCACACACACACATATACATTTATATTTCTTCATCTAACCAACAACGTCCGTCTGTCAAGTTCAAGTTTGTGGATGCGCCGATTTTATCAGCTGACACTGACTGTGGTGTGCGATTGACTGACTAACTGACTGACTGCTTTGACATCTCTGCTTTTGCATTGTTTTTGCACGAGAGCGCGCGTTAGACGCGAGCTGCCACTATTATCTACCATTGACACTGCTGTGCAATTAAAAGTGCTACTGCAATTGTTTTTGCCATTGTTGTTGTTATGTGGCTATATGGTTGTCAAATATTGGTGGATCAAGTGTTGTTGCAGTTGTTGTGTTTTTTTTGTTTGTTTGCCTATGTTATCACAGCTACTAAAGTAATCTATAATAGTGACCTTGTGTTGCGCATGCTGCTTCATAAATGAGTTAGGAAAAAAGTTGCAAATTTATTCAATAGTTGTATACAACAACAACAATAGCATTATTAAGTAGCTTGTTTTTAGATTATGTATGTATGTATTCAACCACATTTAATAAGCGCGTCATTGTTTTAAGGCTACTGCATTTTTAATAGATTACAGTTGTGGGCATAGTAATGGGTAATATTTGAAAAAAGTTTTTGATCAAAATTTTTTATTGTATATAAAAACAATATATAATATCAATATCTAACAACAAAATATTTTTTTTGTAACTTATTTAAGTAAAAATATATATATTTTTTTAATTTTTTATAAAAAAATAATTTTATTTTTAATTTTTTAAGAAAAAAATATTTTTTTTTAATTTTTAATTCAAAATAAAATTTTTTAGTTTTTAATTTTTTTTAGGAAAAACGATTTTTTAAACTTTTTTGGGAAAAATATTCTTTAATTTAATTTTTTAGAAAACATTTTTTTTTAATTTTTTAGAAAAATTTTTTTAATTTTTTAGGAAAAATTTTTTTTAATTTTTAGGAACAAATTTTTTTAATTTTTTAGGAAAATAAATATTTTTTAATTTTTTAGGAAAACTATTTTTTAACTTTTTAGGAAGAAATATTTTTTAAAGAAAAAAATTTTAAAATTTCCGAAAAAAATTCACTTATTTTTGAAATATTTATTTTTTTAGACAATTTTAATTTTTAATATTATAAATAATAATCTATTTTGTGCTTTAAAACTTGAAAATATTCCTATTTATAAGCCCAAAACTTTACTTTTTTCGCTTTTTAATTTAGAAAAAAATTTTTAATTTTTTAGAAAAAATTTTTTAATTTATTAGAAAAAATATTTTTTAATTTTTTAGAAAAAAATTTTTAATTTTCTAGAAAAAAAAAATTTTATTTTTTTATTTTTTTAGAAAAAATATTTTTTAATTTTTTTATTTTTTTAGGAAGAAATATTTTTTAAAGAAACAAATTTTAATTTTAAATATTTTAAATAATAATCTATTTTGTGCTTTAAAACTTGAAAATATTCCTATTTATATGCCCAAAACTGTACTTTTTTCGCTTTATTGCTCACAATACGTGCTTGCATCGAAAAAAGCTATTATAAAATGAAAAAAAACAATAATTGTCAAAATGCAAAAACAATTTTCCAACAACCACACAACACTAACACGTGCTTATAAAAACCAACAACAACAACAAAAAAGCAATATTAATTAAAAATGAAACGCAGACAATGCCTCGCACATCAAAGTGCTCCCATGACATTGCTGCCAACGACTCGTGCCACCGCGTTGCCACGATGATCACCAGCCGCCAGTCGTCGCACTGCCAGCATTGTCAAGTGCAATCGCGCTTGCAATTAAAAGCATCAAAACAAGTGCATACGTGCCGCTGCCAGTAAATGGGCACATCCATATTAGATTTTGCAATATTCCATTCAAGTGGGTATGTGTGTAGTTTCTCTTCTTCTTCTATCCTCAAGTAGTGCAACCTTTGCAATGAAAGCGTGTGCTGCTCTTGAGTTTGTGTTGCTTGGAAAGCTGTAATCTAGTAAAGCTAAAGAGGGTAAACTATTGTTACCGTTATAATTGTTAACGAGCGTGGTTTCTAATGCAACCTCAGGTCTCTGGTTGCAGCTGTCAACTGTTGTTACAATTCATATATAAACACACACATCCATGTGCCATATATAAATATTGGAGGTAATTGCTAGGGACGCTGCTGTTGCTTTTTGCCATAAAACCGTCAATCGCGTGCCTTGCACTAATTTCTAATATTTTTATGATTTTTTGTGTTAGAAAGCTTGACTTGATTTTTATTATATGAGTTGTTGTCGCAGATTTTTTGTCATAAATCTGTGTTTATATACACATAGCTATTAAATAATTAGTATTTGCACTTCATATTGTTTTCTTTTAATTTAATTAGCGCCAATTATTAGCAGAGTGTTGCTGTTTTAATGAGGGCAACGGCGAAAAAAATTTAATAATTAATAGTTTTAGGTGATTAAGGAGGATATTCCATACAAGCTTTTTATTATAAAATTATTTGAACTAAATTTTAATTTTTTTGAAAAAAATTTACGGAGAATATTTTTCAAAAAACGCAGTATTGGATTGATTTAAATTAAATTTTAATTTTTTTGAAAAAAAAAAAATTTCGAGAATATTTTTCAAAAACAGAGTATTGGATTGAATAACCCGTAATTTTTTATGAATTTACTTCAAAATATATATTTTGATTTCTGAAATTGTTCGCTATGAATATTTTTATTGAAAACTAAGCCTAAATATTATCTTTAAGCAAAAAAAAATATATTTTTTTTTAAACATTTAAATCGGATTTTTGGTATATTTTTATCGATTTTTTCAACAATTATTTTCCAATTTTTTTTTATTTTATTTTTAAGATTATAGTTCCATAAGATTGCATTATAGCTGATTTCTGCAACGGTAAGTGACCAAATAATGTGATATTAACCGAAAAAGTGTAGCAAATCAGAAAAATCAAAAACGAGTTCGGCGCTTAAGTCTTTCGTTTGTCCATTACCATATTTGTTTAAAGAGATGAACTAGCAATAAATATTAAATATATAAAAATTAGCGATGCATGGCTTGCATTAACAAATTTTTCATGCTAAATTTAATATTTTTCTCCTTTAATTATTATTAATTATTAACAATAAACACTTCACACAAACAAATCGTAAATATATTATTTGTAAATGACGTAACATCAACTTACAAATAAAGTATACCGTTAAGCTAACAATTAATATTTTCTTTTTTCTTTTCACTCACAAATTACATAAGTTATTAGTTGTTTAACGGTTAATTACATTAGTTGTCTATTGAACTCGGTTTGGCAACGACGAAAAAGGAATTGCGAAAAGAGCAGGCGACAAGACGAACGATGACAAAATTAATTGGCAGTTAATAATATCAAACAAAATAACAACAACAACAATAGCAGCCAATGAAAGCCAAGAGGAAATAAAAAGTCTAACGGTGAAAAAATAAGTCAATAACCTTTCTACATGTAGATATTAAACCAATTGGCGTTTGGTGCGCGCGCTTTCGTTATGCGTTCAGAGAATACAACTTTATAACTAAGAAATACATATGTATGGATATATTTGTCTTTGCGCTGCTACGCGCTTATAATTAATGGCTGTTGGCTTGATTGGCTTGTCGTTGCTTGGTGTGTGGACAAGATTAGTAGTTGTTGTAGGAGGTTACTTTGGTGTTTTTTTAGTTTTAGTTTTGGAAATTTGGCAATTAATGCTTTTTTGGAGGTTTTTTTCTGTTACAACCAACACATAAATTTGTTAGCGTAGTAATGCTTAAAGACTTCAAAATTTGTGTAGCCTCACGTAACGTAACATAGAACAGTATAACAAAATTAATATAGCAAATATAAAATTATATTTAATTTTAAATAATATACTTTAACTTAACTTAACTTACCATGACTTAACTTAACTTAACGTGACGTGACGTAACATAACATTATTTTTAAACGGTACAGCTGACGTAACTTCACATAAATATTTTTTTAACTTAACATAACTCAACTTAACGTAACATAACTTAACTTCACTTTTTTTACTGCAAAACTGACGTAACTGAAGACAAATATTTTTTTAACTTAACACAACTCAACTTAACAGAACTTAACGTAACAAAACTTAACGTAAGCTAACTTAACTTAACATAATTTTTAAACTGCAAAACTGAGGTAATTTGGCAAAAATATTTATTTTTTAACTTGACTTAACATAACTCAACTTAACGTAACATAACTTAACGTAACGTTATATAACTTTACTTAACATACTTTTTTGACTGTAAAACTGACATAACTTAACAAAAATATTGTTCTCTTTTCAATTTCTGCCAAAAAATCTAGGCTAACTTAACGTAACATAGTCCTTGGTAATTCAAGCTTCTGATGCAAAATAAATTAGCGAATGATAGTAATAAATATTGAAATTGTATCAGAAAATAAAAAAATACTCCTTCCAACGCATGCCTTGGGTATAAATTTCACACTGTCATTTACACTTGAGTTTCGAAATTCGTCATTTGGCATGTCTATGCAACAAATCGATGACTATCTTGGCTATTTACTTCTTTCACCTTTTCTACGATTTGTTTTTGTATTTATTTTACAGCTAAGATGGCTATTTTTGTGCATTACGTTGTCGGCTCTATTATTGTTGTTGTTGGCATTTCATTTGTAGTGATTTTCGCATTTCACCGGTCAAGTTACAAAATATGCGTGTCTATGCCAGCTTTGACAGCGACCGCAGTCGTTGACCGCTGCCGCTGTCGGCATTGCGATTACGCCTGTTGAACCAAGCAACTGACAGCGATCGAGTGTTTGTCATTTGTTGCCTCCTGTTTTTGTTGTTTTTACATTTCTAACATACCATTGTTGTTGTTAACCATATTTCGTGTTCATCTACTACTCGGCTAACTAAGAGTCTAACATTTCAACCGCGCTTTCTTTTACTTTGGCATTTCGCCGCTTTTGGCAGTTGCTCTGGCATAAATATAAATTTATTGTTGTTGTGGTTGTTGCTTTTGCTTTTGTGGTGCTTTGCTTCCCACTCAGCAGTAACACATTTACCTATTTTCTGAAACTTTCTGAATTTTTTTGCGTGAGTACTGTTGTGCTCATAAGAAATATGCAGATTGCTTTTCATAAAGAAATAAATTTTTTATAATTTTTTATTTATATATTTTTTTTCGTTTTATTTTTATTTTAATTTTTTTAATTTTTTATTTTAATTTTTTTTTTATTTTTTTTTCGCACAAGTCAACTGCTCTTAATTACCGCATTCAACGCTTGTTGATTGTTCAAATGCTTCATTAAATATATCACTTTTCGCATAGCTTTCACATAAAATCATGCAAATCTGATTTGCGGATAATGAACTTTCTTCGTTTGTTCGAAAGAAAACGTGTCGAAAAATCTTCGCTTGCTGTCTATAATAGTTATCGATTTCTTCGAATTCATTTAAAATTTATGACTTCAACGAAATGTATACTTCAAAAGCATCTATTTATTTCAATCTTCTATTTACTTATTGCGCGTCTCGCTTTGAGTAACATACGTAAGCAGTCTCACTATGCATTTGCCAGTTACCGTTAGTCGCTGTTAATTGCTGCTTTATCTCTTTCAAGAGTTAATTTTATAGTTCATTTAACATTTCTGAAAGGTCAAACCCTAGCTCAAGTTGATTAATTTATTCTCTTTCCATTGCTATTTCTATTTCTCACTCAGTGGCATCTTTGTTTGAGATTTAATTGGCTTCTCTTTTGCTCCTCAAATCCAACGCTCGAGTAAGCAACCGATTTCATTATTGATTCAAACAAATTACATTTTCTTTGGCATTTTTACGCTGTAAGACTTTGCAATTGTTTTAAAACGGTTCATAGATTTGTTGCTTGGATTTCGCTTTCTTGGAAGTTCAAGTATGATCATATAAGCAGCATTTCTTATACTTTTGATTGGTTTATTTGTATGTAAGAGTTGCTGAATTTCACAGTAAAAAAGTGAATTGTGACTCATTTGAGCATATTTTCATTAGAAAACTATGTAAAATAGCAGAAGACGTTCTTTACTAGTCAACAAGTGTACAGAAAGAATGTCTAGATACTTCAGCTTGGTTCTTGTTGGCACTGTCATCGGATTTAGTAGAGAACTAAAGTCATTAGCATGCGTCTGAAGAAAGGTATTACTATAAGAATGCTGATTTCCCTCATTGAATTTTGTATATACGACAAAAATGATTCACCTAGCCTTGGTATCTATCTGAAAAAGAAAAAAATCTCATTTGATCTCAGCAGGTTCGTCGCTTAAGTCTTTTGTTCATATTAAAAAATGGAAATTTTCTCTACTTTTCAATATTAAAAATGCTGATGGGCTTTGAGTTTTCAACACCACAGCTCACTTGCACTAACAACAACAATTTATTCATCTTTATTTCAAATTATAGAAGTCTTACTAAATTCTATAACTAATAGCAGCCTTCCATGCAACTTGTCTTTGTGTGCTTCGAACAATAGTAGTCTGATTAAATTTACAACAATAGCGTAGCATTTGTATAAAAGATCATACAAACAACTACAAAATAATTGCTGCTTTGCTCTTTGAAGACAAGTTATGATTAGAATTGTATTTGAAAGCAAAGCCAAAATGGGTCTGCATAGACAAATACTATAATTTCAGCGCTTCAACTGACTGTTGTTGTGTGTTTGCTTTGAAATGCGTTTGAAATACCAAGAATAGACATTTAATCAAACAGTTTATGTGGAAATCTAACGAGTGATGTTTTGTAATCACGCACACACATATCATATATATAGACAAGCATACAAGTGACTGTAAAGTAGTCGCTTTTATCGACAGGTTTCTTAGCTAAGCCCTTGTAAATGGCTATAGATTAATATGATGTTGTTGGTGTGTGTATTTGTAGACGATTGCGGCAACAATAATGAGTTGTATGCTGTTTGAATGCTTTTGTTGATTTGTCGAAATTGTGTAGCTGCTACTAAAATGGACTGCAGCTGCTCGATGATGTCTGATTTTATATAGAAGTGTGTAGAGAAAAGATGAAGCAAAATAGTTGAAATTCTTTAACACGTGCTGTGTTTCTTTATTAGACAAATTTTGATTTAAAATGCGAGGTGGTGTACTAAGACTAGCAAGAATTTTTCAGGTGGAATTAAAAAAAAATATTTACAAGAAAATCGATTAAAAAGAATAATAAAATATTTGATTTTGAGAAGAAGGCAGCTCTCAAGTAGGGATAATAAAGTAGTGAATTCTATATATTTCGGTCAACTATATGATATTTAAAGTATTAGTGGTCTACTGAAACATTTTTTGGTGTACTAAACACTAGACAATAGTGATAAATTAAATTAATTAGTCTGAAGCAAGCAAGTTTGTCGCTTAAGTCTTTTGTTAAAATGGGATTATGTGGTGGACTGAGCTTTAATATATTTTTAGGAAGTTTTTATGCACTTAATAGCTCTGTATATGGTGCTTCTTTACACTATATTCGTATAATTTTCATTAGAAAATTATTTTCAGAAAATTATAGTAACAGCAGAACTGTCTTTGATGGATTTGTAAAATATTTAGTAATTCTCAGATAGTAAATTTTAATGCTTAAAATCAATTTCTAGCAATTTCAACACTCTTCTGAGTTCCAAACCTTACATCTAAAATCTTTAATATACCAACAATTTAACTGTTAATTTCTCATTTTCTACACAAAAAAATCATAATTTTATGTTTCCAACACATAATTACAACAACAGCCAACTAATAACAGTTATTAGTATCGACTTCCTACATGAAATAGTATTTTTTGAGAAATTAAAATAAATGTAAAATACTTACTGTACTCGAAAGTAGCACTATCCACGTGACTAGTGGCAAAAATATTCTCATTTTTGCTGTAAAGAGAAGAAAAACACGAAACATACAAAATTAGTTAATTGCAATAAATAATTTTCATAAATGTACATATCAGCTATGCAAATAGTATAAATTATATAAGAAGTTCGTGTTGGAGTTATGCTATCGCGCAGTGAGCACTTGAGCAGACGAGAGGCTATAAATAAATAAGCAAACATAAGTAGTTTGCAATAACAAAATTGTCGGCAATTATAGACACTTTGATACAACAAAAAATTTAAAAAATTAGAAAAAATAGAAAATATACTCGAAAAGAATGAAAGTCACTTCACTTCTAAAGCGTTAAGGCAATAAAAATTGTAAAGTGGTAAAAAAAATTGAAAAAAGTAAAAAAATAAAAAAAAATTAAAATTAGCAAAAAGGTGTTTACCTTTTAAACTTTTTTACCTTTTTTTAAACAGTCAGTCGAACTGTAGAATATTGTAATTACACATTGAAATTGTAGGGAATTAAAATTTCAAACACGCTTCCGCATGCGCGTAAATACACATACGTTAGTCGGTGTGTGCAAAAGAACACGCTGAAAAATTTTTTAAGTGCCTGAGATATGCACACATGATGAGCAAACAAGCGCACTGGCAATAAAAAATGGAATTTGAAAAAAAATTGCTTTTTTTTGAAGATGTAAAGTTAAAGCAACTGCCATTTCGTGGTTTGTAAGGAGAAAACGAGAAAAAAAATATAAATAAAAAATGTGTATAAATAATGAAAAAAATATAAAAAAAATGGTTAAAAAAAATTTAAAAAAATGTTTAAAGAATTTAAAAAAATTAAAAAAAAGATAAAAAATAAAAACAAAATTTAAAAATAAATAAAAAATGTTTTATGTAAAACACTTGAAAATCACAGCTTGACTCTTACAGCCGATAAAAATGTGCGATAGAACTCCAGTGAGAGTCGGCAAGGTGTAAAAAAGTTATAACAACAAAAATGACATTTCGAAAAAATAAAAAAAACTACAAGTGTACATTGACATGTTCGCTAAATGTCTGTCCACGACAAGGTAAATGACACCGCAGCAAACTAACTTCGTTTATATATACACACATATACATATATATGTATAAATATACATATAAGAGTATAGTTGAGCATTCCAAGCGAACTCAATGAGCCAGTGGACAGTCAGCTCATCATTAACGCACCTTTGTGACAGAAGGCTAATGTCAACGAGGCGGCTAGTATGCCTGCTTCCATATATATATATATATATGTGTGTGTGTGCTGGTGGGAAATATTTCATAAACAACTACAAACATATATAAGTAGTTTTGTTGTAAACCGCAGTAGTGGCTGACAGGCCAATTGAGCGCTGCAGGAAATTGTCGCTGATGAGTCTAGCGGCCTCATGATTGACAGTTAGCGGTACATATAAATGACTTCGTGTGTTTGTTCTCTACACTGCTTGACATCTTTGCGCCGCTATTTGAAATGTTTTGTAGAAATGTTGTGTGTTTTTTCGCTCATTTTTCTCCCTCTTTTGTACTTTCTTCAACTGCTTTTTTCTATCATTGTTCTTCACTTTTAATACGCTCGCCATCATTTGTCAATGCACGCTAGAATGAGGAAGTACGCGCGCTGGCTTATCACAAATCATGTATCTAATGATGAATTTTATTTATTGCGGCGTTTTGTTAAGCATTTAGTTGGGAGAGGAAGCGTTGGAGGTTTTTCTCACACAATTATTATTTGTTTCTTTTTTTTTTTGATTTATGTCGTTTTTGCGTGTACTTTGTGGCGATACTAATTTGTAGATAAATGTGAAGGTATATTTGATTTCATTTTGAGGTATATAAAAATATTTGTACGTTGGTGATTTGTAAGGGATTTTAACATTTGCTAATATTTTTCATTGTTTTTTACCTGGCACGAATATTTTGACGTTCGGACGGCTCAATTTCACAGAAAATTGTTCTTTGAGCGTATTAAACCAGTATTTTACTTTATAAGAGCAAGTGAAATGGAAGAAACGAAGCTTTTAAAGCTTTAAATTAGCTTTTTGAGAGCTTTCATATTCATTATTGAAAAGCTTGTTGGCTCTTGTTTACCAATTTACTTTATTATTTGCGGATATTATCTTTCTAGATGAAAAAAAAATACATACATTTTACTTCCTTTCACTTGTCAAATTCTCATTTGAATATTTTTATTTCCATTAAAAGCTTTTTTTCGCATTTCGCAAAGTGTATGCTCCAAATTATCATTTGTTCAGATTTGACTCGGCTTTCTCCTCTCTTCTTATGTTTTTTATTATTTATTTATTTTACAAATTTCTTTGCACTGACATCTTCGCAAAATCTTGGCCACTCCTAAAGCTTTCCAGCGAAAATTCACTGCCTTTGTCATGTTAAACCATTAGCTACTTAATCTGATTGAAATTCCATTGCTGTCAATATCGCTGGCTTATATCGCTCAGGTGACACAATGGTTTTGAGTCTTGTGTGACTCAGTTAGTGGAATTAAAGCAATTTAAATAAGAAAAAAAGTAAACTTTGCATTATTTTGTGGAAGACCGAGAAGAAAAATTTGATCATTCACAATAGCACATTCAAGCTAAGTTCTCTCATGCTTTTATATAACAAAATTCAAATAGTATTCATGAAGTTCTGGCTAAATGCATTCACTAAGGTCTTGATAGCCTGCAGATTACAATAAGAGTTTCTGCTTCGCTTTATGGAATGTTTTAATCAGTTTTGAGTCGATTTTTTTTAATTATTGCTCAAAATACGCTTTAAAGTGCCGTTAAACCGCAATAAGTATTAAAAAGTAGTCTTCTTTGTATTGCCAAACAACTTTCAAGTCGGTATAATTAATTGACAACCAACCGCAAAGCATAAAATATATCAATTTGCATCGCAAAAATAAATACAACAACAAGACTACACATGCAGCTCAAAATATCCTTTCTCTTTTAAATGTCCGTTCACCGGCATCCAACTGAAACGTTTAAGTGATTAGATAAGAGCGCAGAAATCAAAATCGATTGACATAAAGCAGCCACAGCCACACGAAAGAAAAAAATAAAAAAATATGAAAAATATCAGTCACGCAGCAAAGCGCTACTTGCCGCATGTGGCACGCACAAACGTTCGAAAATCGCACAAAGCCGCGCTGTAACAAATGGCGTGCAGGCCAACAAACGGTCAAATTGGTGCGTGTGCAATTTTTCTGCGAAAGCGTTGTGCGCATTCGCAACGACGGCGCAACAGCAGTGAGCTATGTGATTTATTTCGAGTAGCTAAATAAAGCACAGTGAAAAATGTGCGCTTGTCAAGCATTTAATGCGTAGAAAGCATGAAGTGCGAGCGATCCAGTGGCTGGTGGGTGCGCGTTGCCGACACGAAGGGTAGTTAGCTAGAGCTAGGAAAAAGCAAATTTTTTTTTATAAACATAAGAAACACGGTGCTTTGGACATTTGTTGACAGAAACTGCGCTGCATCAACGCAGAGCTAAGACAAAGCTATACTAGATCAGCCACTGACAACACGCAGTCCTGTGGCAAGCTCTTACAAGCAACAGCGCGACAGCTTGACATTGAAAAAGTGTTATTAATTAGTCAAAGCGTTACGCAGCTCTATCAATTAGCCGATACTAAATTACAAGATTGAGTGCGGGCGCAGTCGGTAGCCGGATAAAATGCAGAGTTTTGTTGTGAGCTGCCAAATGCCGCCGACATTCAAGTGATAGAGTTAATATGTAGCGGCTTGTGGAAGGTCGCCGCCCTTACCTCAACCTTCACCGCCAGACAAAAGACTTAAACAACGCACTTGTCATTTGATAACAACTCGCTTATTGATGACTTTACATTGGCAATTTGCATGCGATTGATCGGCGTGGTCACCGACTGCAGGGCTTGTAAGCTGCCAAAGTGTAAAGTTATACTAGAAGTATATATATAAAAACGTTATGTATATTTTTACTTAATAAGTAATTCCAGCAACTCATTTAAAAGTCATAAAATCTACCGCACAATGGGTTGGTGGTTGCAAAGGGCGTGCATAATGTGGAGTAGTTAGCAAGAAAGTGTACAAAAATATTAAAAAATAATAAAAATACCAACTAATATATGTATATTATTCAGTAGTAGTTTTTTAGGGTGTGTTTGACAATAAAGCGGGCTGGCACGTAGCGCTACTGAAGTACATGATAATGCCTTTATGAATGCTTTGATTGATTTCTGATTGAGCGCAAAAGGCGTAAACATTGAATGGAAGGAGTAAGCTAAAAAAGTATTTAAATTTTTAAAGCTTAAAAAAATATTTTTTTCATAATGAAATCCAGATAGGTGGCAACATAATATACCGCCTATAACAAAAATTTACTTATTAGCTAATTTTTCTTTAAAATATGCCTTACATCATATATAATTTTATATGAGAAAGCGAACAAGACTTATGAAAAAGCTTCCGCTGGGTGGCGCTATTGCCAAAAATCGTATTTTTGATTAAAAAAATAAATAAAAATCATATTAAAAAATTATTTAAAATTTATTGATTAAAAAACATCAAATTTAAAATTAAAATTAATTAAATAAAAATTAAAATTGAACGTGTTTTTTATTTTATTCTTATTAATTAATTTTTAATTTTAAAAATACTAAAAAATTATTAATTAAAAAACATTAAATTTTGAATAAATTTAATTAATTTTAAAATTAAAATTAAACATGTTTTTTTATTTTATTTTTATTAATTAATATTTAATTTAAAAATTATAAAAATTTATTAATTAAAAACATTAAATTAAATTTAATTAATTTTAAACTTAAATTAAAATTAAATTTGTTTTTTTATTTTATTTTTGTTAATTAATTTTTATTAAATTAATTTAAAATTAAAATTATATTTTTAAATTTTATTTTGACATTTTAAGGTTAAAGTAAAAATTTGTATTTTCAATAAAATAAATATTTAATTAATTAAAAAAATATGGTTGATTTTTAAATAAAAAAAAAAATTCATGTTTAAAATAAAAAAAATTAATTTGATTTTTGATATACAAAAAAAAATATTTAATTTTTAAAGTAAACAACAAATATATTCCTAATTATTTTTAAATTTTTTATTCAATTATTTTATATTTCCAAAAAATATACAATAAATATTATAATTTTTTTTGTTTTTTATACTACAGAAAATCATTAAAATTTGATGAAATATTTTTTGTTATTTTTTTACCATTATTTTTTATTTTTTTATTTGTTATTATAATTTTATTATTTTGTTTACTTTTATTTCAAACAAATTAAATTCACATTTAATTTTCGCCTTTTCGCTATATACATTTATTCTCATTATTTCAACTTTTATTGCACAATATTTAGCATTTAGCTATGCGCAAAACACACAATTTGGCCATAAAGTGAGTAATGTTGGCAAATGCAAATGGTTTACTAATGATTTTCTGTCCGTCCATCACGTTCGAACGCTTGCATTTCATAAGCTTTGCGCCGTGTCTGCGTGATTGGCGGCATATAAATGGTAGCACACCCAACAAAACGAAAACAACTGCAAACGATTGCAATACGAAAAGACCTTGAGACGCACAGAGTGGCGTTTTTTTAAAAGGTGTTTGCTCTATATTTGCTTGCAGTGTTGCCAAGTGGATGGAGAGTGTTTAGTAGTATATAGAAGTAAATAAAAACCGGATTGATAGAGGAAAAATAATTTAATTTAATGTAGAATATAAGTGTGGTTTAGTTGCAAGGAAATGCTTTTAGAAAAATTTTAAATTCAGAAATCAGAAATTTAAATTGAAAATCCGAAATTGAAATGTTTTTAAGATCACTTAAAATAAAAAAAATTAAATTAATTAATTTAATGATTAAGCCATCAATCACTCTTCACTGAACAGGAACTAAATTAAATTAAGACAAGGCAATAAATTAACTTTGAAGTTATAATAAATATATTCTTTAAACTTCTAAAAACCTGAAATATATCATATGAAATGCAGTGCTTGCATAAGCGCGCTTAAGAAGTATCTAGATACAGTTATATAGCGACATTTTGCGTCTTCTCTTTTTTCTCACAATTTCGAATTATTTACTCACAGTTAAATAAAATAATGATCTCATCACTAACCATTTTAGTTAGTTTGCCAAATTTGGTGATATTTATTTTTCTTAAAGACGAACGCTAATTTTAACAGCGTAAACAGTTATACAAACACAAAGAAAGAGGGCAAACAAATGGCATTGTGTTAATTTATGCAAAGCAAAGTGTATAAACATGGAAAGAGTTGTTGAAGTGAGTTAAGTAAACAGCAACAAATATTATTTAAAAAAATATAATTTTTTTTAGTAATATTAATAAAAAATAGTAGAAATTAATAATAAAGATATGCAAATCGCATTCGCATTAATTCAAATGTCTTTTGTTGTGCAAAAGAAGTGTGAAAAAATATATTTTTCATAATAATAGTGTCACTGCTTTCAAAAGCGGAATAGCAATGCAATAAAATCATGTTTCAGTTTTTGAAAACCTTATTTTTATTAACTGCTTTTTCTATATTATTAATCAGTTATCTAATTTTCAAGGTTTATTTGGTTAGTTGAACATACTAGTTCTTAGTGGGTCTCTACAAATTGCCAATATGATTATGTGTATGGTCAGCTCTCTACCGAGTAACATATTCATCTATTGCAAACTCATAATTACTAAGGCTAGTGTAGCGAGGTATTCGAATATTAAAAAAGAACAAAGTCAGCTTTCGAAAGTCAGCTGTCTGTATGTTTGCTTGTTGCAATATTGAAATATGCGTTCATGCAGCAAGGCAAGTGTTAACTTAATTGAGTGATCACTGAGTGGTGTGGCAAGCACAAAAAATTATTACAAGCAATAAATAAAATTATTCTCTGGTACCCTGAATGCACGTCAAGCTTCAGCTGATAAACTTTTACAGTGTTCCTAGGCGGCACAGGGAAACCAAGTCTGTGAATATTAGAGTAAAAAAAAATCCGAAATTCTTAGGGCACTTATGTTATTTTCACCTAATTTTTTTCGCAAATTTTCCGTACATTTTTGCAGCAGCAACAGCGGCGTCTAATCATGATTAGTTCAAGTGTTTGAGCTACTCAAAGAAAAATAATATGCTTATGCAAGCGCCTTGAAAGAACATTTAGTTGCATTGGTTTTTTCTTCACAGCTGCTTAGTACACACATTATCTTTTGGGTTCTTAGGCGTTTATTAGACTACCAGCGTAGGTTGGCATGAATATGAGCCAAGTACTCATATAAATTTGCGATTTGTTTTAGAGATTTTTATTGCTTAAGAGGAGTTGTGTCAGGCTCTGCTAACTATTGACAGACAAAATATTGCCTTCAACCAAATATACCATAAACGTTTACATAAATTATATGGAGAACATATGCTATATATGGATGTACAACAGCATATATGTATGTACTTCTAAGAAACTTCCAAAGATTGTCCATCAAATTGAGCTAAGAAAGTTGTTAGGCACCTCCCCTTACAATGGCTGCCGTGGCAAAATTATGAGTTAATAATAGGTTTGGGTTGAGTTTGTTGGCAACTGAAGTGAACAAAAGTAGAGGGTGAAAAAAAGAAATAAAAGGTAAGGTGTGAAAATTAAGAAAAAATAAATATAAAAGAGAATTCTAAAAAAAAAATTGTTCGTCTATGTAGATTGCATAAATGAGGTTGAGAAACTGCTTGTAAACAATATATATATTTTTTTTTTGATTTTGCAAAAAATATTTCAACAAAAAAAAAATGAAAAAAATGGAATATTAAATTTTAATAAAAAATTGTTTTTTTAATTTTTTTTAGCAAAAAAAATAATTTTCCTAAAAAAATATTTTATAATAATTTTCCTATAAAAAAATTTTAGAAAAAATAAAAAATTCATAAAAAATATTTTTTTACAACTTTTTCCTACCATCTTGCTGTTATCAACAACATTCCGGTTGCAATTTGCCAAAAATTCACACAAAAACCAAATTGAGCACACAAAAGACTTAAGCGACAAACCTGTTTACGAAAAACGGCATGAACTTGACAACAAAAATTTAAATATTTGTTGTTGTGAAGAAAAATTACTTTTTTTTGCATTCTGCGACAATACAACAGCAACAAACAACAACATGCTAAATACAGACAGACAAATAGTTGTACACACGGTTTCTCGCGACTTTTCACGAAATGCAGGAAATCCAGTTGGCCAACAGAAAATGCGTGGCAAAGTGTATACAAAACAAAGAATGGCTGCAAAGAAATAAGAACAAAAACAACGAAAATTGTTTGTAAGACAAAAAGAAAGCACCGCGCTGCATAAATAAGAAATAGGTGAAATTTCCGGTTTGTAAGGCGTAATGTTTTCCATTTAACTGCCACACACGTGTGTGTTTGTGTGATTGCATGTGGCAAGGAAGCAACACCGCCGCTCGCATAGCATAAACAATGAGGTTTGCCTGCTAGCCAGCAGTGCAGTGGTGGTGGCTATTTGGTCGGCATGCCGTGGCCGACAGGAAGACCGCTTTGTTGCCGGTTTGTTTAAGCAGGCGCTGGAAAACAAAGGAAAAACCAGCATTCCACAGCTGGAGTCAAATGCATTTTGTGTTGCTTTTGTTTGCTGCTTCTTTACTACTGCTGCGCCGGCGCGCTATTCGGATTCATTTTGTGTTTTGTGGGCCGTCGATTTGCTGCTATTTTTAATTCAATGTTGCACAAACAGCAATCAATCGCTCATTTAACGACGCTTAAGCGATTGTGAGCACATATGTGTGTGTGTCTCCTCTGTTCATAAGCATGTAAGCCAGTCATTCACCTGCCGCCAGCAGTCAACGGTCAGTCCGTCTGCCAGTCAGCCAGCGAGCCAAGTTTAGACCAAACCACTTGCAATCATTGTTGGCCATAATTTTTTATTACAAAGCGCATACGGCTGCCTCTGCCTCTCCACCGCGCCACATTTCAATGTTGTTGCTGCTACACTCGTGTGCAAATTTTGGTCCCTTCACTCCGCTCGCCTAAAAACCTGTCACTCGTTTGCCATTTACCAAATGCAATGCGATTTATTTGTGTGCGAATTACCCACTTCTGTCCGCTTTGTTGTTGCATTTGTAATTTTTTGTATTTTTTTTTTAATTTTTCCATTGCTTTTAGCGATTTATTATGATTTTTTGCTGCATTTTATTGTTTGTTTAAACTCGTTTAACTAGTTGCGACTGACCATTGTGGCGATTTATTGTCTAAATGTAGAAACGTGTATTAATAAAATTCAGAAAAAAAAAATAACAGAAATAAGTGAATCTAGCAAATTATTGTCTTAAAAAAAATATAAAAAAAATTATAATTTTTTGCAAACATGTTATGCCAAGCAACCAAGCGCAATTATCATAGCAAAAGCTTGCATTGCAGCATCTTCAATTCATTTCGCGCAATAAATTCGCCATTGCTTTAATTTGCCAACCTGTTTGCAAGGCAAATGCGATGCAAAAATATGCAGCGAGGCAGTGACATTGATAGCTGTTATAGATTTCCAACTGGACAGTTGTACAACAGATCGTTTTGATAACGAGTTGATAATATGTTAAAGGGAACATAAGGGCCACTTGGCGTGAGAAAAGTGAAGACAAGGTGCGTAGGTTGTTGATCATTTATTTATTTTGTGGAAGTAGCAAGAGTATCTTGCATCAAAGTTATGTGTTAAATGCTTAAATATGGTTATTGTAGCATATAAACGTAGTTGAAAAGTCATTGGTTCTGAAATAATATACAATTGAACTTCCATAACTCGAAGATCTCCATAACTCGAACTCTTGAATTGGCAATAGAAGTCAAATTACATTCCGTAACTCTGCAGTCTCTCTAACTCGAATTTTTTTTCTGTATTATGGTGATTTCAGTTAAGGAAGTTCAACTGTAGTTCGTAGATCACGGAATCTCGATCGTTCATTATTGAGCATGATCAATTATGATCAAACCCTACGTTGGTCTTCTTAAATTATTGTTGAGCTGTCAGAAGAATTGGTTATAGAACAATCTATATGAATTATAAACCATCGCTTACACATCTAATCGTTTCATGGTAATACATCGATCGTTGATCGTAGAATGAAGATCACTAATGAGTTACAGAATATTAGCTGAAAAAAGATAACTGTTCATATATACTAAATCTAATAAAACTCATCTGAAATTGGAGATCAAAGATCATATATCAAAAGGTCGATCTTATAGATGTAGATCACTGATCAAGTGAAATTCACCAACGATCAGTAGATCGGAAAGGAAGTTATGGACTTCAAACCGAAAATTATCTTATATACATATATTGCATAGAACTGATGTGATGGCCTTTATGACCTTAGACCTTTCGGCTCTCAAATAAGAAATATGAAAGATCAGCAGATCGTCGATCACAGGTGATCGTGAGTAAGAGATCAGAAATCAAGATAACTTCCCATATAGCGCGAGAAGTCTTGAATAATAGACATAGTACTTGATCTCACTTTACAGTATCACAAATATCTTCTGATTGGATTGACAACCACTGACATTTAAAAAAAAATGAACAAGTATCTGCTTTGAGACACGAAAAATTTACTTTAAAAATACGTTAAAATTACCAAAGTTGATATTTTAAGTCCACTAACTCAGAGGAGTGCCTTTTAAATGTCAAGGTGCTTATACTAGTACGTGCAACACATGCAGCAGAAAAAGCACAGTTACCATAAAGCAAATGTAAATTTTTCACACACAACTCACAATTCGGACAGCGTGCCATTAAAAAAACGAATATTAAGCTGAACTTCCTCTCACAATTGCCAGCATCGCATGCAACTCATTAAAAAGCCATTAATCAGTGGCCAATAAAAGCGGCGTTGTTAACGGGAATATGTGGCGCGGAGGCTAACCAGTTGCGCTGCATGAAGGCCACAAGCGAATATACATATGTACATACTTATAACTGTACATACATAAACCCCCAGCTAGTTTCAATGCATCTGTTCACCCATATCTCGCGCATGTCGAAAATGATTTTATTTTGATTTTTTCTGACCACACTCGCCACTCGAGTTGTGTACAAAAATTTTAATGAAGTAATGAGACGAGTGTCAGAATTGTAGCATTTTTTTGCGCTGATTGCTACAACAGATTGATGGTGGCTGCCACATTCTTGCATAAATACATATGTTATATATGCTTAATTCTTGTTTTTTTTTTGCTACAGTTATTGTTGTTGTGATGATGTTAAGTTTTTTACGGATGCTGCATATGTTGCGCTGTTGTTCAATATGCTTGCAACGTACTTGTCAGCTTGTAACTCTTGTTCGCTCGTTATGCTCATCAGCGTATAGTGTGTGAATGCGCGAACAGGAATATGCCGCAGAATATTAAGTTTAAAAGAAATTAACACGGCCGCAATCGATGCCGATCAGGCACAGGTGGTTTGAGTTGATGCGCTGGTGGTAGGTGAGAGGGCGGTGGCCGCGTATTATGCTAAGCGAGGTGGGAAGTAGTTGAAGCGGTGATGGTGTAGTTATTGAATCAGATGTGTGTGAGATGCTGGGTGGACACTGAGAGATATTTGTAAATTAATTCATGTTTTTTTGAAACTTTTTTATTTCGATATTTATCGATTAATTTAACATATTCGATACTAAAACTATCTATCTTTCATAATCTCTATTTAGGAATACATTTTTGAGAGTTATAACATTACTTTTAATCGATAGTTATCGTTTATTTTTCCGATAAATATCGATTGAATTTTCAATAACTATCGATTTTTATTTATTAATATTTTAGTTTATTTTGTTTTATTTTTTTCTATAAATCTCTAATGAAAGAAGTTATGTTTTCGATAAAAAAAAAGTTATCGATATTTTGGCATGTATATTATCGATGTATCGGGTGATGAAGAAATGACGGCATTGATACATTTGCACTTCAACGCAGTAGAATTGACTTGATATACACTTCGTGGTTTAATATTTCCATCTTTTCGATAAACATTTGAATTCTGTTCGCTGAGTATGGTCAAAAAGTCGAAAGATATCGATTTTGAAAATTAGATAAATTATCAAAAAGAAATAAATACGCTGTAAGTTATATTATGTCAAGTATTTCTGGTGCCTTTCTTGCCAGTTTGCTCATTATTCTTCGTAGTTCTTAAAACAAAAATATTTTCATATCGAGCTTGAGTTTGAGTTTTCGATAAATGTATTAATGTATTAAAATATAAAATATCTCAGTGTAACCGCTAAAACTTTGAGAATTGAAAATGAAACAGGAATAACTAAAAACAACAAAAAACAAAAACGCAACAACACCGAGATCCATTACATTACGGTGTTGACAACTGTGCTCACGGTGCATGAAGCGCAACACAGCTGTCAAGGTAAATGAGTACTTGCTATATAAATATTGAAATGTATATATGTATGTAGTTATATACATAATATACATTTATACATAAAATAATATGAGAAATAAGAAGCGCCACATGCCAATAAGGATTAAAAAATCTAGAAGAAGAATAGCGATTTTTTTAGTAAAATCAAAGGAGCTGGTACCATATTCTTCAAAAATAAATAGTAAAAATCAACGAAAATAATATATCAATGAAACGTAACTGCAAAATTTGCTTACGGTTATATGAATATAGTGTCTACATACAAATCTTCTAGACTGAGCCGCATTAATATTTTGCGCACGGCACTTCCGCCTTGTTAACAACGCTTCTTTGAGTGAATATAGCTATTCTATATATATAGCTATACATATATAAATAAATTTCGATATGTGTTAATGTATGCAAGGCAGTCTTCAGTTGATGGTTTTCATGACTCAACGCATAGAACCGTCCGGAAATGAAGTAGAAAGGAAAACAGAAGGATTTTGTTCATATATTTTCTTATATGAGTCATTAAATATCATAACTGTGTGTTTATTAGTATTTTACAAAACTTTTTTATAACTATAAAATCAACCACTCTGCGGTAGTAAAACTTTAGCGAAAGTCCACTTTATCTCAAAAATATCGCATTTTTAATGACTATTATGGGTCACGGGCTACGCTCAAAAAATTAATTTAATTTATATTAATTTTCAAAAAAAAATCAGAAATTTATATTTTTATTATAATAATCCCCATTGTTGCAATTCGCTTACGTCATAAAACTATGAAGTAACAGTTCAACACATGCAATCAAGGTCAAATCAATGTCATAAATATCTATCGATCTAAAAACAGAAAAAAGAAAACGAACAACGATCCCGTTTAAACGCCCACAAGCGAGGAAAACCAATCCCTGTTGGTTCCGCATTCCAGCGAAGAACGAAGCTTCATCACAATAACAACACTTTCCAGCAACATATAGTCAACAAAGCAGTGCAACAAAGCGGCGAAGAGTTAGGAGTTTACATATATTTGAAGGCTGCAAGCAATAAAATGCAATTAAATTGATTGGCTTCACGGCCACTGGTTGCAAGCAAAGAAAACTCAAATAAGAAGAGTAGATATTTCATTTTTTTTCAATTTTGTTGTTTTTTCTTTTGCTGGTTGCAACATTGCAACAACCTGTTGCTGCGAAATCGCTTACTGTGCTACTTCTGTCAATAATTCGCTAATCCGAAACCCATCAACGCTTACTAAGACACCAACGAAATGTGCGCGAAGACGCCACCACTAAAGGAAAATTGTTGCAAAGGAAAATTAAATGCTTTTAAGCCGCTACAAACTGGTTGCAATGCATTCGAGTGTGTATGTGTGTGTGTGTGTTGCTGCAACTTTGTGCAATAACAGTCAATTGCAAAACAAATGAAAATGAGAAATATCAAACTTAGACTGTGATAGCTAAGCGAGAAGCGAGCTACTGCTATGCTAACTATATACAGCTATTTGTCTGTATGTTTGTTTCGGTGTGCAAAAGTTGGCGCGAGTTGGCGCTCCACAACCCACCAGCCGCTGCTGACTTGCAGATAACAAACTGCCCGTCGCCTGTGTTGTTGTAGAGTTCTTTTGCAGCATTTGTTGTTGTTGTTGTCTTTTTTCGCTGCTACTGCCGCTGGCTATATTGAATTTCTAACTGTTTAACTGTGCAATCAAGTGCAGCAGCAGCAACAACAACAACAAATACAACTGTTTTAGCATAAAACAACGTTAGTGTTGTTGTTGTTATAATTTATTTATTTATTTATTATTGTTATTTTTGTATTAGCGCGCCACCAATGCCACTCTCGTAAGCGTTCGCTCGCAGCGAGTAAAAGTAGTCGTTAGTCGTTTGTTGTTAGCTGCTGTTGTTGTTGTTGCTGTTGCCGCGCTTGGGCTGCTGCTACTTTCAAATCGGCAAACAAGTTGCATGCCAACAAACGGTTTGCTACGCTTGCACAGTTGTGTGCAGTTGTTTGGCAGTTTATTACTGCAGTGCAGGCACACATAGACACTTGCAGTCTCACAGAAGTAGTGTTGTAAAAAATTAGATAAAATGTTGAGAGTGTGTGTGTGTTGAGTGAAGAGTGAGGAGAAGTGCACCGGTTTGTTCAATGTGTTGCATGTCTCTATGTATTTGTTTTTATTACGAACTGAAATTTTTAGTTCCACGTGCATTTTGTTGTATATTGGTAATCGTATTTCTTGCTGTTTTTTTTTTCAAGGACTAAATCATACTGGGCGCATGCGCACAACTTTCGGACTGGAGTTTTGAATTTTTAAAGAGAAAATGGAAAATTAGAGATTTTAGAATCTTTCTAATTATTTGTAAAATATTTTGGAAATTTTGTATTTAATTTTTTTTTTTTTAATTTTGGACCCTCACTAATCTTGTTAGTCTGAAAGAAAAAGAGTATAACCAAAGCTAGAATAATTTGTTCTATACGTAGACCGAAGCGGTTTGAAATTGTCTCTGATGCTGTTTTTGCTATTGTCGTGACATATAATAGTTCTCAAATAATATCGATGAATGCTGAGTTAGCAGACGCATTACTGGACCTATTTTGGTTACATTAACCCGATTGTACTGGTATAGAGACCCTTTAGGCGACTGGTTTGTAAAGAATTGTTAATAGCGGAACTCATAGGGTACCGGGGAGTGGTAGAGGGTTTCATTATTAGAAAGTAGTTTGCTGAAACTCTTCTTGCATTTATTAGAGAAGCTGAAAACATTCTTAGTCTTTGAGGTTATGTGAATTGTTTTAGAATTTTTATAAATCAATCACTATAGGTCCTATATGCATTTGATAAACTCGATTGAAGTGAATAAATCTGATTCTGGATCTCATAGAGTTTACTCTTGCTCGACTCGTTTGACTGTGGAAGCTTTCTAAAGCTTATATAAAAGCTTTTGTAACAATATGTGAACAAAGTGGATAGAGGATGGCCTGAAAGACCAGAAGCCTTAAAAAAGATACAGATTTTTCAGTGAAAGTAATATTTTCGGTTAGCGAAGTGGATAGAGGTTGGCCTGACAGACCAGAAGCCTTAAAAGAGATACAAATTTTTCAGTGAAAGTAATATTTTTGGTGGCAAGGTGCAATCTGTGAACGTATGTGTATTATCGAAATATTTTCCAAAATTTTTTTCAGACTTTCAAACTCTGATTTAGCAGTTTTAAGACACGGAAATGGAATATACAAACTGTATTTCCTAGTATGATGCTAATCAGCATGTGTATCTATTAGTTTTTAGTGCATGACTGTTTTTAAAAATGGCTATAGCATACCAAATCTTTCAAAAATCTATATATTTCTATAAAAAAGAAATATATTTTGCTGAATTATTCCTAGAACCAACCAAATTGTCTAATAAATTCAACACCCTCAAATAAAAACTATTACTCAACTGCTACAGCTATTCGATTTTCAGTCACGTTCTAGCTACGCACACACACACACACACTCACATATGTATGCCTGCCTTTCAAAGTGCTACCAACGCGTGTGATTAAAATCACAGTTAATGCAACTGATATATTATTTTGCTGAAATTGATATGCGACCCAAAGTGAGCTATCGCCGCACAATCCAAATAAGCATGTACACTTGTCATTATATGCGCATAGTATCGATAGTTGTTGTAGCTGTAAAAGAGATACGCATCTATATGCAGACATGGAAATATCTATAACTATATATTAACGGTGTGCACAACTGCTTCTTGCGCACACATAGCGTTGCCTAGCGTTTTTGTTGTTGTTCTTTTGCTGCTTCTTTCTTTTTCAGCGACGATCATTTGCCCACTTTGAGAGCAGCAATGATGTTTTCAAGATCATAACAAGCTGATAATGAAATTAGACATGACAGTTAAAAAGGTGCATTTGTCTGCCTACTAAGTAGCCAAAGCGAGATGTGTTCCAGCACACACACAGCGATGGAAATATGCGAAACATTGTAGATACTTAGATAGCTGACAGTGAAGACAAAAGGCGAAAAAAGAATAAAAATAAATAAAAGTCAGTCAATAAAGGATACTTAATGCTGTCGCGCGCTGAAAGCTGCCTTATTTATAAACAAATATAAATAAATAAAATCTGCAGCTTTAACTTTCAATACCTTTGCCCACACGTATTTACACACACACACAAATACTTTTATTTTTAAATCCCCGCAATCGCACTGAAATATGCAAGGACATTTATTTGTTTTGTTTTTGTTGTTGCTGTTGTTTTCGGCATTGGGTGAGCGGTGTATAAAGATATCCACTAGTTTGACTACAAGATTAATATGCCTTCTGTAGGGTAGCGTCATCGCCTTGGCAGCACTTGAGCTCTACTACTTACAGTTCAACTGATTGTTGCTTACATATTACAATTGGTTTGTTGTAGTCTCGTATTGTTGTTGTTGCGACAGTTGTGAAGTGAAAAAATTGTGCCTGTGAAACAATAAAGCATAAATAGCTTCATTTGTGTATGCCAATAATATGTCTGACTGGCTGGGCTGGTGGCAGCACAGGCGTTGGCGTCTTTGTGGGGGCAAAAGCGATGATGGCATTACAACAACAATAACAACTGTCTGGTTGTGCAGTACAAGTGTGTATTTAAAATACTGCATTTAAGCGAAATATTTGAAATACACTGAGATTTTTTTCTTTAAAATTTGTAGCTTATAAAAAAAATATTTATTCTAATTAAAATTTGAATCTTCGTTAAAAATTTTGGTTGCGACACTGTTTTTTATAAATTAATACAAAAAAAAATATGACAACAAAATATTTTAAAAATATATTTCTAACAGGTGGCAACTCTGCACAAACATATTTTCAAAAGATATTTTTCTTAAACATGGCTATATGATGCCCATATCATAATATTGAATTTTTTATTATTTTATTAATATAAAATATTAAAAAAGGTGGCAACTCTTTTTAATAATATTTTTTTATATTTTTGCATTTCATAAATTTTTTTTAATCTATACATGTTTTTATTTTCTAATTATACGACCCGTCGTGACGGCATTTCGTTGCGTAACGCAATTTCGTTGCAAACAATCGATTTCATTACCAAAACTAAAAAAGAATTGCTAAAAATGCTTTTCTAAAAAAATAATGACCAGTAGTAAATTCAATTAGCACATCGCTCTAGCTTACCTACAAAAAAACAAATCTCTTCTTTGTAATCAACTTAGTCATTCTCATGATTTTTTTGCCTTCACAAAGAAGGGTGGTTTTCTGCATAAATTGCCAGTTTTTTTCTCCGCGTGTAGAATTCCTCGACAATGAATAATGTGCGAACGTTCAATCAGTAACGCACTTTTTGGTGCGATGCGACCGGCTGCAATTGGCCGACGACAGCAGTGCACTTGTAAAATGGAAATGCATTGTGCCACAATGACAAAAGTCAACTGCAACGACGGCAAGTGAAAAAGTGCAAAGCAAATACAAAAAAATAAAACAAAAAACAATGACTATTTGTAGGAAATAAAAAACAGACAATCCTAGGTACTAAGCTAGCGAACGCCTTAGTCGCCCTTTGCGCAGCTCGATCCGTTGTGCAGGAATGATCGCTGCTTGTCGTCGCACAGGACAATAAATGTGTTAAGAGAGTAAAGAATCAGTGCACACAGTAGGACTTATTGTACAACAATAAAAACAAAAACAAGCAGGACTTCGCAGCGACATGGTAAACGCACAAGATAAACAATGTGACTGAAAGGCCAATCTTCGGCGCGATGAAAAAAATGCGCACAGCCGACGGAGTACATAAGTAAAAAAGTCTTTGTCCGCCGCGACAAGTATTCTGAGTAATGAAACACCAGCAGCCACAGCAGCATTGATACAATATTTACCACTGCGACTGATGGTGGCGACACAGTCGAGGCCAAGAAATTGAGTGCTGTAATATTAAAATTGTAGAGTTCTTGGTACTAGCAGTTATTTGAAATAATTTTTAGAAGTTTGGTGGTTGAGGAATTTTTTACTGTGTTCTGAATATTCTTTTCTGATCAAATTATTGAAAAAAATAGTAACAGCATTACTAGAAAAGCTTTTGAAAGCACCTGCTCATATTAAATTTTTCTATAAACCATTTGAGAATTGCAAACAAAATTTTGAATTTGAAAGAAATCACGAATTTTTAGTGTTGTTTATATGAATTTATTTTCCAATTACATCCCCCTCATCCCCTCAATCTCACCTACTAAGCCACAAGCAATCGCACCGCTTAAGTGCAAGCTAGCGCTTCGTGCAAGTGCCAGCTCCTTGAAAATGTCAAGGCTAAGTTGCATTCAACCGCTGACCGCCTGGAAGTAGGTAAACAATTTAAATGTGAAATTCCTTCTTCTTCTTACATACATATAACATATGTATGTATGTTTGTGGTGTCACTGCCGTTCGAGCGTTTTTAGCATTTGTTTTAAGATTTTTTTCTTTTTATTTCTGACGCGCGAAAAGTAAATAAGCAGTAAACTGCTTTGCTGTTTTAATTCCCAGCTCTCTTTTTTTGTATTATTTCCCCTCACTTTTCTCAACTCGTTTCGTATTTAATTTTACTGGAGCCTTTGTCGCTGCCGCCGCCAACACAAAGCAATACAAATATTTGCTAATTTATCCTGTACGTGTCCTCGCTAAGTTTGCACAGACGCTGATCAGAGGACGCAGCACCAAAGAGCGCTTGGCTTTAGAGCTACAGATGTATGTATGTACATATGTGAGTATAATGGCTTAACTTGCGCGCTGAGTGTGGATGACTGAGTGGATGAGTAGATTCAGTGGAGTTGCCACACTGCTGTTGGTATTTATGTATGTGAGATAGTGCTGTATTTTCTTTAAGGTCTATATAGTGGCAAGCGGCACGATATTCGGCACACTTTGTTCTGTTATGCCGCAGAGGACACTTTGTTTGTATTTGCTTTTTGGGTTTTCTTTATTTTTTATTTGCTGTTTATTTTAGTTTATTTTTTTTTTAATTTTTATATCTTTGCTACTGTTGTTTTATACGTAGTCCTAAGTATACATACTATACTATTTATTATCTACTACTATTATTATATATTTAAAGAAGGAAATTGTAGGGTTGAGGAAAATTCCTTTGATATAGTTAAATTTTTATGCTGATTGCGGGTTATATGGCCTCAGCTAAGTATTTATTTTCCATTTCCATTAGATGTATTATCTTGCCATTTTGAGAATTTGACCTTGAAGAATTTTTTTCACTGGAAACCATTGGTGGATTTTTTCTACTGTATTAGGATAAATGGAGTTGTGCAACCAACTGAAAAGGTTTCCATAGTGTATATTCTTAGTATAAAAATATCAATAAATATTTTAAGAATTATACAGGAAGTCAGTGTCAGAACATTGATGGGTTCAAAGTACAATAAACTTATCTGTGAAATAAGAGGTTGCTGAGGTTGTATACAGTTCATAGTTACAAAGCACTTTATAATGAATTTATTTTTTAATAAAAGATCATCAAAATAGTATATGATTTGGCAGAAGATGTATAAAAATTTTCTTTGAAATCATATTATATGAAATTTTACCTCTATAACTGCTCATGCGTCGTAATAAAATCCATTAGAATCATTCATGTACTGAAGCTTTTCAAAAGTTCGCTTACCTGAAAGAATAAAAAAAAAATGAAAATTAATTTTTTGTTTCATAACAGTCAATAAATAATTTATAAAATTCAAATAACTTAAATAATAACAATTTAAAATAATAAAAAAACTAGATACTGTACTTCGATATTTTTAAATAATTTATTTTTCATATAAATTTTATTAAATAATTTATATAAATTGCTGGAAAACTCTCGAAAGCCCTCCATCTATAATACCGGCATTCTATATCACTACGCATAATACATAGTATGAATGCATACAATTTCATATGCATTTATGCAACAACACTCCATTTCGCTACCACAACACTTCCGCTCTTTACATTACACAGCTCAGACTCAAGGCAATGGCAACGCCAACACACTTGATTGCATATCATAAATGTCAATATTAAGAAGAATTATGAATGTGCATGTCTGCGCATATTTATTTTGTTTTAAACGCACACAACAAGAACAAGAAGTGCAAATTGCATAGCAAAGGAAGAAAAATGATGGCGTGAAAAAAATAAAATCAACAAAAATTTTGGACAAAAGAGGAGTTGCTAGAGTTGCCGAAACCCTTTCTTAATACAAGAAGAAGAAAAGAAACGAATAAATTGTTTCTTAAAAATGAGCAAAAGCCACAAAGAGACAAGGAAATTTATTGCACAATATGGTTGAGCGGTGCCGCATGATGTGGTTGAGAGGTGGCATGCGTAGGTTATGAGACGTTGATAACGCACTGGCGTGGTAAGGGCGTGTCAGTGCTACCTGATGCTTGGAAAGCAACTAGATACATATTTTTAATATATAGCACGTGAAATTATTAGAAATTCAGAGCAAATGAGTGGAGAACTAGTTCAATAGTAACTAGTTACTCTTATGGCACACTGGTAACTAATTCCAAATGGGTTCGACACTACATTTAGGTAACCAGTCAATCAACTAGTGCCAAATTCTACTGTAAAGGAAACTTCCTTACAACAATTTCTTGTTGTTATTGTAGGCGCATCATTACAGCTGCGAACGTACAAAAGTTAAGCTTAGAAATTTCAAGAATTTGCCCTCGACCCAAGCAAGTTCAAAGTCCCTGCGTATGCAAGTAAACTCGAAAGAGCGTGAAATTCACCTGCTTCGGCGGGAAATGGTAGCACAGCTGCCAGCAAGCAGTCCGCATTGCTACGCCTACAATAAAACGCCTGCAAAAGAATGTGTAGTACACAACAAAAACAATAACAACAAATACAAATTTATATGCGCGTATATAAATGTAATAGCAGTTGAGCAAACATGACGACACTTCGCTTAGAATTGCGGTGTCAACCAACGCGCCGCGGCAGCTGCGAACGCCAGAACTATAGCCAACATGCCGCCAACACACCGCCGCCGCCCGCTCGTTGCCAGCGATGCTTTTACTTTGCTCGCATAAGCGCTCGCTCGCGTCATCTTTGCCTGCATGTGGACTCCATGTGGTTGGACGGAGTGTTATGCGATTGTTGCAATTATAGCGACTCTTGGCCAAATCTGGAGGCAAGAAAATCGAGCAGCAAACAAGCCAAGCTAGCAAATAACCAACAACATCTCGACAGTTGGCCAGCCACTCAGCCAGCTTGCCTGCTTGTTGACTCGCAGCTTCCAGCTTCTTGCTGCAACGTAGGCAATGAGGCGTGTGTGCCTATTTATGGCAAGTGGAAACGTGCTTGTTGCTACAACTAACTAACAACATGGCAATTGTTGATCCTTTTTTTATTATTGTTGTTGTTGTTATTATTTCAATTGCATATTTGCCATTTGTTATGCAGCAAGTGTAGTGCGCAATTGCATTTACTCTGGCTTTGGCGTTGTGCTAGGGCAAGTGGGCCACAAGTCACCTGAAACGGGCAGGTGATTAGATGGTTGGCAAAAAACAGCGACAACAACAAAAACAACAATAAGTTGAAATAAATTTGCAACGCAAGACTTTTGTGGCGAACTTGATTGTGAATTGTGTGGGAAGTTGTGCGCTGGAGCAAAAAGCCGCAGCAGCAGATAAACATGTAGCCAGTGAGCGTTGAGTGCTGCTGTATTATTATGCTTAGTTGCAGAATTTATTCGGAAATTATTAAGTAGGCTTTTGCTGCTTTATAATTTGAGAAATAATAATTGCGCTCAGTTGCCTTAAGTGGTAATAACATTGTTTTTTTGCTCTCTTGATTAGAAGCGAAACTTTTTTGTGTTCTAAGAAATGCGAAGCTCATGAATATATTCTTGTGTTAATATGTATGTCTGAAAGACTGGACATTTGAGAGAGTTGTCTTGGTATTGTCAGTTACTTGCCTGTATTGAGAGAAGCATAAATGATGCTGCATAATGTAATGATATAATTATAATGACATAGACGTAGACATATAATATAAAAAGGAGCGTAACATAGTATGACATAGCATAACATAAAATTACAAAGTATGACATAGTGTAGAATGCTGTGATATAATGATGATTTTTGAGCATAAATTATGACAATCTAATATAACTTAACATAAAAAAACTTAACTTAGCATAACATAACTTAACATGACATAGCTTAAAATAGAATTTGCATAAATATATGCTACAATAATAACTTTAAACTTAATAAAACTATGCATAACTTAACGTAACGTAACGTGACATAACATATTGAACATAATATAAGGTAATATTACATGAAGTAACATAGCAATTGCTACAATAATAACTTCAGAACATAATATATTACAAGATAACATAACTCAACGTAACATAGCATAACATAACAAAACATAACATAACGAAATATAAAATAACATAACTTAACTTAACATAATTTAATATAAAAACATATAACTTAACTAAACTTAACTTAACATAATTTAATATAAAAACATATAACTTAACTAAACTTAACTTAACCTAACTTAACTTAACTTAACTTAACATAACATAACTTAACATAACATCACATAACATCACATAACATAACATAACATAACATAACATAACATAACATAACATAACATAACATAACATAACTTAACCTAACCTAACTAACTTAACTTAACTTAACTTAACATAACGTAACATAACCTAATTTACAAACATTCAAAAAATTTAAATATTTTCTGCCAACCAATAGCCCACCATAGCAATGTATTTTGCCTTTGCCAAGCGCTTTTTGGCACAAAGAATGCTGGAAAGCCCCGATGGCGTAATATAACCACACATGAAAAACATATTTTCGTAAACAAAACCATATTTGTAGCAATGCATGAATGCAAGTCACATACTTTGTTGGTGGCACAAAGCAAACGTTATTGGTAGCGATATTTGGTTATAACTGCCAATATGAATGCAGCAGACAAACACACCTAAACATTTATATACAAGCCAACAAATCTTTTGGGCAAATCGGCAATTTCTTTCATGCGCGCTCACTCGCATACGGCAATAAAAATAAAAAGCGCGTCGCTGGCATGTCATGAATGGCAAAATCGATTGAAGATTTGAAGACAAGCGCAGCAGTGAAGCGAGTGGAAAGGAAATAGAAATGACAAAAAAAAAAATGTTTCTTGAAATTAATTCAATAAACGCACGAAAAACGACGGCCATTAACAATGACGTTCGATTGCAGCGCGATGACATTGTAATAAATAAGAAGAAATGTGCGCGTGTGTGTGTGTATGTGTGCTGTGCGTAATATATTATCAAATGTGTGCCTGCATGAATGGCAGTGCCACCGCCGTAGTGACAGAATAGTTGACGTTGAAGAAGAGAAACAGTTGAGTGAATAGGTAGCTACTCGTTGGCGCTCAAAGAAATGTGGCGAAAGCAGCGGCAGCGCGATGACACAAAACATAAATTTATGCAGGGCACATACAAGGCACGAACGCACACACACATATATGTATGTATTCAATTGGAAGCCAAGAAGTTGAATGCTTTCTGTTATACAACCATTGCTGCCTTTTGCGGTCGCCAGCAGCGGCGCAGCAGTGACACGCAATAGACGACGCTGACGACGCCAAAAGTAGACAATTGCATAAAAATACACAACGATAGTGATGAGGATGTGTTTGTCTGTGCTATATGACTGACTTGCCAGTCTGCTTGAAGACTACAGTAAACTCAACAACTCAACTTCAAGTCAAATGTGTTGTTGTTGTTGTGATTGAAACAGCGCGTTGGTTTAGAAGAACACTCTTGGTGGTTCATATATACATACATATGTACACACACTAGCTAAACACAGTCAGCCATCAAAAAAAGTTGTCTTAGGCCCGCACAGCCATGTCCATTTTCATTTCCACATTCATGTTATGCGTTCATTGCTGCAACGGTTTACTTCCGCCGGATAAGCAGTTAACTTAAGCTGCCATAATAAAGCCAAATACGCGGCTTAGACGTGTAGTAAGTGGCCGCGGTCAGCAGCAGAGTGTTGGCTGGCAATGCATTGAACTATAAGACTGTTGTGGTAAACAATAGACTTATTTGTGCAGCTAACTGTATTGTTATGCATGTGGTGAAGTACGAACTGGCACGCCACTACTTTTGCTTGATGTTTTTATATACGCTTTTGTATTTCCTGCTCATTTGTTTATAAGTATGCTGATATATGTGTTTTCGAGGTGTGGCTTCAAATTAAAATATTTTTGGTTGATTTTTGGCTATGAAGGCGAAATTTAAATAATTGCAAAATAAAGTAAAATGGCAGAGGAAGCCAAGCGTTCAATGCTTTTAAGACATAATAAGGCAATAAAATAAAATAAAAGAAAATAAAATAAAATAAAATAAAATAAAATAAAATAAAATAAAATAAAATAAAATAAAATAAAATAAAATAAAATAGAATCAATTAAAATAAAATAAAATAAAATAAAATAAAATAAAATAAAAAAAATAAAAAAAAATAAAATAAAATAAAATAAAATAAATTAAATAAAAAATAAAATAAAATTAAATTAAATTAAATTAAATTAAATTAAATTAAATTAAATTAACTTAAATTAAATGAAATTAAATTAAATTAAATTAAATTAAATTAGATTAAATTAAATTAAATTAAATTAGATTAAATTAAATTAAATTAAATTAAATTAAATTAAATTAAATTAAATTAAATTAAATTAAATTAAAATAAATTAAATAAAATTAAATTAAATAAAATTAAATTAAATTAAATTAAATTAAATTAAATAAAATAAAATAAAAAAAATAAAAATAATAAAATAAAATAAAATAAAATAAAATAAAATAAAATAAAATAAAATAAAATAAAATAAAATAAAATAAAATAAAATAAAATAAATTAAATTAAATTAAATTAAATTAAATTAAATTAAATTAAATTAAATTAAATTAAATTAAACTAAATTAAATTAAATTAAATTAAATAAAAAAATATGTTTATGCTTTTTATTCAGTGTTTTGGTTTTCTATACATATTTTCTTTCCTATAACAAAAACTCAAGTGAAAACAAAAGAAAAAAAATCTATAACAACAACAACCCCTGATCATTAATACGCCCGTGTAAATGCTTATTTGTGGTAATTAAAAAAAAAAATCACCTCAACATTCGTTGGAATTGCAGGCGCGTGTGGTGGCCGCCGCTGGCTAAAAATAGCAAAAGCAGTAATGTAAGTAGGAGAGGCACAAGTAATCAAAACAATAAAATCAAATTAAGGCCATTTATTTAGTGCGCGCAAATATTTTAATATTAATTACATGGGCAAAAGGGACAATGTGCAGCAGCAGGCGACAGCTGTGGTGGCTACAAAAGCAAAGGAATAGCAGAAGAGCACATACACAGCTATACACAGAGATATGTATATGCCTGTGCCGCACAATGACATTCTTTGTCGCCGCTTGTGTGCTAAAGCATAATTGGCAGGCTGGCTGTAGTAAGTAGTGTATGGCTTAAAGCGTCAAACACTGTGCTACGCATGCGCGTGTCGCCTTAGTGCTGCTGTCCTGTGCTTGGCTTCTAGTGTCTACTTCTTACAAGCGCTGCGTTCTAAATGTGCCTTGTAGTTATAGCTGCCTTTGCTGCTTCCCTTCCTTCTAAAGCTGCTGGGTACAATGTCTACGCGTCTGATAATTAACACCTTGCTGTGAGACAAAATGTTGTAGCGATATTTTGTGCCATTTGCTGGCCTTCAATGCATAGTTAACAAGCCGCATTTTATTTATGCAGACTTCTGTTGCAGTGTATTTACATAGAATTGCATATGTGCACATACAAAAAAATTGAATGCGAAATGTAGTTAGCTGTTACAGATATGTAAGGCTTTAAGTTTATGCCAGAGTCAAAGCGTTTTTTGTGAGTTTTTATTTTCTGCCATTTTTCGTATTAATTTTAGCATTTCTAAACGATATGTTGTTCGCTTTATTTCATGTTATGCCACATTGGTTACAGCTCGCACTGCGTTTCGATATTGATTTACACAGTTTAACAAGTTAAATGCATGTCATTGTTTGTTGCGTATTTTTCGTTTTTTGTTGTTTGTGTTATGCTATGTGTTTGGCTTTTGTATATATGGGACTGTATGCTAAGCGATTTGAAATGGCTTATATGCTTACATGCATATTTATTTTTAGAATGCAAGGCGAGTGCTGCGAATGGGTGTTGATTTCTGTAGGTTGTAGAATGTACTTTCAAGTCGCTGATTTAATGAGTATTTCGATTTTCATTAAAGAAATATTACGCTTAATATGGAAAAAAATTTGAATAATATTTAAAAAATTTGTTTAATGACGGATTTTGTATTAAAATATATAGAATTTTATATTGAATTTAATTTTTCACACTATAAAGGTATTTATGATATTCGAGTTCGTTGCTTAAGTCTTTTGTTCATATTGAAATATTGGTTTAAAGAGTACTTATTGGTTAAAATATTTAGTAAGAATTATTTGTATGCTGATATTTGATTGATAGAGATATATGATAGTAATATTCCAAAAGTTGAAATTTCGGGCTTACTTTTTCGGGATCCCGAAATTTTGAATTTAGTTTGAGCATGAAAGTGTTTTATAACTATATTTGAGCATTCGGTGATTTCTTAAATTTGTAATATCGGTGTTACTTTTTCGGGATTCCCAAATTTTTTTTTCGAAAATAGAATTTCAATGATTTTTTTTGTGAAATTAATTACTTAATTCACACTTTTTTTTACTCGGTAATTTTCCATATTTGAAATTTCGGAATTAATTTTTCGAGATACCGAAATTTTTTTCGAAAATAGAATTTCAACGATTTTTTTTATAAAATGCACCGTTTTCTTAATGAAATTCATAACGTTTTAGCTAACTACTCATAAGTAGCAACTTCCTAATTCGGCACCTAAATTGTATTTGTTTCCTTAACTAAATTCAACAATTTATAGTCAAAAGCACAGAAGCTCAATTTATATGTAAATCTATTGCCCTCAATTTCAAAATTACAATGTTAACGAATGTTGTATGTCATATAGAAGAGAACACAGCCAAACATATGTATGTATATCGGTGCAAACAATTTATTGGCAAATTGCACTTGCAGATCAACAGCGAAGCGACAAGCAAGCAAGCAAATGAGCACAACAAACCAATTGAATGCTGTTTTTCTGTAGAAAAACATAACAACAACAACAAAGTGGCTCAAATAAAAACGAAATAAATCGAAAGCGTGAACACTCAGCTTTTGCCGAGCTGCCACAGCGGCCACATCTTCCAACAAATGAACGATATGGCGACCACCTTGATTGTTTCATTGTCTTATTGTAGAATATAACAGCAACAACAACAACAACAGCGAACTGTGGTAGCTGCGTTTGGTTGGCCAGCGGTCAGCAATAAGCGAACTAACCTCTGATGCTGGCGACAGACGCGTCATCATCATGAAAGCGCGCACGACCAATTTATTTCGCTCATAACCTCACCTCACAGTTGCTGCTGCTGCTGCTGCACAATACTTGTGCTGTACAAATGTTGTTGGCATTTTGTTTGCCACAATGCCGAACACATGTACGCCGCCGCGTACGTTGGCGGTCATTACACGCACATAAACACAACGAGAATTTATTGTATTGACTTCGGTGTTGCTGTTGTTGTTGTTGTTGGTAGCTGCGCGCCTCCAATGTGTCCAATGTTGCGGCCAACGTGCCGGTCAGCTGGCGTGTGTGTGTTGCAAACGCGTTGGTGTGATAGTGGGCAGTCGGTGGCGCACCTAGTTTGTATGAATGCATATCCTTGTTGTTGTTGTTGCTTTTTTCTTTTCAACTTTATTTGAAATCAATTTTTTATTTATATTTCTCTCTTTTTTCGCTTATTTTACTTTTATTTATTGTCTGTTTATTGCCTTGTCTTTTGTTGCAACTGTATTGTAGAGCAATTAGTTGCGCTGCCATATGTTGTTGGTGTTGTTGTGGCAGTTGTATGCATGTTATTGCATTGAAAACGCAGGTTTATGTTGTGTTATATTTCTGGTTTTATTTATATGTATTCATTTGTAACAGAATGTCTGCATGTTTTGCCGTGTGGCTCAAAGGTGAGGCCGAGTTAAGTTGTAGGTGGCTTTGTAGAACACAATGGTTATTTTTCAATTGCTGCTGAGGAGGTTGCCTTGTAAGATTTCCGTGTTTACAACGGATTGCGTGGTATTTTGCAGCGTTGCACGTACTTGTGAAGGTTGAAAGGGAATTTATTTATATATAATATGCGAAAAAATAAAATTGAAAAATTGTTAAGTGGCAACTCTAAATATAATAACGGTAGTTTTAATGAATTAAACGATTTAATTATTTATTTTTCTTCTTTATTTTCGTGCCAAATATGCTTAAAGTGTCAAAAATATACAAATTTATTTTTAAAATCAAAAACAGTTGGCAACTCTATTAAAAAAAATTTGTACTACTTGACATGTTCAGTCACTTTTAAGCCTTGTATTTAATTTTTTTGCTTGAAGTGTGCAAATTTGAGCACAAATTGTAGCTGTAAAGCCGATTTGCTGACGAAACAAATACATTTAACGAGAAATAAATTTTAATTTCAATCATTTATTTAAATAGAATGTATTAAGTTCTCATTAAGCTCTTCAGCCACATCATTAATAGTGATTTTCCACCAAATGTGTTGCTGTGTAGCAAATTTAATCATTTTGCAATTTAATTTCATACTCTTTTAATATAAAATAAAATGAAATAAAAAAATATAATATAAAATTCTATAATCTGCTTTCCGCATTATTTTTTCGTAAACACTTCACAATTGGTTTTCAATTTCACAACAAGTTTCAGCGCTACTTTACTGCTTTTAATTCGCCATGCTTCATTTGAGTTCCGGCTGAATGATTGTTGTCAAGATTGATTAAACTGTCGCCTTGTTGCCTATTATTTGCGGTGAATTAGAAAAAAAAAAACAACAACAATGCGATTGGCGCTAGGTCGCAGCAGTAGTTTTTTTATATCTTTTTTTTATTATTTTTAAATATTTTTTTGTTTTAATTTTTTTTTATTTCATTTTATTTTTTATTTTAAATATTTTTTTTAAATCATTTCATAAACCCACAACACGCCCTAAGCTATATAGTTTGTCGTCTAAAGCGCTTTAGCTTAGCCACATAGACGACAATTTGAGTTGAGTTTTCGTTTAAGCTTAAAAGCCGTACATAATTAAGACGCCATTGACGCGATTTGACCTTCTTTTGTATGCAAAGCAAAGCAATGTGTTAGTTTTTGTTGTTGGAAATTTAATACAAGTTGATCGCCATTCATTATTGACAAACATATATAGAAATGAGTTTATAGCGTGGGCTGTTATGGCTTTGCTGAGTCAAAGGTACAGTAGTTTTCCGAAATAACGAATATTCGTTTTAACGAAAACCGCTTATAACGAACAAGCAAATTTGTTACATTGAGCGAACATCGGGGACTTGTAAGTACTCGGTTTAACGAATAACATGGAGAAGACATATGAAGAAAGAGAAAAAATCAAATAATATCAAACAAGCTTTAAAAATAAAACATAAAATTAAAATAAAAATTTCAAAAGAGGAGTAAACTACTGTACATACTCCTATTAGTGTATATACTACCTTCTAGGTAGTACATACTAGAGTCCGACCGATTAATCGGCCTTGGCATCGGCATCGGCCAGTATAGGCCACAAAATTCAGCATCGGCTTCGGCATCGGCCGATACTTTGAACCTGGCCGATTAATCGGCATCGGCTTCGGTCAAAAATTGGGTATCGGTCGGACGCTAGTATATACTCCTGGTAGTTTACATACTTTCTAGGTAGTATATACTCCTAGTCGTGTATATACTTTTTGAAAGTACTTATTCCTGGTCGCGTATACACTTTCTGAAAGTACTTATTCCTAATCGTGTATACACTTTCTGAAAGTACTGATTCCTGGTCGCGTATACACTTTCTGAAAGTACTTACTCCTGGTCATGTATACACTTTCTGAAAGTACTTATTCCTGGTCGCGTATACACTTTCTGAAAGTACTTACTCCTGGTCATGTATACACTTTCTGAAAGTACTGATTCCTAGCCGTGTATACACTTTCTAGGTAGTATATACTCCTGGTCGCGTATACACTTTCTGAAAGTATTGATTCCTAATCGTGTATACACTTTCTGAAAGAAAATTCGGCAACATTTGAAATATTCTCTTATGGTTTTTCTCTTTTTTCATATCATTTAATAAAAGAATTTATTAAACTGCAATTTACAGATATTTAACTCATTTTTATTGAAAAACATACCTCTAGGTGGGTATTCGCATTAACAAAAAACTCGATGTAACGAACAGACCTGACAATTAATGTGTTCGTTATTTCGGAAAACTACTGTATTTATAATAAAATCCAACGCCTACAAGCCATTAACATTTTATACATTTTTTTGTATTATGTGTTGCGGTAAATTAAATGTTTTAAATTAGTCTTAAGCAATTCAAATAAATACTTTATTGCACTGTGGCTGGTGGCTGCGCTGTGGTGAAATAAAAAGTTGACTAATGAGAGAAAACCCACGTTTGGCCTGCGCTAATTGTCAGTTGTTGTAATTCAAAAACTGAAAAATTAATTCGCTGTTTGTTTTGGAAAAGATACATGTGTTATTTACTTATTTTGTACGATATTTCATTGCTGATTATTCTGAAAATTTCATTATTCTATCTATGTATATACAAACAAGTTCGCTGCTTAAATCTTCTGTATGCTTAGAAAAACTTAACTATGAAGTCAAGGTTAGCGCTATTACAAATACATATGCAATATTGTAATTAAATTCTAGTCTATAAATAGTTGTATGAAATCAAGTTTGTCGTCTAAGATGAGCAAGTGGCTTATGGATTATAATTTGTATTAAAAATTTAATATTCATAAGCTTAATGTAATTTTATTTATTTGCTAACTATGTTTAGCAAATAAAATGGTTAATTATTTGTTGAGTTGAACATTTATTCCATAATTTACTACAAAATTCATAATACAAACTAGAATATTCCCGCTCATTAGTTCGGGATAAATTAAAGCAAGTTTGTTGCTTAAGTCTTTCGTTTTAATTTATTGATTTTCTATGTTTAGAAAACTGCAATAAATTTATAAGACAGCTGTAAATTATTGCGAATTAAGTTTGTGGTTGCATTTTTGTCACTAAAAAAAATTGCGGGATTAAATTTTCGGGATCCCGAAATTTTGGGATTTCATTTAATTTCAATTTAGAGATGCTGAAAACGATTAAAAGTTTAATTTTTGTCGCTCAAAAAATTTCGGGATTAAATATTCGGGATCCCGAAATTTCGGGATTTCATTTAAATTCTATTTATACGTGCTGAAAGTGATACTAATATACTTTTTAAGGATTTCCAACGAAAATTTGTTACTTTCTACATTTATATCAAACCAAAATATGCACCACAGCTTCATAATTACTTCGCAGAAGTATCGCTGCTTGCTACTACTGCGCACACAGGTGCTACATTTTTTTCGCCAATTAAATTTACATCAAAGCAAATCAAGTGACCAGTAACATGACATCTTCATCAGTGTGTGGTAGCTGAAGCAAAAATAAAAACTACAACAAAAATTTGTGTATGATGCAGCTAAATAGCAAAAGGCAAATACAAAAAGTAAGAATAAAAAATAAAAAAAAAAATTGCAAACACGCAAAAATAGAAGTCAGTGAAGGTAAGCTTCTTTTGCTGGCAAACCACATTACAACTTGATTAAAAAAGCCTCGCCGCATAATTAACACCATGCTGCTGTACAGTAGCTGTGTTGCATGAGAGCAGGCGCAGGAGCTAGAGAGTTGCAGCTAGAGTAGCCAGCAGTAGCGCCACCAACGCCTTGAGCTGTGGTCGAACAACAACAACAATAATAACAACAGTAAGAATAGCAACAACAGTCTGATGAACCACAGCCTCAATCACGTACGCAGCGAGTTGGTTGAATTCATAGGAATTACCAACAGCAATCAAAGGACAACAATTACAAGGCACATGAGCACATCAAAGGAGAATAAAATAAAAAATAAAAATAAAAATAAGTGTAAAAAATGTCAGAAGGAATCAATGCAAAAAAAATGAAGAATTTTTTACTACACTTGGCGTAATTAAAAAAAAAAATAAAATAAAATAAAAATTTTTTAAATAAAAAAATCAAAATAAAAAAATATTAAAAAAAAAAATAATAAAATTAAACATAAAAAAATAATAATTTAAAACAAAAAAAAAATAATATTAAAATTAAAAATTGATAAATAAAATTAAAAATAAAAAATAATATTAAAATTAAAAATTAATAAATTAAATTAAAATTAAAAAATAATATTAAAATTAAAAATTAATAAATTAAATTAAAATTAAAAATTAATTAATAAAATTAAAAATTAATTAAAAATCAAAAATAAAAAATAATATTAAAATTAAAAGTTAAAAAAATTAAATAAAATATTTAAAAATTAAATATAAATATAATATTGAAATAATATAATTTTTACATAATGCCAAAAAAAAAATAAAATTTCTCTCAGTGCACTGCAGAAATTAGCATTACATCGTGATTACACTATTTGCATGCATAAGGCGAATGAACAAACTACTACTTGCCTTGCTGCCTGCCTACCCACCGACCTAACTACCCATACCGCAGTAGTACCCACTGACATACACGTGTCTGTATGATACCTTCACTTACATATTCTCCTCCTTCCAAATGCGCTCGTGTGTAATTTAATAATTGCGGTTTTGCTGTCGAGTCGGGACATGCGCCAATTGACTCCTTGCGCGCGCGCACTTAGACTCAACTCAGCATTTACATATTAACACGTGTATGCACGAGTATGCCAGTGTGTGTGTTTGCAAATGAGGCAGGCAACATAGTAGCGCGCCACAACAGCAAATTGACATGTGAACGTTGTGTTTTTTCTACGCTTCTGCTGATTTTTCGCTTTAGATCAGCAAATCAAGTTGATCTGCAGAGTCGGTAAATATGCAATGTAAAGTAGCTCCTTTGCCGTCATAGTGCCACAGTGTAGTGGAACAGCTGGCGCGTGCAAAGGTATTTTGTGAAGGTAAAGCGCCTTGTTGGGCATGGTAAATGGAATGCAAGTGAGAAGTGGTTGGTAGCATGGCGAAGGATGTGCGCATGCGATACACTGTGTTAACTTATTTGTTGTTGTATGTAAATAATTTTGTTTGTGTGTGTATGTGTGTACTTCAATTTAGCTCGTTCATAGGGACTAATTGAAATTTTAAATAATTATTAGGCACGCAAAGTCATATAAATAATGAGCGAATTTAATGGCAATATCAAGTCGAAATTGTTGCTCAGCACACACACACAATGTGGCTAAGGAATAACAGCAAAATAAGTAATAAGAAAAGATAATAATAATAATATTCTGAGTCTGAGTAATCTAAGGCAAGCAAGTTTTAGAATCATGTGTGGTATAGTACAGTAGATTCTTGCAATATTCTGTTTCGGGATCCCGAAATTCAATACCACTGTGAACTCAATTGAATTTTCTGCGCAGACAATTGAAATCAGTTGAATTGCAAATTTTAAAAGTAATTTCTAAAAATCCCGAAATCCCAAAAATTGTAATCCCGAAAATTCGGGATTTGAAAATTTATTTAAATTTAAATTTTTGATTTTTTGAATTAAATTACATAAAAATTTTACATTATTAAAAAATATTTACTTCTATCACCCATATTTGACTCACATTCCTTCAGAATCATCTTTCGAAGTATTCAAACAGTCCCATCATCATTTGCTGTCAGTGAAAGTCAAAGAACTGCTGATCAATCACTGAAAAATGCATTACGAGGTACAAACAAACAACTGCTTGACAGCTGTTGCTCATACGGTTGCTGACAGTTCAGTTATTGTAATGCACATAAGGCACAATAAAGCGTATGAAAGAAAATAAAAGCCATAACAATGACAATGCAGGCAATATGTGTAATTAAAAGCGCGAGAAATACATTTATGTATAAAGCAAAATTATCTCAGCTTTGATTATCACATACGAGATAAGCTAAGAGACTCTCTGCATGTTGCCAATGTGCAGCTAAGTATGTGGTGTGAGGCGACACTATGCCGCTGCATTGCTTAGATTTTCCACGCTGATGTGGCTCTACGTACATAGTTGTACTGTAAATCCCAGTGCCGCAGTTGACGAGTTTTTGCGGTTGCTGTACATTTACTTTTGCGGCCTCTACGCGTTGCGGTTTCTACGCATCTTAGCGCCTTTTGTTGCATATACTGTATAATCGCAACATTATTTGTGCCTAAGCATCATTTAAGAAAGTTATATAATATTTCAAGTACCATTTGTGGACATGTGGTATTGGTATAACAGTTGGCAGATTTATGTAATTAGGTTTGTATGTAATTACAAGTACTTAAACACTGAATGATTTTGATAGGAGTTGGAATAGAACTCGTATGTGAATTTTTAATAATAATTGTATTTGTAATGGTAATTGTATTGGTAATGGTAATTGTAATTGTAATGGTAATGGTAATTGTATTGGTAATTGTAATGGTAATTGAAATTGTAATGGAAATAGAAATGATAATTGGAATACAATTGATAATTGTAATTGTTGAGGCAATAGTAGTGACATTTGAATCAAAATGTAGTATTTTTATAGTAATTATAGTAAACTGCAATTAAACGGTAATCTTAATAATTGTCAAAATTAACAAAAAATATTTCTCTGAACATGAGTAGCGGCAATGCAATGTAATACGAATGATAATCTAAATAGTAATTGTAATGGTAATCATATAAGTAATGATATTCCTGCAAAAACCTTTACACAATCACTCAATTTTGTTTGTAATTATAAAAGTATGTGGATATATACACTGCTAGAGGTATATTGAATCCTAGTAATTACTTGTAATGCTAATAATATGTTAATTACTATCAGAACCGGATTTAAAGTAGTAATGGTATACCAAAATTTCCTCTCTCTTAATGCAATGTAATACGAAGGTTAATCTCAATAGTAATGGTAATGGTAATCATATCAGTAATGATAATCTTGCAAAAATCATTACACAATCATTAAATTTTGTTTGTAATTAAAAACATATGAGGGGATATACACTGCTAGAGGTATACTGAATCATAGTAATTACTTGTAATGCTACTAATTACTATCAGAACCGGATTTAAAGTAGTAATGGTATTGCCTAACTTCCTCTCTACTAACTGTGTTAATCTTCAGTTCATTTATGTTAATTACAATGTAATAATTGTTCACTCGCTAATTACTTTTGTAATTTTAGTGATTGTAAATACTATTTCGGGCATGCTAACATTACAATAGAATTATGTATAGTGAAAATTAACTACTTAAATCGAGTAGTTAATTAAATTGCACACAATTAACGACTGTTAATTGTAAGTAATGCTGAGAGAATGCCAAAAGCGCTGGTAATTCGTGTTATATTGGTAATTTTTACTAGTCTCTCTTTTATTATGTCATTATTAATAATTACAGTAATGATAACCACAGTGTGTTTACACGATTGCTTTTTAATTAATCGTATTTAAATATGCTTGTAAACATTTGTGCCGTGAGAAACTCAAATCCAATTACTTTCAGCCAAAGAATACATTGAATGTAAACCCGTTTGAAAGCCAAAAATAAACATAGCACCTCAAAATCAGCAAACACCAATGTAGCTTAGTTCTAGCTAACTAACTAGTGAGTTTTAAACCAAGCTCGAAACGAAAGACTTAAGCAACAAACTTGTTATTGCGCTCTTACTGCACTCACCGCTTAGCGGCTAACGTCAACGCGGCGCTGCCGCAAAAGTAGTTCAACAGCACTGGACGAATTTATTAGCTATTGACCGTACAAAATTAACGACTCAATGCCGTTTTTAGTTGCAGCGCTGCCAACAATAACAACATCACATAGATGACATAATCAGGGTGGGCGAACTCTCCGCATTTTAAGTGCGAAACACACTTTACTAAGAGCTAAGAGACTTTTGTAAATATATATGTGAGCGTGTAGTACTCACAACAGCAACAACAACAAAAGCCGCAACAAAAGCTGGTAGAATAAAATGGAAAATAAATCAAAAGCGACAAAAGAGTGGCTTTGAAAAGATGGCGACAACTTAGTTGGCCGAAGTTGTGGGCAACACAGAAACGAGTTGACACTTAGATGAACAGACAAAAAGACGGACAGACAGACAGACAGACAGAGAGTTAGACAGCGAGCGATAGACTAAACAGCAATCAGGCCAAATGAGTTGACGGCGCGACTGACTGACTCACTGCCGGTACTAACTGACTGTCTCACTGGCTGGTAGTTAGGCTACTTTGCAGTGGAGGTGTGGATTGCGTGGCGTAAAGCTGTTTATATGAACGATAGGCAGCTGAGACGTTGTATAATTGTCGTTAGGCGACAGTGGTGTGCGGAATTGACGCTTAAGCGGCTTAAAAATCGATGACAGCAAAAAAAAATAAAATAAAAAATTGAAAACGAGCATTTGGTGGCATTTAGGCCTGTCGCGAAACAACCGCAGACACCGTTAATTGGCCGATAGTTTGGCAAACTACTTGCAAACCTATACAGAGACACACACATAGTCACTTTGCATGCTTGAAAGTAGTCAAATTAACGAACGCTGTAACGAGTCTGTAAGCAAAATCAGCCATAACCAGTTGCCAACAGGTATTGCTGTACAGTTATAGTTCGCTGACGTATTGACCGGCCAATAAAGTAGCTTGCTAGCGACCAGGTTAACAGCTAATAGCATGCGGCACAAACACACAGATGCATACAAATACACTTACAGCTCACAGATAACAAGCTGTAATGGCTGAGAATGAGGCAAATCTGTGGCACTGCCACATTACGCCAATCGCCCGTTGCACTGTTGCACTGTGGCACTGTCCGCGTGCAATTTGTGTTGCACTAAATGTGACTCATAAATTTTGTCGTGGCATGTGTTGTTGTGTCATGTTGTTGCTTTGTAGCAATTTTGTTGCTTGCTTTATGGCTTTTCTTTTTCGATTTCTACTTATTTACGTTTGTTTTGTATTTTGCCTTCACTTGCGCCGCGGCAGTAGGCTGACTGACTGCCAGTCAACCAGGCAGTCTTTTATAAGCGCCAGATTACTTATAACGTGTAGCGCTTAAGTGGCTTAAGTAAAGTGGCGACTGTAAAAATTGTAAAACTGTTGATAAGAAAAAATAAATAAAATTCGTTCGCTGGCTGGCTGTCTTTCAATGTAGAAATCTTAAATGAAAACAAAAACAAAATAGAAAACACCGCGTATTAAGCGCTTTTTAAGTGGTTGTTCAAAATTCAGGGCCTTCTGGTAAATAAAACGTTCGTATTTGTGGTAAAGTCGCAAGAGTGTTGGAGATCAACAAGCGTGAAGTCGTGCACAATATATTTTTCGCACAACTCACAACTGGCAACTGTTGTAGTACTACTTATGCAATTGTTGTCAGCCAGCTGAGCAGCGCTGATGTTTAGTTGGTAACTAAGCGGTAAAGAGTTGTTGTAATGTATGTTGTATGCAATTTTTATGCTTATTAAATTTTAATTATAACAATCAAAACTATCTAAAAATTATTTTCTTCAATTTTATTTAAAATTAGAAAAAAAATAATCAGAAAATGTTAATCCCGAAATTTCGGTATTCTTTCAAAATTTAGTTTCATTTAAGGATTTGAGTTAAATGAATAATTTAATTCATTTTTGCAGAAAAAAAAAATTTCGGGATCCCGAAACTATCATCTCCAAATCCCGGGAATTTCGGGACTGAAAATTATTTTATAAATTAATAATTTAAATCAATTCGGTAGAGTACAACATTTCGGTATCCCGAATTTATTTTTTCATAATCCCGAAAATTCGGGACTGCCTATTATTTTATTAAATTTCAATTCTGCAAGCAAAAAATTATTTACATCCTTTTAAACTATTTATAGCTGCTAGAAATCCACATTTCTGCACTGAAATTGAAGATTTGGATTTTAATGCTCTTATAGATTGACGAACAGATCTTAAATAATAAACTTAAATAATAAACTTTTTTAGACTTTGCTTTGTAAAAATAATTGATTTTCAATTCATTAATATTTATTTGGCAGAAAAAAATAATTTTAAATCATATAAAAACGGATATTTGAACAGCTGTCATCTACCTTTGAGGTCTATTGATTTGTGATTTGTTTGAGGTTGAATTGTGGTCTTATCGAGACATCTATAATACTCATTGTCTTTTTTAAGAAACACAGCATTACTTTGACGAATTTCAATTAAATTTTTTTTTAAATTTTCTTATTTAATATTTCTTCTACTTAAGTTTTTTAATGAAAGAATAACAGCTTTACATTTTTTGATTTTTTATTGGCATCTATTTTATTATTTTCCCATAATACGCTTAGCAGAATTATTGTTTTTTAATTGAAATAAAAAAACACAGCAGCTTTACGCCGTTGGATATCGGTAACCAATTTAATTTCCAGTTTTTTGGCATTCAAAAAGTCGAAACTTCGACAAGTCAGCGGTGGGCAGCCGGTTTGGTCAATAGCAGTAACCAGCAGAATAGCAAAAATAAACGCGAATGTGGTGCGCTTAAATGACATCATATAGCGTGTTTTAGTATTTTTATTTTATTTTTGTATTTTTTTTAATATGGTTTTTGGGTGCAAAGAAGTCACCACTTATTTTTGGCTTTGCAGTTATAGCTTGTTTTCCGATTTCAATTTGATTGTTGGCTTTATTTCGTGTACTAAAAGTTTTGTTGTGTTTATTTCTTGGAATTTTTTCTCTTTTTTGGAATCTTTTTTTATTTTTTGTATTTTTTATTTTCTGAATTTTTGTTTTTTTGGACCAACCAACTTTACCGCTGTGTTGGCCCGAAAAACTGCAAAACTGGTAATTTCACTTTCGCTTTTGCCTCAGCATCGTACCCCATTTTTGGGCAACTGCGGCTGCTGCAGAACTCTTTTGAGTCTTTGCCTGCAGTTCTTTGCCAGTTCTAAGAACGCAGTTAAATATTTTTCGGCAATTCATTGCTTGTATGCTGGCAGTTTTCAGCCGTTTTGTCTTCATTGAGGGAAACGAGCATGATTTATGCAATGCCAAACGGAGACTGACAGACAGCGTCGCAGTGGCTGAAAAGGGTCGCTTGTATCAAAAAAATAAAAAAAAAAAACAAAACATAAAAATAAATGAAATTAGCACAGCAAGCATATAAGCAGCTTCAGCGCATATCCCTCACTGTCTGCAGCTCATTTTGCATTCTGTATAAATAATTCGGCTTTGTCTTCCAGCCACTCACCACAAAGTGACCACAGATTTTTTGACTGTGCTCAGTTTTAAGGTCAACAGTGAAAGTTAAAAACAACGCCATTGCAGTTCGCACGCATTGTTGTTGTTTGTGTTATTTTTATTTTTGACTTCTTTTATGCGCTGTTATTCCTCTTGTCTTGTCTTCCATTGACCACACAAAAATGTTGAATCGTATAATATTTTTCGTTGCTTTTGCCGCGCTTGATTTGCATTAAATTGAAAGTAATTGTCAGCAAGACGCCCACCACTTGAAATACATTTGCGTTGCAGCGGCATTTCGGTGTTACGTATGCATGTGTGTGGCTCTGATGGTGATGGTGACTCAACAGGCCATTAGTTGGCCAATCTGGTGCGGCGCAAACGCCTACGGGCCAATTTAAGAGACGCATGTATGCAGATCTACATCGAAAAAGTGAATGAAATGTACATCAAAATCACATCATCATCAACATCTTCATCATCATTACGCGCCACCAACATTAGCCGCACACAAATTATTTATTGATTTTTTTTTTAATTTTCTTCAAAAAGCTTTCGAAAATTGCTTACAATTTAAAATTTAATAATATTATTTTTGAATTTTTTTATTTTATTTTCTTTTTTTTTATTTTTTTCTTCGACTTAATTTCATTAGCGTGAATTATGGCTATTATTGTTCGATATTGCTGTATTTCGCATATTTTTCTGCTGTTTTTGTAATTTGGTTTTGAAAAAACTTGTTTGCTTACGTACGCTTTGACGCAAGTCTTTGCGCTTTGTCTTGTGCTTGGTGTTGTTTGTTGGTGCTTTGTGGTAAAAGGAATTGTCTAGTGGGCGTTGTTATGTATTTCAATGCTAACTTCATTTGTGTCTTTTCATATATGTACATTAGGGTGGCCCTTAGTTGTATGGAGGATAAAAAAAGTTTCTGGATTCTCGATCGCACCCCCTAGAAATATGCGAATAGCCCAAAAACTAGTATATACAAAGTTTTGGGTCAATCAAAAAAGGTTTAGAGGTTACGCAAGGAGCTTGAAATCCTGAAAAATATAAGAATTTTTGCCATTTTTATGTCTCAGACTTGCATATTTCAAAGTCACACTATCCCTTACTGGTTTTCCATACCGTAATAAGATAATAAGAATAACATTAGAACCGTTATAACGGTATATCACGAGCATGCGACGCTTGAGAGTACACCACATTAAATTTACTTTCATATTTGTATTTCTGTAACTCTATCATCAATCGACCGATTTTTAAGATTATGGTAATTTTGGAAAGGTAATAAAATGCAGATCTTATTACGGTATGGAAACCAGATAGTGTGGCTTTGAAATATGGAGACATAAAAATGGCAAAAATTCTTAATTTTTCAGGATTTCAAGCTCTTTGCGCAACCTCTAAACCTTTTTTGATTGACCCAAAACTTTGTATATACTAGTTTTTGGGCTATTCGCATATTTCTAGGTGGTGCCATCAAGAATCGGAATACTTTGGGAAATAAGGGCCACCCTAATGTACATATTTGTTAGAGTGAACTTATTGCTTTGATTTATCTTATAGCACAATATGGTTGATATATGATAGAAATTTATAATATTATCGCATGCGATTTTTTTCCAATAAACTTTGAGCATATAAATTTTAGTTGAAAAAAATTTCAAAATTATTTTTTTTTTAAGATTTCCAAATTTGAAAGATGCTTTTAAAAAGACTTAAGTCAAAAACTTGAAAGAAAGTAAAAACTTAAGACACAAACTTTAACCTTATGATTGAATTAAAAGACTTAAGCAACGAACTCGTTTTCGTTTTTTGGCTTTATTTTTAGATTTTATTGCTAAAATGTAATTGAAATATATTTAAAAAAATGTTTTTCGTTGGTGAAAATATTTTACCTTAAAGAAAACGTGTTTTTTTCCAAAAAAGGATTCTCATATATTCAATTGATCGATTTGAGAACTTGCTATTTATACCTAGCACAGTCTAAACACTCTAAAAATCTTCAAAAAGTGATTGTCGGCGATATTTTAATTATTTATCCCCCAAAAAACGCTCATTTCTTTATTAAAATTAATTGATTTCTTAATTAAGAAAATTACTTATACACCAGCGTAGCGATCAAAATGCCGCTGTATACAGAAAGCATTAATAAAAGTCATGAAAGCAATTAAAACACAAAAACACACATAAACATATTTTTTTCATATTTTCCACTGCGAAAAAAAATCACATACGCTGCAGGCTATTTATAGAGCAAAGCCACCACCTTCGCCTGCCAGCCAGCCAAGTTCGCTGCTTAAGTCTAATGTTTTTTACGCCAAAGCACAGCAGAAAAAATTCGCACGCATAGACAAGCCTTACATATTTTATGTTTACCTACCAAAAGCACTTATTAGCAACAACAACAAACACACATTTCGCATAATTAAATGCAGATGCTGCTGATTAAAGACTTATTATAGCCAACATGCAAGTGGCATAACGGTGTGCGGGGTGTAAAGCGTTAGAAAATAGCAAGCGAAAAAGCATTAGCGTTTGTACCTATACATGTGTGGCTGTAGCAAAAGCGTTAACAAGTGGCGTAACGTTTGTTAAAAAAATGAAAAATTGCGAGCAAATAATCCAATAAGAAATCGCAAAAAAAAAATAAAAATTAAAGAAATGTAAAAGAAGCGAGTGAAAGTTTTGCACCTTCGCTATGCTGTGCTCTTTCTTGCTGTAGTTTATTTGTTTAGGTTTTTAAATGCATGTTTTTTTGTCTTTATTTGTTTTGCAAATGAATTTCGCAGTTGTAACTGCTGACTGACTGCTTCATGCCTGAGAGGTGATACAAATGGTTTTTTCGAAAACTTTTGTTGTTCAAAATAATTATATTTGAAAGTTGGAAATTGAAGTGGAGATTAGTGAAAGAGATTTAAATGAAGTGAAGGCGGCGAGGGTGTGCTGCGAAATAATAATAAGTAAATTGAGCAAAAATTGTTGTTACAACAAAAATATTTGTTTTTATTTTTTATTTTTTTTATCTAATTTTAATTAAAATTTGCTTCAACAATTTTGAGCTCACATTTTCATAAAAAATATTTTATTATTTATATTTGTTTTTAAATGTGATTTCATTGTAAATTCAATTGAATTTAATGAAAGTGAGGTCTAAATACTTAAAATCTCAAATACTTGAAGAACTGCTTATTATTATATAATGATTTTTTCTTCTACTTTTGAGGTTTTCGGCTCAAATCGTGTTTATTTGAACTACAGAAATTGAAAGCTAAAGAGCTGAATAAATAAATAAACAGACAATTGAAATGAAATTAAAACCGCCGAGCACTCGTGGTGTATGACAAAAATAATAAATAGGAAATAGAAGAACTGAGGTGTTAGAAAAGCATTAAGAGACTACAAAAAATACAAAACTACAAAAAACAACAAAAAAAGTATAAAATAAGCAAAATAGAAACAAGAAAAGGTATTGAAAAAAGAGGAAATAATAAACTTGAATATAATCTGCTAAATTAGAGTCCAATGTGTTGAGGAAAAATTAAAAAAATAATAATAATAAATTAAAAATATTAAAAAAATTATTATAAGTATTAAAAATAATAAAAAAAAAACAGAAAATGTATTAAAATGAAAAAATATTAAAAAATAATAAAGGAAGTGAATACAAAACAAAAAAAAATTATTTTGAAAATTTAAAAAAAAATATTTTCAAAATAATTAAAAAAAAAATATTTTTTAAATATATATCAATGTTTACTAAATTTTTGTGTATAAAATAATACCCTTTCTCTATCATAAATATTATAAAAGTACATATTTTATTGACTGCGAAGTCCTTTAAATTTTTCTAATTAAATTGTTTTTATTTATAATTTTTTCCAATATTTCCGATTTTTTTATTTTTTTTTTCATATTTTTCGATATATTTCATTTTTTCGACTATTCTTAGTTATCTTTCTTTAAATTTATTTCCCCTCATTTCTTAAATAATTTTGTAATTTCTGCACGCCGCCTCACAGCAATTGCAGCTAACACTACGCGCTATTCACTCTGCCGCAGCTCCATCTTCGCATGGCATTGCCGTTTGCGGATGCGTCTGTCACTCTGCCGTTTCGCTGCTATGCCTTTTGTGTCATTTTGACAGTCGCTCTCGCATGCGAAGCTGCAAAACAGCAATTTTATGTAAAGTGTGTCACGACGCCACTTTGTCAACGACTTTAATGAGCAACAAAAAGCTTGACTGCGTTAAGCATGAAAAAAGACACGACAAATAAACAAATAAATAAATGAAACAACAAAAATGTGTGGAGTATGTGGGCTTTGTTTGTTTAGCCGCCAACGGCCTGTCATAATTTGGATTCAATATAACATCTTCGCGGTCGTAAATGCTTTTGCATTGAAGCGCAAACACACAAGCACACTCGCAGCCGCACAGCATTCACTGCCATCACGTTTGTATTTCTTGTTGTTGTTGCTGCGTTTTTTGTCATTTATTTATTTGTTTGCTGCTAAGTGTTCGATGTTGAAAGTGAAACTTGTGGCGGCTTTTGTGTGCCGCTGTGTACGTTTACTTTCAGCTGTCACTGTTGAACTTTGTCATTTTTTTCGTGTCAAAACAGTTGCACATAGTCATACCTACATCTGAACAAGTGACAAGTTATAAATATTACAATTTGCTATTAGTTATTCCGCTCACTTGGCTCAACAGCCTTCAACTATGCAATTTGCAACAATCTTTCATGTTTTGTCGCAAGCTCAATTGTTTGCTGTTGTGCAACACCTTGCTTGAGTTGTTGGTTGATTGTGAGTGGGGCTTAAAAAAATATTTATTTTAATAAGAGAAGTACAAACAAGCTGAAAAGTGTTTTAGTTACTTTCCTAAGCTTTCTACAAATACTGATGGTGGCAGGTGTGATTTTTGTTGAAGATTTTGTTTTGCTGGAAAATTTTTTGATTATTTTTAGTTGAAAGAGAATACAGATATAATCCCAGTAGTGATTAAAATTAATATTTTTTCTTTATTTTGAAAGGATAAAAATGTTTACCAATTTGACTAAGATTGCCTAAATAAATTCCAAATATGTAGAAAATAAATCCTTTATAGCGATATACTATCTTTCGGTCAGACTTAAATATTGATAATTTTATATATAAAAAACTATGTCCCAATATTCGATGAAAAAGTTAATGCTGGAGACCTTTTTCGATAAAAAGGATTGCTGTGAAATATTCAATGCAATTTCTGCTTGATTTTTAAAAAAGCAAGAGAGTTAGGAATCGGTTAGAGAACCGTTTGATTTGATTTACCAGAACTTTTCTCTATTCTCCAAAGTTAGAGAACACTCGAGAAAAAGTGGCGAACATAGATTGGTCGAATAGAATGAAAAAAAAAAAAAATAGTTCTTAAATCGAGTAGGGATATGTCCTCTAATAAGTTACTAAAAATATTTTGTAAAATTTTCTAGTTAAAAAAAATCAAATCCAAGCAATACCAGTTTTCTTTACAATATCGAATAAGGGAGTCAGAAATATTAAGGGCGATGTGTTGAAAGATGAAAACTTAAACACTTTAATAAAATATTTCAAGAATATTGGAAAACATAATTTAATAATTATGAGAATATTCGAAATATTATTAGGTCTACAACTTTGCTTCCGCCGTTTTCCAATAGATGTCTCTAGGGTCAAGCACTGGTCGATTAAATCGATTTTTTTTATATAGATCTTAGACATTAAGGTCAACATTAGCCCAACAAAATATTTGTAGAGATCTGTTTGCATCCCAAACTTATTCTCAACTGAAAATGTCACTTTTTGAGCCGAATTCTCGACATTTGCGGGAAATTTTGCTTTTCTTTTTTAATTTCAAGAAAAGTGCGGCTGAGGCTCATCGACATTTGTAACCGTTTTTATACAAAAAAAAAACTTAAATTTACAAGATTATAATTATGAAGTCTCTTCGTGATATTATTAATATCTAGGACTTGTATTAATTCATATTAAGGAGCCTTGAACACAAGCTTGATTAAATTTTTAAAATAGAAATTTTTTAATAGCATATCTAGTTGCAAATGATGACTATTGTGGCTACAAGAGGAGATTTCCATTGACATACGCTTTAGAAGTAGAACTTTCGAGATTAAATTTTTTTTATAAAATTAAAAAAAAATATATATTTTTTTGAAATTGAGAAAATGCAATATAATTAAAATAGCTGAATTGATTGTTTCGATGGCTTTCAAAAATAACTATTTCTAATTATTTTCTGATAGAGTAATTTTTTTATATACTTTAGTTTCCTATAACATAATTTTGATTTTTAGATTTTCCAATATTTTCGAGTAAATAACAAAATTCACATTTTCTGATTGGAAATATCGCAAATTCTTAATTTTCAATGATTTCATAAATAAGAAATAATTAATTATGAATTTTAGAAATTTTATGATTTTTTTGTACAATGAATTTAGGGTTGATTTTGATATTGAAAATAACATTTTGAACATTCCATCACAAAAAGTAACACTGAAAAGCTATAATTTTGTTTTAAAATCACTTTCTGCAAATAAAAATTTTCAAAGTTAGTATTAAGCCCTTTTTCTTTCCATTAACCGGAAATATAGAAAAAATTCGTTTTCGAATTTAAACACTAAAGAACAAAGAATTAAAATTTAATAACAAAAATACCACAGTTCCCTAAATTTAATTAAGACATTTTTCGTAAATTTGCCTATTTTTGTTTTTTTATTCTAGAAATACTTAAAACTAAAATTCCCATCAATTCCAAAATTCCTATATTAGCACAAAAATCGATTGATTAAGATAATATATTTTTATTTTCAAATGGGTACTCACATATTCAAATTTTTTATTTAAAAATCTTCGAAGTGAATTTTCATGAAGATTTGTTGAATATTTCTTAAATTTTTAAATTATTACAAAAAAAATCTTAAAAAATTAAACTCCCTTACCTTATGCACTCTACCTTAAAATTATTTATTAAAAAAAATTTATAATTCACCTGATTATATAAAGTAACTAGTAAAGGTGTTTTAATAGTGTATTATTTCATTTAATGTAGCGCTTAAATTTTTCTCAATAATATAAATTTACTTATAATTTTAGTTATAATTAATTTTCACGCAATAAAATATTCCTTCTAAAAATAATTTTTTTCTCTTATTGTTTTTATATATTTAAAAAATTAAACACTTAGTATAAATTTTATAAATGAAATCGTTCGCTCACCATATCTTTCTTGCAATCAAATCCGAATTTAATACATTCTGTCACCGGCCGCGCGCTACTCCACACACACACAGCGAGACACACGCTTCGAGACACAGTTACTACACAAATCGAAATCCAAAATCGAAATGTTAACTTTGCTTGGAGACAGCGCAAGAGCGCTCCAACTACTGCTTGAACACAATTTTCTTTGCAAATATTTTTTTGCTTTTGTAAATTTTTGCACTTTTTTGTATTTTCAAATTACTTGAATTGTGAATTTTTCTTAGTTGTTGTGTTGTGTTATTTGCTATTGCTGTAGAATTGATTTGAATTTGCTTACGTGCAAATCGAAACTTTCACTGCAATTAAGGGGGAAAGATGAAAAATTAGGATTTAAAAAAATTGCTAATTTAAATGCCAAACACCAGACACTTGTTGGAGCACAATGAACGATTTTCGAATTCGACGCACAAAAGGCGATTTCGACGCCGAATTTTTGAACACAAATGAAATGTAGCTTTGCTTTGAAATACACGGTTTAAATATTTTCTGATTAATATTTTTTTTCAAAGAATTGCTGTATTTTATATTTACACTTTGTAGAGTAATCTTTCACTTTACTTGAACACTTTGAATGAATATACTCAGTTGAGATATATACTATATGTATTATATGAGTATTGGCAGTTGAGTATGTATTTGTATATAGTATTTATGACACCGCAAACGTCCGTTCAAAGCAAAGAAAGAGATCCGCACCGTACGCGCGCCGTTGGCGAACTGAATGTACAAAGCTCCGTGGTGCGGCGACGCACCGAAAGCTAAGCGCTATGAAGTCACCGAAGCGAGCAGCCAACTTGGCCAACTTAGTCAGACGGCAGCGGCAGTGGCAGCGGCAGCGCCGAGCAGTGTTAGCTGTTGGCTGCTGGCTTGGCTTAGGCGATTGGAAAAGAGCGCGACGAGAGTGCAGAGCGCCGTCGCAACAACTTAGATGAGTGTGCGGATATATAATAGCGAATGCTTGAGTGTATAATGTGTATGTGCGCGCTAACGTGTGGGTTTAACGGTGTGTGTTTCTGCACTTGAGCGCACCTTAATCTTTTTCGCCACACAAACACATTCGTTTAAATATAAATATATCTGTGTATGTGTGCGCATTTGCTATTTGCTCGTTTGCTGTTAGGCAATAAACGCGACGACGGCGCGCTGACTTCTTAGCCTACGCGGGCGCGCGCGCGCTCAACCCGCGCACCAAACCTGTGGTCCATTTTTGGCCACTGCCGTCTACAACTACTACCACTTTTTGCTTCACCTTCTGCGCGGCGCCCACATCTTTCCCTAACAACTAGTACTATTTCTGCTTATGCTTCTTCTTCTGCTGCTCTGGCTGCCTCTGCATTAGCGCGCTAATAAAAGTCATTGATGTTTTGTTGTTATTGTTGTTTTTCGTTCGTTTTAAAGTTGTCTGCTTGCAGAGGCCGCTTGGAAATGAAATCGCTTGAGCGATTTGTGGTTTTTTTCGTCTGCCTGTTGCTTGGGTATTTTCGGCTGAATCAAGTTTATTGCCGCAATTTCTAGAGTAGGCTGTTCAAGAGTGTTGAAGGCGGCACAGAGGGGAGTAGGTGGCGGTAGTATTTTACTAAAAAGTCATTTATTAGCGCTACATTTGATCATCGCTGGCGTATTTGTTGGACATCTTCAGCACGCCCACCACTGCCAGCAGCAGACACCCACATAACCGAAAGAAAAGGAATTTGTTGCCTACAAGTTGGGACAGGTTGACGTTTTCTCGATTTTTTTAATTTTTTCGGTGATTTTATGACATGTGACTTTCCTTTGCATTACGCCATGAGGCAAATGACTGCTTGAGGTCATCTTTTTGTGGAATTATTGGCTTGGCTTTCAATTTCACAATTTTGGGTAAATTGAATTAAGAAGAGTGAAAAACACTTTTTAATTTAATTTAATTTAATTTTACTTTATTTTATTTTATTTTATTTTATTTTATTTTATTTTATTTTATTTTATTTTATTTTATTTTATTTTATTTTATTTTATTTTATTTTATTTTATTTCATTTTATTTTATTTTATTTCATTTCATTTTATTTTATTTTATTTCATTTTATTTTATTTTATTTTATTTTATTTTATTTTATTTTATTTTATTTTATTTTATTTTATTTTATTTTATTTTATTTTATTTTACTTTTTTATTTTATATTTTATTTTATTTTATATTTTATTTTATTTTATTTTTTATTTTATATTTTATTTTATTTTATATTTTATTTTATTTCATTTCATTTCATTTCATTTCATTTCATTTCATTTCATTTCATTTCATTTCATTTTATTTTATTTTATTTTATTTTATTTTATTTTATTTTATTTTATTTTATTTTATTTTATTTTATTTTATTTTATTTTATTTTATTTTATTTCATTTTATTTTATTTTATTTCATTTCATTTTATTTTATTTTATTTTATTTTATTTTATTTTAATTTTTTTTTAATTTAAATTTCATATCCATTACTCCAAAGTCCGACTAGAACCTTCCTACATTTTTCTAGATATTTTATATTCTACAAAGCAAAACACTCTGTTTTCCCAGAAGCGCCATTTTGATTGCATTAGTCATCTTTTTTGACAACGTAGGATGTCTTCATTTCAAATTAATAATCGCAGACGTCAATGCAACATGTAAATTAGTGAATATACTGTATTATATACAGAATAACGAAAACCCGTTGCTGCTTGCTAGCCACAAAAGACTTAAGCGACAAACTTGCCATTGCTTGGCGTGCAAAATAATATGCAAATCTTTGCCATAGAAAGGGGAAGAGAAAGATATACTCTTTAAATTTGATACATTTCTATAAAGAAGAACCGCTATGTGCGCCAGCTGCTGCGACAGCTCGTATATCATGCACACATTAGTTGGTTGGTTGGCTTAGGTACTCCGATAAGGAAGCCCATTAGACTACAGTAACAAACCAGTTCGACTGGTTGCGCTAATTTATTGCATTTGTTTGTTGTGAAATTGGTTGAAATGTGTGCTAATGAGTGGATTAGAAGTTTCAGTTAAATTTTCTATTCTTAAATATGCATAATGTGAGATACTTAATTCACTGTAAACATATCAGCACTGAATGAGGCGGAGGTAAGCCGATGGTGTTAAGAATATACCGTTCGAGAATTTTAAGTATTATTTAATGGTTAAATATATGAATAATAAAGAGTAAAGCTTATTAGAAATCCGAAGAAGTTGTTTGCAGACTTTTTATAGCCTTTCGCATTCGAAGACTCTTCATGAATATTTTCGTAAAATAACTTTTAGAATAAGATTTGAAATCACATTTAGAGTGAGGGAATGAGTTAGCTGCTATTTTCTATACAGTCTTGTAGGGTTTGCTTAAAAAAAATTACTTTTCCTACTTAAATTGAATTTAAGACAAAACCACTAAAATGAAATCAAAATCACAACAAGCAAATCACCTAAAATTTCTTTGTAGTAACTGAAACATTTTTCATAACCACAGTTGATAGTGATTGGCAACAATTATCAACTAAAATTGAATTTGTTGAAAAAAATACTAATTAAATCGAAATCACAAAAAATATTGACCTAAAATTTCTATGCCACTTTTCCCACGTCAACGATACGTTCCAAATAAAACGAATTTTTAAGTAAAGTAGAATTGGTGGAAAATTTCAAACGAGTGAAATAAAAACGCAAATACAAAATCAAGAACAAATTTGCTTTTTTCCAACATGATTTTTGACCTTACCAAATTTCCAACTAGAAATTTATATCGAAAATATTTTTGAACTAAAATTTAATTCGAGTGAAAAAAATCGTAGAAGTGAAATCGCAATCACTAAAAAAATTTTCATTAGAACGTTCGATACTATTTTTCCACGTCCATTTCTACTAACAGAAATTGTTATGTGAAATCGATTGATTGAAAAAAATCACCAGAGTGAAATTGAAATCACAAAAAAAATTTATGAAAAATTTCGATGAAATTATACCACATCAAAAATTGGTTTCTACTAACAGAAAATTGTATGTGAAATTGATTGATTTAAAAAATCACCAGAGTGAAATTGAAATCACAAAAAAATTTCATCAAAAATTTCGATGAAATTATTCCACATTAAAAATTGATTTCTACTAACAGAGATTTTTATGTGAAATTGATTGATTGAAAAAATCACCAGAGTGAAATTGAAATCAAACAAATAACAAAAAAAAAATATTTTCCACCATTATTTTTGAAGGAATAAATGTGTAACTGAAAACATATACCAGAGAGATTTTGCAACTAAAATTTAAGATAAGAAAAGAAAATCACTGATATAAAATCAAAATCACAAAAAATCGCCCAAATTTCATCAACGTCAAAAATTGTTGTCAGCGTAATGAAGTCATTCCAACGCCCACTTGCCTCCAATAACCTCCAATGATTGACCAGTAATTTGAAATTTCAACCAGCCATCATTCTTCAGCTTGCTGAAATTTCTTTCGTAAATATTTATTTTTCCTGCCAAACCTACTTATCAGCCACGTTTGCAATGTAGAGGATATGCACTTCCTTTGCCGCGTCACCCTCAACACACACTGACCATAAATTTCACGTACGTATGGACATTTTTCATTTATGTGGCAGGCCGCCGTTGTACGTGCCACACATATACAATTTGGCTGCGTGCTACCACAAAATGTTGTGTCCCTACGGCGCGCGTTGAAATAGTGAAATTTGCAGTCAATCGATGCGTGTAAATATTTATGGCAAGCATAATGATTTTTTTTGGTTTTTTTTTTATAAAAACAATTTTAATGAAGCAACAAATTGCGCGTACAACCCCCACAATTGACGGCTATGAGCAGCACACATGCTTGCTTATGTGGCATAAGTGATGGTAGTAGCTTGTAGCATAGGTTTGGTGCTGACTCAGAAGTGGTGAGGTGGCGGCGCAGAGACACTGTTGCTATTACCAGCACTGCTGCTACTTGGTGCTGGGTGAAAATTAACAAGGCGTAATTAAAAATGTGCAACGCATGCATGACAATGAGGAAGCGCTAAAGAAAAAAAGCAGAAAAAATATTAACCCACTGCAGAAATTGAGTTTTCTCCTTATAAAATCACGCACACAAGCATACATTATGTAAAGTCAACAAGCAACTGCCGCATGCCAAGTGCTCGCCTGTAACTCTGTATAGGTGCCTACCTGCTTACTCTTTGCATTTTATGCCGAAAAATGTTGGGCTCACGCAATTTTTTCCCTACTTAACACACCGGCCATGCGTCCATGCTGGGCGTTTAATTAGCACAAGCAACCGCCGTTTGGTGCGCTTCTCTGCTCATTTAGCGCACATCATACATACATTTGCCTTGGTTGTAATGAAGATGTTTATCGATCCGCGTAATTTTACATAAACCAACAGACAAAGTAAATCTTAATGTTTTGTTTAAATAAATACAATTTATGCGTTGACTATTTGCGGGCTATTAATGGGCAGGTACCTAGAGCGCACTACTTCGAGCGCACAGTGCAGTGCGGCGTTTGCTTGAAGCTGTGGCAGCATGTTGGCGAACGGGTGTGGTCTCCGCACACATGCCGGAATGCTGTCGGCCCTAAACTGTTGATTGCTTGCTAGCTGTGAATATTCGCTGGTTGGTGTGATATTTAGGACTTTTAGTGGCAAATAGGTTGCATACAATGTATATACATATAAATAAATATATATATATATACATATATATATGTATATAGATTTATAGTAGTAAATTTACTCGAAAAAGCATCAAATTATTAGCTGATTATGCAATTAAATTCAAAGTGTGAATTTTTATCGAAATTAAAAGTGTGATTTGTGCATGCTAGCGGTGATGCAATCGGAAATTGAGTAGTTATCAAAGTTTTTTCGGAAAATATTGACTTTTTTCGTACTGTACATTGAATTAGCTCATACAGAATTTGTATTATGCAGCTTTAAATTATATAAATTTTCACTTTTTTTCACTTTGAATGTAAACAGATTTATTAATATTTGTTTAGTGCTTTTAGTGCAAAAAAGCATTCAGCAGGTGTTTGGGTACACATTAGTCAAGCCTTTATTAGATACAGAATTCATTTGATCTGCTAATAAACTAATACAAAATAAGTTCAAAAATCGTAAAATTGTGAAGCTCTTGTATATCAGTTAGTAGGATTTCTGGCAATCCATATAAGCAAGTATTGGTAGGCATATATACATAAGTTAAGCCTAAAGAACATATTTTGTGGACATATTTTACATAGTTTAGTGAATATGATGATAAACAAATTTGAGATTTACAAAAATAACAACAAAAGTAACACTGTTTTGTTGCTCTCATTCAGTTTAAGACACCTTTAACCTTTATAAGCCTACTGCTACCCTCGACACGAATGCACCTAAAGACCTCTCTAAAACCTTTTTAACCTCTTCTGCTCTTACTCTGTGAAGTAATGCTAAATTGTAAATATTTGTTTAACACTTTATTACAAAATTGTTGCACTCTGTGGCTGCAAGGCTGCTCTAAACTCGGACTAAATGTTAACAAAACAAAAAGATGACTTCATGTGAATCTCAGGCGCGCAACAAAGTGTCAAAATTATTAATAATTTCCACCAAAATTATATAATTGAGGCTTCGAAGAATAAGTTGATCAAAATTAGGCTCTCAAAATATAAATTTTAATTTTTACTGAAGAGATGTCTGTATTTCTTGATTTTTTTGAGACTGTGGATTATAAACAAAATGCAAAAAATTTAAACTGTTTTAAAAATAATAACTAACAATCATCATTTCGCTCATTTACTTGAATAGTGTCACAACTCAAAAAACACGATTTTTGAGTTGAGTATGCAGAAATGTGCGCAATTTCAGCGTCCATATTGCATAAAAATTTCATTCCGATGCGTAGAAAAATAAACCATGAAATAAGAATGTGCCGTTATTAAACTTGTTATGTTGGATTATTTTTTAACCACAATAACGACACTTCTCAGTTGTGCCAGAATGAGGCATGGACTTTTATCTGAAAGAGAGGCATATTTTGTGTTACAACACATATTGTCATAGAGTGAATTTGGTTTCCTTTTCAGAAAGAACGACAAATTTTGTGTTACAACGAATTGGTGAAAAGTAATTAAATTTTTTTTCGTATTGATTTTTTTCAACAAAAACGACACATTTGACTTATGACGGCGAAATTGAATTATTTTTTTCATAAATAACGACACAATTCAAAATGGGTCACGTTTATGCCCAAGTAAAAGCATTAGTACACTCTATTTGGTCCATTTATGCTCAACATTGTATTTAATATATTACAGGCCACTAGATTTGTCAATAAACAGATGAAATTTTTCTATATTTGCTAAATTTAATACACTTAAAAACTTTAAATCGCTCTCCTGAAAAATCTACTTTTTTGAGTTGTGACACTATTCAAGTAAATGAGCGATTTGTATGATTGAAATTATACAAAAAATAGAAAAAAAGGTAACTTTTGCAACGAAAAATAAATTTTTTTTGTTTTAAAATAATCACTTCAATACATTTTTAATTTTTTGGTGAACTCAAAAGTATAGTAGAAGTAATTTTGAAAATTTTTTCTTGAAATTGAAATTTTTAATTAAATCATAACCATTATCGTCTGCCGCATGGAAAGTTTTGGCTGTTTGAAAGCCTTGTGTATAATTTTGATATAATTTGTTTTATAAAATCTTAACACAGTTTGAAAATTTATAAAATTAGATCACAATCATATCTATTAGAGTATCTATCAACTTATTTAACTCTGCAAGAGATGACTAAAACATCAAACATATATCAACAGACACTTTAGATTATCCAATTATATTTCCAAAATACATAATATCGATCTATAGCTGTCCCCAGTACCCATATACTGAATATAATAAATTTCCTGTCACTAACCTGTCGAAGTGTTAGGTATCTTAAGAATATGGAGTATATATATCAACATCAATACAATGTAAATTGATAAAAAAAAAGGTTAAAAGCAGCAACTATTTACTCCTAGCTATCATAGAAGCAATTTTTATACCCACTTCTAAAACTTCTAAACACTTCTCGAATTATTACGCTTGTCTAATTAATATTTTGCAATCGTACTGAGTCTTTTCTCACTAGTATTTTTCTCAATTATTCCCCTCAATTTCACAACAATTATTAATTTTTTTTGTATTAAAACCTACTCCAAATTTCACTTTTGCACCATGAAATATTTCAAGCTTCATTTTCCTTTTCATTTAAACTGCTTTTATTTACATGCAGATCGTGCTAGAGTATGGCGTTAATTTACTTCTTTTTCGAATAAATATTGCGCTTACGAATTCAAGTCGCGCCATCAAGGACAACTACTTCACCTACATTTCGAATGCAGCAGCAACGCCAACGCCTTGACTCAGCGCCACACACTTAAAAGCCACAACTACAGATACTTATATGCACTAGACGCTGCATATAAACAAGCACACCCACATGTATATGGATATATTTCAAGCATAACAGTTCATTCATTTCATGCTGTTTTATATATACTCGTCAGTATATTCACCGCTTTAATTTCAACAACCAGTTGTGTGGAGCAAATTTATGCTCGTTTCATTCATAAACGAAAGCTTAATTAATTAAATATGCGACAACCACAGTCAGCGACAAGCACTTCCACTCTGACTGCAATAACCACAGCTACAAGTAACAGCATCTACAACAACAAAATACATCAGTCAACAGTGTTGCCAATAAAGTTTACGCTCTGCAGTGTGACTATTTTGTTGTAAAGCATGACATACATGCCTGTCATCAACTGTTGTTGTTGTTCTTGCTGTTGTAATAGCGTGCACATTTATGGCAGAAGCGTGCCACAGATACAGCTTTCGATATGTTGAGACACACACATACACACACATGCATTTATGCAGCTGTGACACTTCAGTTTTTTGTCGCTGGTTATTTCATTTCAACTGCTTGTTGTTGCTGTTGTGTTGCACTACTGTTATGTCATCACGACAACTTTGTATTGGCTTCAATTGAGCGCTTTATTTACTTAATTTCGCTTTGTTTGCGCTTAATTCGTCAACGTTCACTTTAAATGCTCGCCAAAGAAAGTAAAAGCGCATTGCCGTAGGTGATTGCTCGTGCTCTGTTCCGAGTTCGTTGCTTAAGTCTAATGTTTATCATGTGCTTCCTCGTGCTTAGTCGCCCGCTTTTCTTAATTGATAAATTAGTGCGATTACTTTGCGTTATTTTCTCTATAAAGATTTAATTGTGTGTGACGTGTTGAAGAAAATGTTTTTATTTCTTACTTTATTTTTGTTTAAGTAAGCAGAAATAGTTTGCGGCAATTAATTGCGCTTGCTAGCTTTCTCTCGATTAAATAATATGGTAAATGACAAGTGAGTGTGACTTATTGCAGTGTAGGGGTACGATATGTTATTAGCTTATCATGATATATGATATAAGATATAAAGTTGGAAAATTTTTATCAAAACCTTGCTTTAGGGGTTAGGTGGTTTTTAGGTTCAAAATTTGAAATTTTTTTTTGACTTATTAAATAGCGCAATATGTTTAAAATATTATCAAATCAATCAGAGTAATATTCTAAGAGATATACCCTTTGAAAGTTCCGCCCATCAGGCCACGTCAGTATTAATATAAAAAATTAAACGCATTTATCTCAAAACTCAAATTTTCAAGTCAGTGGACACGATATCTCAAAAAGTTATGAAGGGTTTTTTTTAATTTTGCTCACATCTTTGGAACAACATTTTATTCTATTTTATTTTATTTTATTTAATTTTATTTTATTTTATTTTATTTTATTTTATTTTATTTTATTTTATTTTATTTTATTTTATTTTATTTTATTTTATTTTATTTTATTTTATTTTATTTTATTTTATTTTATTTTATTTTATTTTATTTTATTTTAATTTATTTTATTTTATTTTATTTTATTTTATTTTATTTTATTTTATTTTATTTTATTTTATTTTATTTTATTTTATTTTATTTTATTTTTTTTACTTTATTTTAATTTTTTATTTATTTTATTTTTTTTTTACTTTATTTTAATTTTTTATTTATTTTATTTTATTTTTTTTTTTGTTATTTTATTTTATTTTATTTTATTTTTATTTTATTTTATTTTATTTTAATTTATTTTTTATTTATTTTATTTTATTTTACTTTATTTTATTTTATTTTATTTTTATTTTACTTTATTTTGTTTTGTTTTATTTTATTTTATTTTGTTTTAGTTTATTTTTTATTTTATTTTATTTTATTTTAGTTTATTTTTTTTATTTTATTTTGTTTTATTTTATTTTTAATTTTATTTTGTTTTATTTTATTTTATTTTATTTTATTTTATTTTATTTTATTTTATTTTATTTTATTTTATTTTATTTTATTTTATTTTATTTTATTTTATTTTATTTTATTTTATTTTATTTTATTTTATTTTATTTTATTTTATTTTATTTTATTTTATTTTATTTTATTTTATTTTATTTTATTTTATTTTATTTTACTTTATTTTATTTTGTTATTTTTCTAATCGTAACTTTTTTATGCATAATTTATTCCAACTCAAGGTTAATTCAAAAATTTTATTTAACTAATTATATGTATCTAATATCTGCATTTAAATACGGCACATCAAATACGCGCTATTAAAAGCAAAAACACAAAAACAAAATCACCGAAAAATTGCGATGATTAAGTGCAATCAATGCCAAAGTAAATTAGGCCAAATGCATGTGACAAATTAACCGTAGAGAGACCCTCAAAAAACAACAACTAATACACAACAAAAAATATGATAGAAAAACACAATTAAAAAGCAAACGGAAAGCAAAGGTGAAAAAATGATTGCAAAAAATTATGCCAGTCAGGCGAAATGTCAAATAGACAAGCTAATAAATAAACTTTCGCAATCTGTAAATCATAGCTATACATACATACAACTGCAAATGACGAAGCCAATGTGAAAATTTACAAGTAAAAAAAAAATCAAGCAATAAATCTAAATAGCAACAATGGAATTGCAGCGAACGTGATGATAACAACTGGAAGCCGTAAACTAGCTATTAAAATAATATGGATTTATTTTTATATTTTTTTCAGTTGATATTTTTACACTTTTAGGGCGCTTGCATACATATAAATGTGTGTTAGTCACAACAATAGCAATAAAGTAACTGTTTGTAGCGCTAAGTGCCAGCGTTTCGCGAAAAATAGTAAATCATTGAAGGCAATTTCGTGCAGCAAATGCATGATTGGGGAATAAAAAGAAAAAAAATAGAAAAAAAATTTAAAAAAAATAAAAAAAATTAAAAAAAATTAAAAAACAACAATAAAACCCAAAAAACATTAGTAAAACTCGCAAAAATACACGAAATTTTATTAGCAAAAAACCTAAAATTTAAATAACAATGCAAAAGTTAGCGAAAAAGTAGTCTAAAATAGACACTACAACAACTACAACAATAAAAAAATAGCTGCACGAAAAATCGACTGAAATCTATACCAGTCATTACGTAATCACACACACTAGCTCATTTTCGAGCAATCAAATGTAATGCAGCAACTACAAAGCGAGCATTTTACTGCGCTAACACGTACTTAGCTGAGCTCCAATGTGTTTGCTTTTGTTTTTGCATGAGTGTGAATGTGTATGTATTGACTTGTGTTTGCGTTTTCATGTAGGCGTGTATTGCAAGTGGCAAAAAATTCCAGTTAAACACAACCAGAGTTGAATTCAGTGCATGTTTGCCAAAGCAAATTGATTTTTCAAATATTTGGCAATAGCGAGGCACACATACACACACACATATTTATTTATACATAGATATACTTTATTTGCACTTTAGACACTTTAGAATGCGGATTTCTGACTTTTCAAGATTTGCGCTAGCAATTTTTTGAGTCAAATATATTTATATATAATTTATATTAACACATACTAAGTAGCACTTGAATAACCCAAACACACTCCTGCTCACATGCGCAGAAAGTAAGCCAAAAAGCAGCGTTTGTGTGTATGTAAGAATTACAATCGGAAAAATTTTACTTCAAAAATATATTTTCACTATATTTCTTTATATTTTTCTGCTCTCCTTCTCACAAAACTGAACGCAAACGATTTTCACACATTTCACGCGTACGCGACGCCAAGCAAAGACGAACTGACTTGACCAGCTCCGCTTAGTGGCGCTCAATGTGGCTTAGATAAATCGAAATAGATACTAGTTAGGCAGCTAGATACTAGAAAGAGGTTAACACACAAACAGATCGCAGCGAGTGCACTCTCTGCTACGCGACGCCAAATGACTGTTGGCCTCAAATGATAGATAATGCTTTGTTAGTTAGTTATCTGCGACAGATTTACTCGTTATGGGAGAGTGCATTTGCTTTGCGCTCACGTGTAAAAACTGAAATAATAGAAGAAAAATAAATAAAACGAGGCGGCCAACAGGTTGCTGCTTAAAGGGAGCGCACGAAAGGCAGTAAAGTAGGAGAAGGGTAAATGGATGAAAAAGATGAAAAAAGAGCGAAAAAAGGCGAAAAAGTCAAAAAAATGAGTGAGAAAATACAAAATAAAATAGCTGAAACAAAAATATCGCCAACGATCAGCTGAGTCTCTGACTCTCAAACGAGTTCAATTACTAATTAGCTAAAATTGTACGAAATAAATGTGTGTGATACAGTCTAAAAAGAGACGAAAATAAATAAAAAATTAAATTTAATAACCGGATAAATGTACAAGTGGCAAAGGCAGCTAATTCAATATACGGACAATAGCTTGTATCGGTTGCAATGCGTGATAAAAATCAATGCAAAGTCACCAAGCTAAACAACAGATTTGAGTAAAATCTTATAAACTGGATGATTTTTTGTTGTTGTTTTTTATGAAAATTAAAAAAATATATATTTTTTGTTATTTTCCTTTTATTTTTATTCTTAAATTAGATACATACAGCAGTGAATTGCGTGCGCTGAGCGTGCGCGTATAACACTTTAGGCGTCAACAGTTATACAGTCAGCGTGTAGGCAATAGAAATACTCTCACAACCATTAAAATATATACACACATTTTCCATAACAATGCCTGCGTGCATGTGAAAATCTACAGGTTTTTCTTTAGGCGCGCTCTCTTGCATTCGGGTTAGGCATGACTCTGGGAAAATAAATGTTTTGTTTGTTTTGCTTTGTTTGCGCGTGAAAATCCAATCAGTGGCTAGTTTTGTGCAACGTATAATCTTCAGTGTTGATATGTTTGCGCTACACTTATTTATGTCTTCTGTAAATAGTTTTTTCTTACAAGAATTTGTATAAAATTTTAACAGGTAAAGTGTTAAATGACACTTGAAAGAGTTTATTGAAATCCGATTGGTCAGCAGTTCTTTAAATTTAGGGTTATATAATTTGAAAACGTGCCTAAATATATTGTTTTTCATTAAATTTATAATCTGTTAAAAAAAATTGGAATAATTAAACATTCAAACACATGGCAACCCTATTTTGGAAAAGTTGTGAAATGAAGCTCTGCATCTTCTAACTTTGGAAATGTGCCTAAATATATTGCTTTTTCATTAAATTTATAATCTATTAAAAAATATTAAAATAATTATATTAAAAATAATTAAATTTTCAAACACATGGCAACCCTATTTTGGAAAAGTTGTGAAATGAAGCTTTGCATCTTCTAACATTATTTTAAAATAAAAAACAAAATTTTTTTATGAATTTTCTTTAAAAAAATTAAATTTTTGTACATGTGGCAACACTTGACCAAAATTCAACTCAAATAAAATAATCTATTTCACATTATACAATTGTTAATAACATTTTTTGATTATTTATGAAAAGTAAATTTTTAGAGATTATGAATTTTTTGGTAATTTGCAAAAGTGTGGCAACTCTATCAAAATATTTTTAAATAAATTGTAGTATTAATAATTGTGGATGAGAGTTTTTTGATCAGCTCAAATTTGACATGAGATTATTCATTTAACCACTGCCGAACCACTGCAGTATATTTCAAGCAGAGGTCTTTGCTATTGGGAAGGCAGCAGAGCTAGCCTCCAGCGCACAAGGCCAATACTCTAAAATATCTACGTAGACAGCCAAGCAGCAATCAAGGCAGTAACCTCGTGTCGAATATCGGCCAAAAGTGTCCTGAGCAGCAGGGCAGCAGTGGTGAGGGTCGCCAGATATATGAGGCTACACTTCTACTGGGTGCCAGTCCATAAAGGCATCGAGGGCAACGAAATCGTAGACGGGATTGCCAAGAGTGGTGTACAGCTGTCACCCGGAAACATGATCAACATCGCTAAACCCATGCACATTCTATACGATGACATAGACAGGTGCATGGCAAGAAGAATCATATCTCGTTGGAAGGATCTACCGGGGTGTAAAACTGCAAAGGTCATGTGCAAAGCGATAGATCAAAAATATACAAGGTTCCTACTGGAGCTCGATAGAAAGGGCTGTAAGACCATGGTTGGCATTCTTACCGGTCACAGCCTTGTAGCGGCACATGCCTATAAAATGGGGCTGTCAGAACGGGAGGAATGCAGAAAATGTCAAGAGCGGGGCACCAAGGAATCAGTGGAGCATCTCTTGTGCGTATGTCCTGCGTTAGCGAGACAGCGTTTTAGGTACTTAGGGGTCCCACAGTACGATAAGTTAGAGGAGATATCGTCAGTGAAGCCTCATAAACTATTAAAATTCACGACAGGCGCAGGCATCCTGAACGATGACTACTACTCAGGGAATACGTAAAGGCACTCCATTCTGGTATCGCAAAGGACCATAACTGGTCTATGCGTGGCCTGCAGGCCTACCAGACCAACCTAACCTAACCTAACGTATTCATTGAATTTAATAAATTATTGCTCTGGCAACCCTAGCAGTAATAACAGTAAGCGAATATTTTCTGAATTCTTCTAAAATTATTATACATTTTTTAAATTTTCAATTAAGTTATAATTTTGTTAGTTGGCAACTACACGAAGTTTTTTCGTATTTCTAAAATTTAGAAAAATATTTTCAGTAAGTTGGCAACCCTATATTGTTACCTAATATTGTTGTTAAAATAACTAAATTTTTTCTAGAGGTTTAAATTCTTCTTTAAAAAACAGTATTTTAAATTTTTCACCGCAGAATTCCCTCATTTTCATGTAGAAAACTATAGCCAGCTCCCTCACCCACCGTGCAACATAAGAATGTGCTCATGGTATACTACAAACTCATGTTTCAGCACTTACTTCCTTCTTTGCTGCTTCGCACATTTTTTCGCGCTTGCAACAATCAGCTCACATTTATCTATCTTTGCTCAAAGACTGTCTGCTGCCCTCCACAGACACTCATACACAAACGGCAAGAGACCACTTCCTCGCTGGCTCAACAAGGCGCGCTCTCTAATGCGAGTACGCATGGTTATTGCGGTGCAGTCAACCGCTGGTGTTTTCTGTTATCTGCTGCTCGAGTCATTTATCTGCGCCAGCTAGGTTAACGCGTTTTTTGTTATTGTTATTGTTGTTGCATTGTTGTCTTTGGTTTTCTTGAATGTTTGTGTTACCCCATTCTCAGCTGCTTGTTGGCTTAAACTCTTTTTCATCTACGACCATCAGCAACTTTGCTTCTATTTATTTATTTATTTATATTCAAATGTATGTATTTGTATGTGTATGTGTGTTGGCGATTTTCTTGAGCGAGTAACAACTAAAACTGAGCTAAAAGTCAGCGTTCATATATACCGTTTTGTTTTCTGTAGCTGAGCTGAGCCAAGTTGAACGTTAAGTCAGAGCCGTAAGCAAAAGTAAGTTGCAATTTTTGTTGTTGTTGTTTTTGCTGTTGTTATTGTTGTTGCCTTTGCAGTTGTTTTCAAGCATGTTGCCCGCTTTTTGCTATTAGTTGCTATTGCTATTTGTATGTTATTTATTTGTTGTTGTGTTTGCATTTTTTTGCCGCTTCGTGCTTCTTAACTGATGGCGTCATGTTGGCAAAGTCACGTTACCTACACTACAGTGTGTCGAGAGTGCAAGAGGCGTAAGGGGGTTTGTGTTTCGCTCTAGCTTGAGGGGGTCGCACTTATGTTGTTGTTGTGCTTGTTTTTGTTTTTGTTTCCGCTAGATGTTGTCTACTGTTGAGTTGGGCGATTTGTATGCGTTTGCACGCATTTTTACGATTGTTTTGAAAGATTTTTGTTTTTATTTTTTTTTAATTTATTTTATTTTATTTTTTATTCATATTCACCATTGCAAGCAAGAATAGCTTAAATCAAAAATATTTTTTTATATTTTAAATTTGTCTCAAGCTAATTTTCGTAGAGATAATTATGCTCATAAATTTTATTACCTTAGAACACCTAAGCTGTGAGCGTTTCGCATTGCATTTGAATCGCTTTATTCGTAATTGTCTCAAAATAAGCGCTAACATCACACCTTTGGCATGCGGCGAATGCTAAAATCTTGCAATGATGACAGCAATACCAAAAACAAATAATTAGAAATCAAGGCATTGTATAACGGTGCATAGTCATCTGCCAAACACAATTAGCGCTTAAATTGGATGAGTAATTGAATGCATTTATATTGTGACAACAACAAATCACTTGAATGCAAATGAATGCAATGACAGTGTATAAAATGAGATTATACTCAATCTAATGAGATGAGGTGTTGGTATGGAATTTGTAATGAGACAAGAAAATTAAAGTAATAGGACTAAATTTGCAGTTTCGTTATTTGGTGGATTTAGTAAATTTCAAAAATTGAAAAATCTCATGAAAGAAAAAAGTAGAGGGTTCTGCAAATTAGACATAAAAATATTTGAAGTTACATTACTTGTAATTTAATCTATATTCAATTATATCATCCATGGCAAACTGATTAGAGCTAAATCATCAAAACTTCTTTTCTTGATCGCTTCTATATTCAATGATAAATAGATAGACCTTCAGCTACTTACAAAAATTTCACTGAAAGGTATAAAAATCATGAGAGATTGACAGAAAAGTATTTTCAAATACATTTTGTACCAGTCAAGGTCATATAGGTCGGATTATATTTCTAATTTATTCTGGCAAAAGTCTATGATGATGTATGCATGGGTAAGAAAATACTGAACAAGTCTTCTTTATATAGAGATTTCTACAAAGTATGAACAAAAAACTAATTATTGATAAGAGGAGCAAGAAAAAATCTTCCAATATCCACACCAACTTTCTATTAAGCTTTTCGATTCAACTAGATCACACTTCATATTGCTATGATATTTACGATCTATTAGACTTTCTTTATAGAAGAAGAAAATACGTGATTTATTTCAATCAGAGCCTAAAAAATATTCAGTGTTGCCTTTCCATCAATTGTAAAAAAATAAATATTGGAAATTGGGAAAAGATTCCATACAAATACCAAAAGAATAGGTTTTCAAAGACTTGTTTGTTTCTTAAAAATCTAAAGCCAATTGCTCAAACTAAATTTCCATCTTCCATTACAAATTCGCATCAAACAGAGAATATATAAATATAGTTATATCAATAGGACTATAAATTTAAAAGACTTTTCGATAAAACATTCAATCGATATTGATTAGCTTTAATGATATAGAGAGCACTTATTTTATTTAGAAATACTTTTAATAACCCACAAGTCGTTAAATACTAATTTTATCGAACTAAATTGTATCTGTATGAACACTTCACTCAATTTAAGGCTTAATTACTCTAGCAAAGTAGCCAGTTTGAATACTATATTTAATCTAGTGTATTGGAATTAAAAAATATTACAATATTGATAAGATTTTGTTCAAGTTCATCAGAGTTTTAAGCCTATTTTAATCATATTTTAGTCACCTTCCGTCCTCAAAAGCAAAGTTCAGGCATTATTTAGCTATCGCTGAGCTTCATTCTATTTTAACTGGGTCCAATTGATCCAATTATGTAATGACTGAATGACTGTGTAATTCTTTAAGTATCTAATAATCTAAGTGATTCATCGTCTAATATTTAAAAGCATTATCAATTTTAATACATAACTATATTAATTGCATAACGAACTAAGTAAGCTGAGCGCTAAGCCTGACTTCTGTTCTATTCCAATTATCTTAGTTTACATTATTCTCACTGCTACAAAAAAAGTAATTTGAACAGATGCAAAATTAATCAGCACGCATGATCATACGCTTACAATTAAGTCCGTATGTATGTGAGTGTGTGTGTGTGTGTGTGTGTGAATAGATAGTCATATTGCCATTGCCATAGCCGCCATTCGATGCAAATGCAACCTAAATTTATCAAGCGTAAAATACTGACTTATCGCCAATAAATATGCATTTGAATTTATTCATTTACTAAAAGCAGCGCGACGCTCAGCCAGGCAATCAGTGACGCCAGCAGGCGACACGCAAATGAATTGAAATAAACAACAACAAACTGAGCATTCAATGCGGGGCCTGCTTAGAAGAACTGCAATAGAGAGTGAGCGGAGGCGTCAGGTGCATTCAAATCCGCATAATGCTCGCTGGCGTTGGCGGAGAAGGTGACGGGTCGCTGCGGCTGGGGTGCCGGCAAGATGACGACACTAAGCGCGTGCCCGAGCGCTGAAACGATCAAACGCATACACGCACTCACACACTCGTATATGTGTGTATAGAGCTTTGCACCTACTCACCCAACGCTAACGACTACTGTCCGGTGACTGATTGCTGACCTAAAAAGCCGGCTCTGGTGCATTTCTATTTTTTATTTGCACGCACACACATGCAATTCTGAAACTCATTTCGAGTGTGTGCGAGCGCAAAAACATTCACCGAGCTTTGACTTTTCGTACGACAGTGACAGTTAGAACGTCGACAGCGACGCCAACTGCCACTGTGCTCGTTTCTGTGTGCATCGTGTACCGCTGCCTGACCGCTGTGTCACAAGGCTGTTTGTGTGTGTGTGGACATTGGCGCTTTCTTGCTATTTTTCCGACATATTTGCATTGCATACTTTTCTTTTTGTTGTTGTTTTTGTTTTTAGTGCTCATTCGCCGATCTGTTGGCGCTGCTGCACCGTAATCCGCATTTAGCTTAGTTAATTTGTTTTCTAGGCTTGTGAGTGACACCTGAAAGCTGGGCGTGTATTGCTGTCTCGAATTGTTGTTGTTTATATTTATTGGTTAGTAATTCTTGGCTTTGTAGTTGAAAATTGTACAAGCTCTTTGATATTTGAGCTTCTTGAAAATTGGGTAATACTATCGAAGCGCCGTTAAGAAGAGGTTGTGATATCAAGGTTGACGAGAAATTGTTTTTATTTAATAAAATGTTATTTTAACGGTGACCCAAAAAAATGTTTTTTTTTTTAAACTCTCGCAACAAAGTTTCTAAGAGAGTATAGTAGTTTTGCTCACATAACGGTTGTTTGTAACACCCAAAACTAAACGAGTTAGATATAGGGTTATATATACCAAAGTGATCAGGGTGAAGAGATTTAGATGTAATTTTTTTGGAGAAGTGGGCGTGGCCCCGCCCCTACTAATTTTTTTGTGCATATTTCGTAAACTACTTAAGCTATATCAGCCAAACTTTCTAGAGTCGTTTTTTAGGTACTACTGTATACAGTCCAAAAATGGAGGAAATCGGATATAACCACGCCCTCCTCCCATACAAAAGTTATCATGAAAACTAATAAAAATGCTTTAATTCAGTAAGGGAAAACACTAGATACATTCATTATAAAGAAGGTACAGAAGAGCAGGACTCAAATTGATATACAAAATTTTAAATGGGTATGACTCCGACCACTTATGGGTCAAAAACCATATCTCCGAAACTACTCGACAAATTTCAATGAAATTTGGCTTGTGATATTTTCCTTGCATCCCAATAATATGTTGTGAAAATAGGCCACATCAGTCCGCAATCACGCCTACTTCTTACATACCAGAACCTTGAAGTCGATCTGAATCGTTTACTTTACAATGGTGATTTTTTAAGAGCTTGATAACTTTTTTTAAAAAATTTGCTAAATCTCATCGGTTCTTTATTTGAAACGTTAGATTGGTTCATGACATTTACTTTTTGAAGATAATTTCATTTAAATGTTGACCGCGGCTGCGTCTTAGGTGGTCCATTCGGAAAGTCCAATTTTTTTCGAGCATTTCGGCCGGAATAGCCCGAATTTCTTCGGAAATGTTGTCTTCCAAAGCTGGAATAGTTGCTGGCTTATTTCTGTAGACTTTAGACTTGACGTAGCCCCACAAAAAATAGTCTAAAGGCGTTAAATCGCATGATCTTGGTGGCCAACTTACGGGTCCATTTCTTGAGATGAATTGTTCTCCGAAGTTTTCCCTCAAAATGGCCATAGAATCGCGAGCTGTGTGGCATGTAGCGCCATCTTGTTGAAACCACATGTCAACCAAGTTCAGTTCTTCCATTTTTGGCAACAAAAAGTTTGTTAGCATCGAACGATAGCGATCGCCATTCACCGTAACGTTGCGTCCAACAGCATCTTTGAAAAAATACGGTCCAATGATTCCACCAGCGTACAAACCACACCAAACAGTGCATTTTTCGGGATGCATGGGCAGTTCTTGAACGGCTTCTGGTTGCTCTTCACCCCAAATGCGGCAATTTTGCTTATTTACGTAGCCATTCAACCAGAAATGAGCCTCATCGCTGAACAAAATTTGTCGATAAAAAAATTTCGAACCGAACACTGATTTTGGTAATAAAATTCAATGATTTGCAAGCGTTGCTCGTTAGTAAGTCTATTCATGATGAAATGTCAAAGCATACTGAGCATCTTTCTCTTTGACACCATGTCTGAAATCCCACGTGATCTGTCAAATACTAATGCATGAAAATCCTAACCTCAAAAAAATCACCCGTTATAAAGTAGGCACTAATGAACATATCGGTACAGAACTTTTCATAAATACTGCACTTATAGTGTGACATCGCTCTTCTAAAAATCGTCGAAATCGGACTATAAATTTTCAAGGCCCCATATATCGAACATGAGGACCTCAGTGCTTCTAATTTTTTTTACCGAAAATATTGGTCTCTCAGATATTTTGAAGAAATCGGGTCATAACTTCACCTAACTCTCATATACCTAATATCAGGGTTTCCAACTTTCTATGGACTTTATACCATATACATGACGAATGTGTGGGTCAAATTGTTTGTTATATTAATAAAATAAAATGCGAGAGTATAAAATGTTCGGTTACACCCGAACTTAGTCCTTCCTTACTTGTTATAATTAAAAATATGTATGTAACACCCAATGGCTATTTCCTTATATTTAAATTACCTCATTTGCTGCTGAAGCCATTTATTTAAATTGTAAGTGTTTCACTTGGGACTTACCTAAAAAGAAAGAAGTAAATATTCAATATTAATATTTAAAATAATTTAAAAAAAAATTATAAAATTTTTAATTTCGCTTTTTACTTAAATACATTATTATAATTATTTTTATTTTCTAAAATAATCTTTTTTAATAAAATTTCTTTCCCTTTCCTTTCCTTTAATTAATTTTCGGAATTATATCAACGCAATAATTTATAAATATTTTTTTCCTCAAGAAAACTTTTTTCTAGAATTTTTTTCTCATTATAAAAAAAGTACACAGCGAATGCAGGTAAATAAAGTTTGTTTGTGTCAACGCTCTTCGCGGAATTCAATCAGTAATTCGCTAGAGGTTTTTTTTAAATTAAATTTATACAAGCAATTAGCATCTAATTCCGGTAATATCGGCGCCATGCGATTATTAACATTGTTGAGTTATCTATTTATTTTGGGTAATACCTTGTGGTGAATATTCAGAATTTCTTTTTCAGAAAAAGTACCGGTTACGCATTTTACGTAAATTCTCAGTTATAATGTATATCTAATTACTCATTTCTGAGTATTTGCATGATTTCTGAAGTAGAAATTATAAATGCATTACCTCAACTTTAAATATATGCTAATATAAAATAATTTTTATTTGATAGAGTGTGTGGGAGAACACGCAAATTGAGTAAAGTAGAGATTGTAGAATTGATATATCCGGTTTTATTTTAATACAAAATAATTATTTAACATATTTGTAATTGATTTAAGAAGCAGTGATTTAGTAAAGTAATAATCGAATAGTTCTTGTCATAAATCCAGCAAAACCGTAAAATACACACTCATTAACCCATTCGATCCCATTGTACTCGCTTGGGTACAGAAACAAAGTTTGTTTTTTACCCAAGCGAGTACAATTTGATCGAATGGGTTAAGGGGTTAGGGGTAGTCAGGAATTAAAAAAAAATCAATTTTTTTTGGATTTTCGTTAAGAGTAAAATCTTAAAAATATTATCTGAAAATTTGAAAATAATCCGATAATTTCTTTTCGAGTTATTCGACAAATAACAAAGAGCGCTCAGGCACTCCAACACACTAGTGTCAAACTTTAAATGCGTTTATCTCAAAATTATGTTTTTTGAACTGGTGACAACTGTAACTGGATAACCGCTCAGTAGATTTTAATGAGATTCATGCAGCTTTTAGAATACATAATAAACTCAGGCCTAATCCGAAGAATTTTTTTTTTTAAATTTCGTTTTTTAAGACCAATTAACTGTTGATTTTTTCCCGAAAATCTAAAAAAAAATTCCTGAGGCCGCCATTTTGTTAATTTTTGAAAAAAAGCTTCGTATCAGGCCCAGGATTATCCATTTATAAAACTAATTTTAGTTTTAATTAGTTTTAACTTAAGACCTGACTGTTATATTTATTATTTTATTTCCAATTCGTCTTTGCTATTCTATCGCTTCTAATAAACATTTATCGCTGACCCTATTCAGCAAAAGCAAAAACTTCACGCTTTCCAACACTGACAATTTTCTATGCAAAATAGATGAGCAGAGCATAAAAATGTGCCACTGAGAAATACGGACAGTATTTACTAGCTATGCATATGTATGTATATATAGTATCTAGAGCTCAACAATGTACATCCAAATATATAGTATATATAGGCGCCATGTCTCGAAAACAAAAGAAGTTTGAGAAAAATGCAAACGAGCAGCAACACTTGAAAGTAAGGTTATAAAGACAAAAGCGAAAATTGCTTTTTATTATTGCACATTTTCAGTTTACGAGCGCTTGTAGAAAATGGGTGTCATGCTCAGATCATCATACATAAAAAAACGAAAACATATTTCTCATGACAGCATTATGATAGCCAGGTATCAATAGACAATTGGAGAATTGAATAATATTTGTTTCTCTCTTCTGCCATATGGACACAATGAAATTGTTAAAAATAAAGTTTGTTTTCCAATTAAAAGCTCATAGATCAGTTACAGATCATATTCATAGCTACAGCTGAATCGTGAGAAATTGCAAAATGAAGGGAAATATATATATTTTTTTTATTTATGTAGAGCCAAACTATGTGGCGTACACGCAGTCGCTGACGAGCTAATTAACGTTTTTGTATTGAGCAGTTTTAGTTGAAGCCACGTATTTTACAGGTTAAAACCTAAAAAGCTTTCAAGCGCTTTTAGTACACATTTTAACATAATACTATGAAGTGTTGGTTTCGAAGCGTGCTACTCCCAACACTCACTTCAAATTAATCATTCATTTTGTATTTCAAAAAGTTCCTTCATCTTTTCTACCGTTAGGCCCCACGGTTACAACACACGAACGAACGAACTAACATGCTCAACGGAAATCGGAAATATACATATGTAAGCTAGTTCATTTCTTTGTAAACTTGTTTGTTTGTCTGCTTGTAAAGTGTGTTCGAAACATTTAGTCATTCCTGCCGCTGGTCATGCACGGACTACCCAAACCAACGGCCTACAAGCCAAGCGCAGGGTCATTGCTGGTACTTCTGTGCGCTCGAACTTTGATTAATGTTCGTGCATTGCGTGTTTGGCTGCGGCTTTGTGTAGAATTTTTCTTGCTTACCATGGGCTCAAGCATAAATATATAACTCTTTCATACATATACATATATCGTAAAAAGAAAATAGTAAAGAAATCAGTGAGGCAACAAGTGTATTGAAACCTCGTGAAAGCGGTTTACATTAATCATAACAACAATAAAAAACAAAATACAACAAATTTGTAAATGCGTAACTGCCCATAAAAACGCCTTTTTCCGAATCGTTTAAAAATTATGTAATTTAAATGATCCATTACACAATTTTCAATTTAATGATCTGCCGCTGTTCTTATTGTTTGTCGATTTGCTTTTGTGCGTAAAGTGATATATTTTTTCGATTTTATAAATTTTAATAGGATTGTGAGTGGTTTTTCAAGTTGATATGTTCTGGAGTCATAAATAATTTTCTTAGAACTAACGGTTATTATAAAAAAAATCTCGGAACTCTTCAATAAATAGCTCAAAATTTCAAAAAACATCTTATTATATAAATTTTCGATAACTATATCAACTACAGCCCCACCTGTTGACGTTTTTTCTGTGCTTAAGTTCGAATCTGGAAATTAGTTAAATGGTGTTGAGGTTTTATTTCTTGCAAATACAACAAAAATAATAATTTTTAACTGAATTTTTCAATAGTTTGAAAATGCTTCCTCCACCCTAGTAATTCGATGTTCGAAATTCGCTAAATTAATTGATTTTGAGGTTTCATTCTAACAAATACAAAAAAATAAGTAATTTTATTAATATTTTTAAAAATTCTTATCCTATCCGAGTGTGCACTTAAAATATCAGATGGGCAAAATCGGACCACTGCCACGCCCGCAAAATGGCAAAATCCGAAAACACATAAAGTGCCATAACTAAGCCATAAATAAAGCTATGGAAATAAAATTTGGTATGAAGGATCGCACTATGAAGGGGCATATTTGGATGTAATTTTTTTGGGGAAGTGGGCGTGGTCCCGCCCCCTACTAAGTTTTTTGTACATATCTCGCAAACCAATAGAGCTATATAAACCAAACTTTCTGCAGTCGTTTTTTTTAGCCACTTCCTAAGACAGTCCAAAAATGAAAGAAATCGGATCATAACCACGCCCACCTCCCATACAAAAGTTAGGTTGAAAATTACTAAAAGTGGGTTAACTCACTAACGAAAAACGACAGAAACACTAAATTTCACATAAGAAATGGCAGATGGAAGCTGCACTCAGATTTTTTTACAAAATGAAAAATGGGCGTGGCGTCGCCCACTTATGGGTCAAAAACCATATCTCAGGAACTACTCGACCGATTTCAATGAAACTTGGTTTGTAATAGTTTCCTCACCTCCCAATAATATGTTGTGAAAATAGGCCAAATCGCTTCACAACCACGCCTACTTCCTATATACCAGAACTTTGAAGACGATCAGAATCGTTTACTTTACAATATATAAAGTAAGCACTAGTGAAGATATCGGTGCAGAACTTTGCACAAATACTATGTTAATAGGGTGGCAGCCCCATTCTAAAAATCGCCGAAATCGGACCATAAGTTGTCAAGGCCCCAAATATCGAACATGAGGACCTCGGTGCTTCTAACCTAACATTAGGGTTTCCAACTTTCAATGGACTTTATACAATATATATGACGAATATGTGGGTCAAATTGTGTATTATATAATATAAATAAAGTTAAATAAATAAATTGCGAGAGTATAAAATGTTCGGTTACACCCGAACTTAGCCCTTCCTTACTTGTTTAATAATAAATATTGTTTTTTAAGCCTTAAATATAGTACACTATCGTCTTAAAAGTCCGTTTACCGCAATCATTTCCTTCCCTCTCAAAAAAAATTGCTAAAAAACGCTTTTTTTCGCCTTAAGTGGTTTTGAAGTTTCTTCCTGCAGAAACAGAAAAAAAAAATTTTTAAATACAGTTTTCAAAACTTTGAAAATTCTTTCCCTACCCTAGTCATTTCGAAAATACTCAAAATTAATTGATTTTGAGGTTTCGTTCTTACAAATACAAAAAAATACTCTAATATTTTAAAAAATTCTTATAGGTGTTGTGCACTTAAAATATCAGTTCTATAACTATTTTTATTTTTTTATATTTTTTAATTTTTAATATTTTAATATTTGATATGACAAAATCTTATTTGTTATATTTTCCGTAGCAAATATACACTTTTATTTTAATATTTATTTTTATTATTTTTATTCCACCAAATCACGTTCCATGAAACAACGAACGTCTAGCGCTACACTTTCAAGGGTCAGCGCAATTCGTTCACCTTTTCGATCACGTGTAAGTCAGTGAGTAAGCCACATACCAAACTAGCTGCACACTAATCTTTTAAAAGTCACTCAGTGCTATTTCTATTTTTCTTTTTTGGACTTTTTGCCAGCATAGTCACTGTCTGTCTGCCTTTTTTTCAATTTTCTATTTGAAGTGTGTTTTTTCTAAGCCGTCACTTAGCTTGCAATCTGTCAGTTTGTCGAAAGGGTCATTGACTACACTCAAACGGATGCGCAGTGAGCTAAAATGAAACTGACACTGACTGGCAGTCAAAAAAATAACAATAACAACAACAAAAACTACCAAAAATTCAAAAAAAGCCAACAACAGCAACTAAAAACATCATTAAATTTGCTGTACATGTTTGTATGTGTGTGTGTGTGAGTTTAGTATATAATGTTTAGTGCTTTCCTTGTAATATGCACAACAAGTGAGTTGAGTGACTGAGCGAAAAACTTCATTTAAGTTAGTATAGACTCAAGAAAATATGATAATTAAAAAATTTTGGAATTTTTTGTTGTTTTTGTATTTTTTTTGTCCAGAAAATGACAACAAAGTTGAATTTTTGGCGGTGCTAAAGGAAAATAGAATATAATAGCTTGCAAGAGAGCTCAAAAATCTGTATACAGACACAGAAAAAAAATTTAAAAATATATATATGTATGTTTGTATATGTATTTGTTGGTATATTTGCCTATATTAATGAAGCAGTCTTCCGTATATTTTTTGTGCTTGAGTAGCAAAAAAATGCCGCAATTTTAATAGCTAGCTCTGGGGTAGAATGTCTGTCTGCGCGTTCAAGCATTCTTAAGCGCGCACATACAACAAAACATATCTACAAACAAACATATTTATACACATCTGAATGCCAAAACATATTTATCAAATATGTATTGTTATGCAACCGAAATGTGCACACACAACAACAGAACATAAAGAAAATAATTATAATTACGCTGATGTTTAACATAATGTAATACAAAATCATTCAAGACACTGCATTGCGGGCACAAGCAACAACACAACACAAGCGCACCGACCAACACACTCGCTAGCGCGCTGGTGGCGGCCACCGGCGGTAATTAGAAGCGCGGCGCGGTGTTCTGCTTCAGAAAGCGCTGCCATTACGAATCTTAAGTATGAGTACTTTATGTCATGGCGGAAGAATAAGTAACAACAAAATACCACAACAACAACAACAAAGCAACACCGACAGCAATGAAATATGTTGTGTGAAAAAAATCACCTAAGAACACAACAACAACGCATAAGAACACCTAAGAGTCCACATAAGACCAAAGAGAAAAAAGCGCCATGCTACGTTGCACGAGCAATTTGTGGCAAGCGGAAAAGCCGTTTTGTTCTATAGCATATTTTCTTTACAACTCTCTATACAGCTATATATCTATGTGTTTGTGTGTGTGGCAAATGGTCTTCAAGCATTTCGTAGCATGCCACAAATGCGCTGACGCCGCAATAGCTAGCCAACACAACACTAATTTACATGCAACTTAAACTGTGAAGTGTCTTGGCGTTGCACTTACATAAATGCCTAGTAAGAATATGCAGTTCGTCTTTTTAACGGTTTACAATTGGAATTTGTCGAGCGGCAAGTATTTTGGTGTGTGAAAAAGAAATTACTTCGTGCAAGTTGAGCTCTATTTCCATTTGGCTGAAGTTGCATGTAGCTGTTCTTATACTTTTTGTATATACTCGTATATATCGTTAGGCACAAATGAGGCGCTGACTTTAATGAGCTTTCAAATCACTGCATACTTCATTTTGTTAGAACATGCTAAATATTCTGGCTTACAGCTTTTTTAATATTATGTGTATATTTTCCACAGTCTAATGCTTTTCTCAGTGCTTAATCATCGGTGTGAGTTGGGTTTTTCATGCAAGTTGATTTTGCATCGGCGAAATGATTGCGGCTTCAAGCGGAATTGTGAGATGCAAATGTGTTGGTCAAGTTTATTCAAAGAAAGTACTAGAAATATTATAAGATCTCCAAACTGGGGAACTTCAGATCTCCAAACTGGGCCTTCAGATACTTTCGTCTAAGAAATATATTCAAGTCTATGAGGTCTGTTCCATTGTCGGCCAGAATGATCCAATTTCCAAACGAAATCTTGTACTTAAACAATCTATTGAGGAATGAACACCTATGGCAAGGAAATATCTCCAATAAAATTAAAAATGAATTTCGAAAAACTATGATGTGTAATACTTCGAAGCTTATTTAAATCTTAATTTCATTTTCATATCAGTGACTCTTGATCCGGAAAGAACGTTCAGAGCATCAACATTCTTATAAACATTTTCTTTACTTTTTCTAACAGAGCATTGGCTACCCTAGAGAGAACGCTATAAAAAAATTATAGGAAGTATTGAATCTCGATCAGCTATGATCGACTCCCCAAGTCGTTAAGTATATTGAGCGGTTCTCACATCCACAATACACTTCCAATACAGCCGCTAGACACTCATATGCTTAAAATTTTGTTTCATTATTTTTTCATAAACCTGTTGAGAATTGCAATTGAAAGCGACATGAATGAAAAATTAGCAAATTATTTTCCCACAATTTGACTAACACTATTTTCATTACTTAATATCCTTTAACAAGATATTTCAGCATGCAATTAAGCCCAACTCAAACGCTAAAATATTTGTAAGAGCGTTAGTAGTAGAGCATAATACTTTCAAAAAATCAAATAATATGCACAGCTCTATATAGTATTGCCACTAATATGACAACAAATCGTGATAAAAGATTTTTCATGCGGCTGCCAAAGTAGAGTTGGAGACCGCAATAGCGTTGACGGCAACAATTGTGTGCGTGCCTCACTTGCGGCTGAAACTCGCTTTGGCAAAACCAAGAAAAATATGCGAAACAAAATTTCAAAAGTAAACGGACTAAGCAAGCAACGGCTATTTGCTTTTAGATGTGTGCAGTAATGTGCTTTTCGCAAAGGCTTTCTGCGCCTCAGTCACAGTCCCTTTCGTAGACTAGCGCTGTCCGCTGGCTGCGCTATTATACTATTTATACTTATTATTATTGTTATTGTTTATTTAGTTTTTACATTTTTTTTGGCGTTAACAGCAAGACAGTCGCCGCCATGTGGCATGCAACACGGTTACATTTTGTGAACCACTCAATTTATCTGATTTGCGCAGGCGCAATGCGGCGAAGAAGGAAAAAGAAGAAGAAAACAAAACAAAATTAAACATAAAATATCTAAAAATAAGCAGAATTATAACAATGTGGAAGGCAGTCAACACACTGAGGGTTGGCGCTTTTTAGACATTTTTATATAATTTTAAATTTTTTGTCTTTAGATTTTGGTGTGTTCTGTATCTTGCTCCCAAAGTTTTCCTGTGCACGTGCTGGTTGAATTTTGGTATGGAAATGTCAGTGTAGATAACGGTGAACTCCTAAAATAGTGCACTTTGACTCGCAACTTTGTTGCAAGTTAGAGATATATCTACTTCAATACCACAAAAGTGGTGTTTAAGAGCGAGTGGGGGATATTTTGTATAGTAAACTCCGTATTTGAAGGTAGTGTTTAGTGTTAAACACCAAATTGACATAAACTCGAGTTTGCAGAATAAATTTTAAATATATTCAGGTATATTATAGAACATTTTTTGTTTTATAAACTCCGTGTTTATGAATAGTTGTAACATAAGCATTAAACTCGAGTTAAGTGAAGATAAATATTTTCATTCATCATTTTCATTCATTGATCTAATTATGCTCACATCCCTTAGGGAGCTGAGGAAACATTTTTATCTAGTAAACTCCATACTTGAGTATCTAAACTTCAAAAATCTCTAAACTCGAGTTAAGAAAGTCATTTTAGTATTTTTCTGCCAGCTCCTTTCCTCACGTTTGATTATATGCTCAGTCCAAGAATTTCTCAATATTACTATTATATTCTACTAATACGTGGACGCCTCATATTTAACAGAAGCCATCGAAGGGAGTAGAAAAAATAGAACAAATGAAAAGAATACAGATACTGTAAATTTACATATAGATTACTATATGAATAGGCAAACCACAAGCACAACATTGCTACGAACCAATGTATGTTGCTTTTATCTGAGCGATACTTTGCAACAATGTTGCGCGGTCACATTGTGGGGCATATCACGACAATAGCAAACACACCGGCAACTTTAATAAGAAATAAAAAAATAAAATTAAAAAAGCAACTTCAAGGAGAGTGAACGGAATGTTGAGGGTAAGCAAAAGGCAAAAGGAGTAGGCAAAAGTGGGCTGCGAACTTTGGACAAGTAATAATAGTAATATTGGCAAATAATATGTTGTAATAATCATGATAATGCCAGCAACTTTTGCGCTGAAAAGATGTACGCGCCCAAAAAGTGTGCGTGGTTGGAATTCTGGCGAGCCACAACTGCTATGTCTGATATAAATGTACATACATGTGTGTATTGAAGGACTACATATATGAGTTGAGTTTATGCTATTTTTATTTACTTTCCGAATGATTTTTTTATTTAAAGCAATCAAGGAGTTTAGAGGTTTCAAGGGTAGCAAACAGAGAGCCAGTTAAACTGAACCAGAAAGAGGTATGGAGAGGTTCGAGAATGCCTTGTGGAAAATTATATATATTTTTCTTAGACACCGACTAGAATGGTTTGATAGAATTTGTTTAGAGGTTCACGATTAAGGGCATATATTGCTGGCTTATATTGGTTTATGTTGAGTTCACTGTCTCAAATCGCAAATAATATATTTTTTTGTTTAAGATACTCTCTTATGTTCAATATTTTTAAGTCACATATCTGATGATGACTTCTGAGAAAATGAAATGTATTCTACAAGCAACTCATTAATGTTTTTATTACAGCACAAAAGTGCTGCTATCAGCACCAATCAATGGCCAAGAGGTTATTAAAACACAAGTTATGAATATTTCTACTCATTTGCTTCATATCTCTATATGGATACGCTGAGCTCAAAGTTACTATTTTTATAACCAAGTTAGTAATAAAATTTATGAATTTATTTTATGGCATATTTTTGTGGAGTTTGCAGCAACCTTGGAAAGGTCAATTTAATGCAGATGAGAATCTACATGATCAAAATGAAAACCATATAAATAAAATAAAATAAAATAAAATGAAATGAAATGAAATGAAATAAAATAAAATAAAATAAAATAAAATAAAATAAAATAAAATAAAATAAAATAAAATAAAATAAAATAAAATAAAATAAAATAAAATAAAATAAAATAAAATAAAATAAAATAAAATAAAATAAAATAAAATAAAATAAAATAAAATAAAATAAAATAAAATAAAATAAAATAAAAAGAAATGAAATGAAATGAAATGAAATGAAATAAAATAAAATAAAAATAAAATCAAATAAAATAAAATAAAATAAAATAAAAATAAAATAAAATAAAAAGAAAATGAAATGAAATAACATAAAAATAAAATAAAATAAAAATAAAATAAATAAAATAAAAAAAAAATAAAATAAATAAAATAAAAAAAAAAATAAAATAAAATAAAAATAAAAATAAAATAAAATAAAATAAAATAAAATAAAATAAAATAAAAATAAATAAATAAAATAAAATAAAATAAAACAGAATAAAATATAATTGAAATGAAATGAAATAAAATAAAATAAATAATAAAATAAAATAAAATATAAAAAATAAAATAAAATAAAATAAAATAAAATAAAATAAAATAAAATAAAATAAAATAAAATAAAATAAAATAAAATAAAATAAAATAAAATAAAATAAAATAAAATAAAATAAAATAAAATAAAATAAAAAAATAAAATAAAATAAAAAAATAAAATAAAATAAAATAAAATAAAATAAAATAAAATAAAATAAAATAAAATGAAATGAAATGAAATGAAATGAAATGAAATGAAATGAAATAAAATAAAATAAAATAAAATAAAATAAAATAAAATAAAATAAAATGAAATGAAATTAAATGAAATAAAACACGAAGAAGATTTTTTAACTAAGGGCATGTTGTTAAAAAAAAATAAAAAAAAGTTGTTCTAAAAATATTGTGAAATTCATTTTTATTAATTTTTCGAAAGTTGGCAATAAAATCTATAAACATAGGAAAAAAATGCGCACAAAAAGGTGAAGGTGTAATCATTTAAGTGATTCAGATTTTTATACCATTTTTTATGGCTTCGCATGCTGTGTGTTCCGTTGGTGACCAACCGCCGTTTGTTTGGGCGAATGAAAGGACTTTCCGGTGCGCTGTAAGCTTTTAGTAGCTCGTAAAATTTTACAATAGCCGATAGTGTAAATGCTTTCCGCACTTTACAAGCATACGCACACACACACTGCCTACAGTTGCAGCAGTCACTGTGTGATATGTCTTCATTTTGAATTGAGCCGACTTTAATGGAAATGAAAAGGAATTAAAGCAGAAAAGTGAATGTTTGCCATTGACTGCCGCTTTTGTTTGTTACGCTCATCTAAGCTTGTTAATGAAATTAGTTTTTTGTTTTCTACTTTTTTTGTGGTTCCATTACTTTTCTTTACTACTGTTTTAGCATCTGTAGCACTCGTTTGCTTTCTGCATGCCTGCGCACATTTTATACAAATTATAGTATCCGGATAATTGAATTTATGCCTGTAATTGCCTCATACCCACCGCAGCGCTGCGAATTGCCGCAACGCCTTAGAAGTTATGAATTGCAACACCTCGCCGTGGTGCAATGCCCCCTGTGTGTGTTTGTTGTAGTTATTGTTGTTGGTGATGCAATTCTAGGCGATTGTCGTGCCTTGTCTTTGCCTCCGGCCGGAAGACGGCGCTCACATCCTGCGGTGCTTTAGTGCCACAAACACACACATATATATGCAGAGAGATAGAAGTGGAGTTGCACATTCATTTTTGCCGCGTGCAAATGTAATGATGACACGTACCGTAACCGCAATGTTGCTTGCTACAATTTTCCATCATTACGACATGTTATTAGGTAGCTTTGTTAGTGGTGTAGTTATGCTTATATACATTAGGGTGGGTTGGTTTGGATTTTCTGTTGATAATTTGTATTTTTTCATAAAAAAAAGTATTTAACTAAAAAATAAGATCCTTGAATATCTATTTTACTTTAAAATATGTTTTTTTTTTAATTAAATTTATCTTCTAGTTTTTTCGTATTTTCCTAAATAAGATTTTTATCTAAAAATTTGGTAGAATATTTTTGAAAATTTAAAAAATATTCTGTCCGGCTTCAAACCTTTCGAATTTTTATTTATTTTTTTCACATAAATATTAACGTGGAATTTATTGAGTCATTTGAAAGTGAAAATATCTGAAATTTCAAAAACTTTCGATTGCTTTACATAAATATGTACATACATATCATATCATTTAAGTATTTTTTATTTTAAAATTTTTTTGGCGCACAAAAACACTATACCGTTATACAAGTACGAAATTTTGGCAATGTCCAGTTGCCATTTTGGGCAACTCGTCTGCATTAGCAACTGCATTAACGCAGCAGTTCACTAGACAGTTTGTTGTTGTTGTTTATATATATATATATATATATTGTGAAATCCCATTTGGTTCAGTAGGTTTTTGTGACTTTTCAGACAATTTTTATATTGAATTGGAATAAATTGCATTGATTGCGGTAAAATGTGTCACAACTTGTTTAACGGTTTCATGAAGCGACTTTTTCATGTCACATAGCTGCATGGCTTTATACTAGACTTGTGGAGGAATTCAAGTGTTGTTGTTTTATCTTTTATGAAGCTGACATTTATGTGGTTTTTTAGAGATTTTCATTCGATGATGCAATATCATGAAATTACTTTTTCGAAATCAATTGTTGTTGTTTATAGTATTCCGTGAGTGTGGGTGGAAATATTCAATATGTCTGAGTAAAATATTTTTAAATGTATTGTAAATGTAAATATTTTTAAATTTTTCTTAAACAAAATATATTATTAAGAAAATAAACATTTGAAATTTTAGAAAATTTAGAAAAGTTAATTTTGTTCAAAAAATCGTCTATAAGATGATATTCGGAGCGCTTGAGACCTTATGGCGAAAAATATTATCTAAAAAATTCATTAAAAAGAGGCTGCCGGAAGCTATAAGGTCTTTATGTGAAAAATGTCAAATAAAAATGAAATTTTTCTTCAATGAAATATGGTGAAAACTTATATAGATTCCATAACATTCATTTCGAACTTAGAATATTATGTATGCTAATATTTTTCATAGACCTTATGGCGAATTATTTTTCATAGACCTTGAGACCTTATGGCGAAATATCTTATGAAAAAAATTCCGCCACTTATTGCGAAGATGCTGCCGAAGGTCCAATGGGTTTATGTGACAAATGTCAAAAAAATCAAATTTTTCTTCAATGAAATATGTCGAAAACATACCTGGAGTCTATAACATGCACTCCGAACTTAGAAAATTATGTATGCTAATATTTTTCATAGTTTAATTCATTTATATCCATACTGTATATTATATGTTGATATTTTCCTCGCATATAAAGGCTTATATAGTGCTACCGGCCCAACAGGTTACAAAACAATATCCATTTCTGAAAAGTAACTTAATATTTTGCACTAAGTTCCGGCTCAGTTTAGATTAAGTTAGAAAATATATGCAAATATTTTGCGATACGAAAACTCCTAGCTGTTCTAGAGAAATTCCTGAATATTTAAGCATACAAATTAAGTGAGTTAGAATATACAAATATGTATAGACATTTTCTATATTTAAACGCTCAATTAACACTTTTCCTTTTAAGACAACTCAACTAATTTAACGCAATTATCTCAAGCCTTATATTGCCTTGCTTTAGTGATTTACACCTACAAAAGCTGTGACAGAATTAGAGCGCACAAACAACGGTTGACAACAAAAAGTCGAAGAAAAGTTGTGAATGAATAGTGAAATACACAAATATAAATTTTTAGATATGAAATAATTATATGTAGGATTACTTGTTTAAAAAATATGGTGAGTTTAATTCAAATATTTTTTCTCCATAAAAGAGGGGCACGTTTTCTATATTATTTTTTTCTTCACACCAAAAAAAATATTTTACAAAAAATATTTATAATTTCTTTTTTTTTTAAATAAAATAAAAACTTGTTTTTGATTTGCTAAATTTTATGTTTTTAGAATAAAAAAAACTAATTTGAAGCGGTACAGTTAGATTAGTTGTTGTTAAAAATTTTTACATTTGTATATAAATTCAGTGAATCAGATTTGAGTGAAATAAACTGAAACAGGTTCAGTAACATACAATTATTAAATATTAGAAAAAATTCTAAAACAACAAAAATTTTGCATATTATTGGCAATTAGCTGACATGAACAAAAATTTTATACAAATGTATAAGCATATGTATGATTTTTTATTATGTGTATTTACATCTGTTTCTCTTAATTTGCGAATATACTCGTATGCATGTACATTAGTCACAAAAAAATCTTTAAAAAATTGTCAACCGGCCATCTGGACCGGTTTGCCTTGAACTGACTGCGACTGAGCTGGTTTTTAGAGGGTAGCACAAATTGAACGATAAATATATTATTATGAATTAAGTAATATATATACTCATATTTTTTAGTAATGCTTTTGTGGGAAATTCTTTTAAATTTTAGTTTATAAATTTTTGTGAATTAAAAAAATTAAATTAAAATTGTAAAATAATATGTACTAAATGATACATATTTTTGAAATATTTTTTCGAGTGTAGATATTATATAGTTAAAATATAAAAATTATATAATATTTAAACATGCAGCTTTTAACACCCTGTATCGTTGAACATTCAAAGACCGGAAATGTGGCTATACAAATGAGTCAATTAAGAGATTTGTCAATCATAGTTGTGTAGGTGTTTGTGTTTGTGCGTCAACGAAAGTGAAAACTATTCGCTTAATTTATAATTTTTTTTGGTCAGATGATTTAAGTTTTTGGTATGACATAGTATAAATTTCGTACTTTCCGTTTTTGTGAAAATGATACTATAGAAGAATATATGCGTTTGGCTTTCAGAAAGTAATTTTTAAAGTCTTGAATTTAATAATTATTCTGTCTACGTTTATCTAACATATAGTTCTGTTAAAAAATGTAGTATATCGTTCGAAATAGAATATTTTTGAACATGATTTAAAAAAAAAATTAAAAAATTAAGGAGTTCAATTTACTGTGATGTTTGCTCACGTTTTAAAAATAAAACGTATTTTTTATTTTAGAATAATGAGCTTAATTCACAAACATGCTTTTCTACGAATAAATCAGTGATTTAGAAACAAAAGACTTAAGACACAAACTCGCTTTGCCTCACCTACAAACGTTCAAAGTAGAAGACTCAAGAGACAAACTCGGTTATGAAATAACAAATTATACTTCAAATTCATAGTTCAAGATTTTGTCAGACGAGCCTTAACTGATTTTAAATTTACTCGAATATTATCTATATATGAATTGGCACACATTTCGCCGTTTCTCTAATAGTATATTAATATTAAATGAACATTTATAAAAACAATTGCTGTGGATTTCTACATTACAAATAAATCTAAGTAAATGATGCCAACTGCCAACATAAATGACAAATTAAATTAATTAAAGATGACTACGCTGAACCTTAGCTACTTGAACTTATATAAGACTTGTTAAATATATGTACACTTATAAACACGCATAAAATTACTATTATTGCAACAATTGTCGCTTCGCAGGCCTACCCTGATGAATCTCTTATTTAGTTAGCTTATGCATATACAAGTGTTTTTTCAAATAGTTTGCTGCCTATGTTGATAGTGCAACGATGAGTTACGATTTATATGCATAATCTGTCATCAAAGCCGAATAATAAAAAAATGTGACTAAAACTGGTGATTTATACTTGAAAAAAAAAGAAAAAAAATTGAGTAATAGCACTACGGCTGCATTTAAAATACCTACTGTGCATCGGAACATTACTAGTTCTATATACTTTTAAAACCATATTTTGTCTCTAGCAGAAGGGTGGATTTTATCATATTTAAATCGAAATTGAAAGAATATTTTATGTGGATTTTTTTTCTATTTAATATCACATACAAAATTTCAAATCGAAATATTCCACAACAGGTTATTTTTACTACAGTGAATCAAAAGACTTAAGACACAAACTCGATTTCGGCAACTACCTTTGATGACAGCCAAATTGACGTACTAATTCACTTCAATAGTTAGAAAAAAATAAAAGAAAATGCTAACGGTTTCTGCAATGAATTTATTACCAAGTGAAAATAAATATACGATTGTGCAAGGCCTTCTCAAGCACTATCTATCTTTTTGTATTTCTTTATTTATTTAAATAAATATTTTTTCTCGCAGAACTAGGTAATTCGACAGCCCCTTTTTATAGCCCAAACAACAACTCAATTGTGAGAGAAAATTTATTTAATTTCTAATTCAAATAGAAATTAATGATTTTATTAAGTGTGCTAAATTTTGCGCCAATGGCAGTAAAAGCTTTGTTATATAAAAAGGGAAAGAGCAGCTAAAGATACTGGAAAAACCAAAAAAAAGCTGCATGCAGCTACGCCACGTCTCAGTAGCGTAAGCTCATAAAAACTGTCAACGGCTACTAAAATTTACTTCATCTGTTCCACGCCAATGCCGCTGCTGGAGAAGAGACGCGAAATTTAGCGAATAAAATGAAGGAAGTGCCTTATAGAGGCGACATTAAAAGCCAGGGAAGCGCGAATTATGGCTCTTTGGCACAGATGACGCTGGTAATTCGTGCTGAAATGCACAAATTTATTGGCAACATAAAATTTAATTATAGCATAATTTTGTGCTTCAATGGATAATTAAAACACCGCGAGAATGGGGAAGTGACTTATGTTATATAACAGGAGTGGACAGCAGGCAACGAAGGAAATGCTGGAACGCTACAGTATAGTGAAGGTATCAAAGGAGCAAGTGCCAAGCTGTTGCGGTGCAGCAAAAGCTGTATGAAGTTGGAAAGATTTGGGGTGAATATTTTATTTTTTTTTTTTTATGTAAACGCTATTTTTGGGTTAAAACATTTTCTTAATTAAGGCGTTGAAGCTGAAATATTTCACATGTGAAAAAATGCCTGAGCCTTGCTCTGCCCAAGAAATGTTATAAAAGGTCGTCTGCATTTTTTCTAAATATTATTTTTTTTTATTTTTGATTTACTGGAAAATTTTCATGAGTTTATTGACTCTTTCATAACTGTAATTTGATTTGGAAACGAAGTGAGTTAGGAACACAATTGCCAAATTCACACAAATATAATTTATATATTGCAAATATAAAATTCCTAGGGGTATATAGAATATGTTAAAACGATAGCTTTTTTATTATACTTTAATATATATAAAAGCAACAAACTCGAATAATAAAAATTAATCTTAAACCAATTTTAGCGATTATTTTACTTATTAAAATCATGTGATTTATGCATCTGAGCAACTGCAGCAATGCTTTTAATACCTCAATATCTTCCTATATTGTAAAATAAATATTGTAGACTGTTCTCAAAAATTATGATATGTGTACTTTGCAGCGCAGAATTATAAAACTTAATTAGCTCTTTTTATTGCAAAAACCTATGCGTTCTTTAGTTATTCACAAGGTCTATATTTGCTTATTTGTTGAATCGAGATTAATGATCTGAAAGTTTACCTATAACAGTCAGCTCTTGAAATGATAAAAAGTTTAACTGAGCTAACTGTAAAATGTCATTAAATGGCTAATGATTGCTTGAGAATGAGAATAAGTCTGTGGTCATTAGCATAAGCTCATTTACATTTACATACACATATAAGCATGAATGAATGCAAAGTGACAAATGAGTAAATAAGAGACTTGGATTTTTAAAGCAAACTGCGGATGGTTAAAGTGAAGCTCTGTTATGTTTATATAAATTAAACTATAGAAAACATGGGTAACATTCTGTATTCAAAATACGAATAATCATTTTTTCCTAACAAATAATTTAATTTAATTTAATATTTTTTTGTCTTATTTTATTTTATATTATTTTGTTTTGTTTTATTTTATTTTATTTTATTTATTTATTTATTTTTTAATTTAATTTATTTTATTTTATTTTATTTATTTATTTTTTAATTTAATTTATTTTATCTTATTTTATTTATTTTTTTTTAATTTAATTTATTTTATTTTATTTTTTATTTATTTTATTTTATTTATTTATTATTTTTTTTTAATTTAATTTATTCTATTTTATTTATTTATTTTTTAATTTAATTTATTTTATTTTATTTATTTATTTTTTTAATTTAATTTAACTTAATTCTTTTTTTCATTTATTTTTTCTTTTCAATGAAATACATATATATAATCATTTTTCCTAACAAATAATTTAATTTAACATTTTTGGTCTTATTTTATTTTATTTTATTTTATTTGTTTTGTTTTGTTTTGTTTTGTTTGTTTTGTTTTGTTTTGTTTTATTTATTTTATTTTATTTTATTTTATTTCATTTTTTTTTATTTTATTTTATTTTATTTTATTTTATTTTATTTTATTTTATTTTATTTTATTTTATTTTATTTTATTTTATTATTTATTTTATTTTAATTTTATTTTATTTTAGTTTTATTTAATTTATTTTATTTTATTTTATTTTATTTATTTATTTTTTAATTTAATTTATTTTCTTTTAATTATTTTTTATTTTATTTATTTTATTTTATTTTATTTTATTTTATTTTATTTTATTTTATTTTATTTTATTTCATTTTTTTTTTTTATTAATTTAATTTACCTTAATTTTTTTTTCTTTTCAATGAAATACATATTTATAATACTATTAAGACATCACAACTAATCATAACTGCTTTAACACCTAGTTCTGATTTTGTTTTGTTTTCTCAACTGCTTCTTGTTTAACATAACAAGCCTAAGAGCTGCTGCGTCTTAGCAAATATCTCTATATATTCGAATATTTAAATAAACATATTTATAATATAAGTAAGTATGAACGTATGTCTACTAAAGCAGGTGTTCTTACAAAAAATTAGAATTTTATATATCTGTCTTTGCTTTGCTTTTTTGACTTTGTGTTTCTACAAACGCTGCTGACTGACGCTGCTGGTGACGGCAATCTCCTACATGCTACCTAAAGCGTCAGTGATGATCAGTAATTTGATGATATCATCATTTAAACTGGCACTTAAATAACTGTGGCTGCTTGCCGTAAAGTACAGTATTCATAAATATATACATACACCTATATTTAAATACTCAAGCAGCTATGAAATATTGCAAAAAACTGCGAGCGTCAAACACAGCTAACACCAGTTGAGTTCTGCTCATTTTGTGGTTTTTATGCTTTAAACAATACACTTGTTGTTGCTGCCTTTTGCATTTTCGTAAACATGTTTGTTTGTTGTAGTCTCCTACTCGCTTGCGGTAGCAGCTTTGATTTATTTGCAATGATTTAATATGATTGACAAATAAGTGTTTGCTTGAAGTAAAACCAAAAAAGATGCTGGCGAAACACAAGTGTGCGCTTTTTGCAAGCTTTTGTGTAGACACATATTTATATAGTTGTATATAATCGTGTCGCTAACTGCACTTGTAGCTTGTCTTCGTCGTTTTCTGCCAATTTGAGGTGTGAATTTGGCTTCTGCTCGCCATTATAATTTAATTATCGACTTTAACGCCTTAGTATGCAAAGGAGTTTATGGTATTTCAAATAATTTATCTTTTGATGAATGATTGGTTTTTAAGTGCCAAAGCATATTCACTGGTTTAAATGATTTTTTTAAACATTTGAGAAACGGTTTCAAGGCAAAAAAGTGTACTGCTGAAGCAAAAGCACACAGCGAGTTGTGAATTCATGATGCAACAAGTGCAAAAATAACAATAATTTAACAGACATTCAAGAAATAATTATTTAACAAAAGACTTGAGACACAAACTCATTTGTAAATAGCGATAAGGTGGAGTTTTGGTAGTAAAAATTAAAGAATTAAGGCACGAACTTGGATGAAGTAAGTTGGATTTGAGAAAATAAAAGACTTCGGTGACGAACTTACTTCCAAAAATTTACTATTTTTGTTTTTATAGAGGTGGTAGAAGACTTAAGACAGAAACTTCTATGAAGAAATTTAAATTTGTTATACAAAAGACTTAAGAAACGAACTGGTTTTGACTTTGTACATGAAACGAAGACTCAAACCACGAACTTGTTCTTTAATTACAATGAATATTTCTCAAATATTAATATATTTCACAAATTTTTCTATATCCAGAATTTTAAAACACCTCTTCATACTTAAGAGGCAATTTGATGCCAATAATTTTATATACTCCTAGCAACAAATTTCAATATCATTTCGCATGATGAGCCGGATCTTTTTTGCGCCTTAAGCTCACCTACTAACCTTCACAGCGCTATAATAATTGCATGCAAAATATTAATAATGAACTTGTACCAATAAACATATATATTTTACATGCGAATAATTTGCCTCTCAATTACACATCATGACATCTTCAACTTCAACTTGGGCTGCTAAATGCTTTTCAACAAATTCACACAATTCAATAGTTTATTTAATATATTTGATTGCTGACTGTCTACTTAAAAGACAATAAATATTTTTTTGTTGTTGTTGTATGCGCAAAGCATGTTCTCAATCTGGGTGTGTTTATGTGTGAGTACCTTTGTTCAGCTTGATGAAAAACCTTGATGGTCAACCTCCATTACGGTTCTGCTTGAGTAGAAACAAATGACGAACCAGAAATACGCCAAACTACATAACAAATCAATATAAATAATCACAAGCGACTTGACTGACTAGCTGTCGGCAGGGATGTTTGCGTTAGGCTCTGCTAGTGGATGTGTGTATTTTTTGTGAGAGAGAGAATGTGTGTGTGTGTGTATGTATAAGGTATGCGCGAAATAAAAACCTTTTTATATGCGCACAATGCCAACGGTGACCGAGTATTTGTGGCTTCCTATTCACTACAGAAATAAAAACATAAATCATAAAAGTGGCTAAGAAGCTTTGACACGTATGATTGGAAGTTGATTTAAAATCAATATTTTTCTATACGGAGAATATTTATATTTCTGCTGAGAGAAAAAAATGGTAGCAGCTAAATATAATTAGAAATGAGTCTAAGTGGAGTTATTTGTTAAAAATAGGAATTCAAAAGTAAAATTGAATCATTGAAAAGTAAAAAAAATATGTATTCGAATAAAGTAAAAATTAATCAAAAAATTTTACCATAAATAAAATATTTTTTTTTAATGAGCATCATTGTTCTCGTGCATTTGAAGTCGGTGATTTTTTTATGAATTATTATTATTAATTTAGTTTTTGGCATAAGTGGGAACGAAATGTCAAAAATATTTAGAAATAGCTTCAGCTTAGTGCTGTTTGTGATGTGAAATAGATTTTTATAGCTTAAAATATTGTTTTTTTTAGGAAGTGGCAACTCTTTATGTAAAATAAAGAATTTTTTAATGTTACACTTTAAAAAAAATTTTAATTTTCAAAAAGCGTTCTTTTAGGTTATCAATTAAACTACTGGAAATTTAGCAATTATTTAAATAATTTAAAAAAATATATTATTTAAAAGGGTGGCAACTCTAATTTTTTTTTTCAAAATTTCAAATATCGCTTTTTTAGTTTTGAAAAGCTGTATTGAAAACTACACCAATATCAATTAAAATTTTTTGAGGTCTTTAGGATGCCTTTCTTATAAAGATGCATTATATAAATTTATATAATTTAGATTCTATAGCTTCTTATAATCTACTATAAAGGAAAATCTTATACTCTACAAAATTCATACACAATAATAATATATTTAATTTCTAATATTTACCAGAATTTTCTCGTTAATCATGTCTCCACGAAAAATTCCTTGATTTTTTGTTTTTGCTGTTAGTTATTGCTTTATTATTGTTGTTATTGCTCACTTCACTTTTGTTGTTATATATATTATTAAGTTGTTTCTATTTTTTTTTTAATATAAACAAATTAGTTATTTTTTGCAATTAGTATTTTTTAGTTTTTTTCAGCACTTTTTTCAAACAAACGTGATTTCAATATTTTTTTGGTTTTGTTGTAATTAATTTGAAATGAATGAAATTAATACACAAAAATATTTCGCATTAATCACTGCGCTTTGCGAAGCCTTGTTGCTTGTTATTTGTTGTTGTTGATCAATATATTTTTATTTTTTGTTGTTTTAAAAGCGGTTGATTAGCACAATTTGAGTTGCGGTTATATTGGTAACTGTAAAAAGCAAAGCAAAAAAAGTGATAAATTAAAATTCAAATTAATATTAATTAACGAAATTGTTGCATGACGGTCATTTGTTAAGATTTGTTTGCGTAGCAGGTGCGAATGGCGAAAGCAAAAATGCATATTTTGAGGTTAGAATGAATAATATTTTTTTAGACATATATACATATACATATATCAAATAGGAATTATTTTTATTTTTCAAAAGTCGCTCGATAATTAAGTGATTTTATAAAAATATAGAAATAAATGATTTCGACAAAACGGCGGTATTGGACCAAAGCTTGATTACCAAGTATATTATTGTGCAATATTTGTAATAAATAATTATTCAATTTTCTGTGATTTTTTTTAATATTTTTTATTTAATATGTGAAAAACAAATTTTAAGAAAAAAAATCTGCATCCTTTTTTGACTAAAAGCCCTTCAAAATAAAATCTCTCGCTTTGTATGCTAAATTTGTTATTATTGCTTCCAAAAATGCTTAAACTATTCAAAACCAGTTTGTGTTAATAAAATATTTTTATACAAAATTGAAACAATAGTTGAAAATTCCTTTTAGAAAACATTCTTTCGAATGACAATGAGTTTAAAAATAATATAATAAATATTAGTTACCTTGCAATTCTTATTTTAATTAAGTAATTTTATGCTTCACACATATAAATACACTGGCATATAAGTGCCGTAACTATAACTTACAAGTACAAGTTTGCAAATGTGCCCATATGGGGTGGCAATAAATCTATTGATGATTTCATTAAATAAAGTTGAAAATATGTTTCGACTAAATTGGTTGTTATTGGATAACTTGGAGTTTCATGGGCATGAGAAGAAGCTATATTTGTATATAATTGATTATTGTGAATAACTGATGATTTTTAAAAAAGGAAAAAATATTAATAAAATCGAAGATCAACTTCAAATGTCAAGGAAAATTGAATTTATTCAAGGAAAATATTTTCAATTTTTTTTATGAAAATAATATTTTTTGAAAGTACATAATTAAAATTTTACCAAAAAAAAATATTTTTACAGTTATAAAAAATTAAATTTAATTATCAAAAATTGTTTTAAAAAATTAATAATTTTTTCGTAAATTTCATAATTAAAAAAATATCTTAGTAATATAAATTTTTTTATTAAAAAATATTTTTAAAATTATACAAAATTTAATTTAATTATAAAAAAATAATTTTTTCCAAGAACACATTTCCAACATTTATTTAAAAAAATAAACAATTTAAAGTAATTGGAATTTTAGTAAAAAAATATTTTTAAAATTATAAAAAAAAATTTTAATTAAAATAATATATTTTGTTTTTATTCATATAAAGTCCTTATAAAGCGTAAATTCATAAATAAGTTCTCAAGAAAAAAATCTCATTAATTAGAACATAAAATCAGAATCAAGTCATTTTAAAAATATTTATGTAAATATGTCTGCGTAAATTTCACGCGCACAAAGGATGCCGCATTATAATCCCCCACTCGGCACGCATGCGCAGCCGGGCGAATGTACATATGAACGCCGCATATTTTGCATGTGTGCGCCCCCATTAAGTGCTATATATAGCACAACGCCACAACAGCCAGAGCCACTATTATATGGAACCGGATATTGGATGTTGTTGGCGCACGGTCAGCCAAAAAGAGCCACAAACACACAGTGTAACTACAAAGTCTGCAGCGTCTTAGCGTTGATTACTAGAGGCTAGTGGGACTAAGCCAAGCTTGACGACCGCATCGAACGCTTGCCAATTGCGCTGATAGTGCTGATATAAAATCGTTGTGAACTTGATTGCGCCGCAGCTTAGCTGGGTTAATGCATATCCCATTATCTGCGCATGTTTTGGACTCAACGAAAATAAAAAAAAAATGAAGAAAAAAATAAAATGCAACGCTTGCCATGTAATAACGGCAGCATACAAATTAACTAGTTGTGCGCAAAGCCAAAAATAATTTTTTAATCCACACCGAGCTATTTTTGCAGATGCACTATCGTGGGTTGAAGGGTGCGAGTGGGGTAGGAGACAGGCTTATTGCCAGTTATGCTCTATACGAGTATGAGCCTATGTATAGTGTTTATAGTGTTTCTGCGTGTGCTGCTGATAACGTTGAGGCTTGGCGTGGCGGTGCCCTTCACTTTGTCTCATCGCTTTGGGGTTTATTTGTGTTAAAATTATGTTCGCGATTGCTGTTCACTTACACTAAATTGTTGGTGGTCGTAAGTGGTTTACACTTTTCATTAAAGCGGCTGGTTGGTTTCATTTTTGAATAGTTGACGTTAACTTAAATGAGATGAGGGCACTGTTTAGCTTATAAATGTATTTTTAATTCCTCAACTTGCACTATAAAGATATATTGGCATTTCTATTTAAAAAAAAAAATTATGAAATCTTTAATTTTTTCTTTTTATTTTATATTGCAGAATAGAAAAATTAATCTAATCTAAACAAATTCATAAGTAAGAATCAATTCCCAAAGCACTTCTAGCAAGCTGAAACAGCAATAATTAAGCAAAAAATAATTAAGCAAAAAATGTAATGAAACAATGCGGAGTATCATGGAAAAGAGAAACTTAGAAGCTTTTATTTTATTGGTAAGTTTATAAATTTATCCTTTTTTATTTGAAAATACATATTTTATTTAAAGAAAAGTCTTCAATTACTTTCTTACTCAAACTCAGGGGTAACCTGAAGCTAGTGAAATTGTCCAAAAATCTTAATAATTTTTTAATATCTCTAACATAAAGGCACTTAAAATCACTAAATAATGGTAAATTCTAAAATTTTATATATTTAGGGCACTCATATATTTCAATATTATTATCATTTGAATAATATTATATCTGTTTTAAAAATTATATAGTAACTAAATAGTATAGTCAACAGAAACATCAAACCAAATTTTGTCGAAAGCTAATTTCGTCAGGTTCGTGCATTAAGTCTTTTGTAGCATACTTGATAGGCCAAACTATTAGGTGTTTACAACTTTTTGTGCAAAAAAATCACTTTTATGAATTGTCCTAAGCTTTGGTTGAAAAAATTTGCAAAATTTAAAAAAAAATTTTAACAATAATGTGTTTAAAATTTTTCGGATTTTTTGCGTCTAAGCCATTTAAAATAGTCACCCAAATTAATGAAAAATTATAAAATTTTCATAATATTTGAAGAAGCAAATACAATTACTATTGATGAAGGCTTACGAATTTTTTTCAAAATATTTTTTTTCCAAAACTTAGACATAGCGTAGTAAAATGCTATGCGAATTTTATCAAAAAAAATTTATACACAAACAAATTTAATTGAAGCATCATTTTTAAAATTTATTATTCTAAAATTTTGTATTCTTACCATTAATCGTATTTATATTATGTAAATATGTATTTTGAGAGTTATTTAACCTTAAATTTATTTGAAATAGTTTATTTTTGACTCAATTTTAAATGTTTTTTTGATAAAGAAATTATAGAATAGAAAAAATATATATTTTTTTTAATTTTTCAATAATGATGGTATAAGTCTGCTCTAAATAATAAAGTGATCATAATGCTTAATTCTGACTAACAAAATGTAATAAAAAAATTATTATTTTTTTATATTTAATATTTCTACTTTTATTTTTCTTTTTTATCAACATAATTAAGCTTTTCATACATTATAAAAATCTTCACTGGGAAAATAGTGTGATAAATCCAAAAGTTACTCATTTCTGATATAGCACTTCACTTCACTTTCCACAGTTTACATTCCAAGTTTTAATTTTTTTGACTGTAAAAATCCGCCATTCCTATATCTTTTTAAACAGAACACTGCCCAGTTTATTATATAAAAATGCATAATTTTTTAAGCAAAATTGCACATTCAACTTCGATGTGTTGGAATTTTGGTTCGAAGTTACCACGGCACGTAGATCTTCTTATAATTAATCTTTGATATTTAAAAAATACGTTTCTCATAAATTTTTCAGTTTTTTATTTTTTAAATAAGTTAATTTGGAATCACATGAACTGTTTTCCAAGTTTCAGTTTGCTTCAATTGGTTTAATCATTTTCCACAAATCAGAATTATTCCATTTCACGATATTTTTAATAGTTAATGCAATTAATTGCATAAAAATATTCTTTTACACTCAGTTAAATATGTCACATAGATCACAAGAGCACACAAAAAGCACTCGCAAGCACACCTGGGTATCACGCACTCGCACACGCAATTTTTTCGCAAACGCAAATCTTCAATCAGAATTCGCAGAAATGCTTTCGCTATTTTGCACTCCGCTTAGACGTCTGAACTCACCATTAATCACGACTCGTAATGCCAAATGGTGCTCTTGCGTTCGCACTTGGAGCCCTCACAAAAAAATCCTTTGCAGTCGACGTCAGCGCAGGCGCGCAGCGTCGCCAGCGGCTGATTGTGCAACTTGAGCGACGTTGCACTGCACTTGCAAGCGGCTCAGGCTGAGACGATGCAACCAAACGAACGTCTAACAAAGAGAATGCACGACAGACCGACCGACGGAACAACCGTTTGCCGAAAGAACAGATCGACACACGCTCGAGCTCAGCGTGCAAGAGACCGAGCGATTTGTGGGGCGCGGAGACTGCAAAGATCTCAGGCTACAACTACAACACTGCACACTAGAACAAACAAACAAACACAATAACAAAAACTGTTTTGTCCGCGACCTCGACAGGCGCGACGTGTGGGAGTCTGCGGTGGAGGGAGAGTTCCACAAACGCGAGCACGATACTACTTACGAGTCACAAACCAAGCACTTGTAACAAACTCGAAGTCTGGAGAAAGACTGAGGTGTATTTCGGCATTACGTGACTAATATAAAGTGGCTAAAATGTTGGCGTAGTCATGGTCATGGTCTGTCACCAGCAGCAGTTCCAGCAGCAGCTTCATACTGTGTCGCTCAGTGGTGTTGCAAAAAAGCAAGAATATTTGCAATTCACCACGCGAGTGCATTAGAAGCACCTCTGCAATTTGCAATTTGGCCAAAACCAGATATTCACCACAGCTCAGTGAGCGGTTGGCAGAAAGGTCGCATGCAGAATCACACCAAGAGTCACAGCAAAGTCTAGCAAATCTCACCTCTCGATTCTGCAAGTTTTCGCGAGAGCGCGCAAACTTGTTTACTCACCACGCCGTTGGCAAAGTGCAGTTCATTGTAAACAAAGAGCCATTTCCAGTGTCACAAACACGGCTTTTTGGAATAAACTAACTGGAAACATTTAAGCTCTCATATAGTCCATAAGCCTCGCTCTCGCTCTCAGAGCACCATGTGTCATCCGCCTAAACTGAGCGCTGATCACAGCCTGCTTGTTGCTGTCATCAAATGGTGTTGCATTTGCTTTTGTTGTTGTCTCTGAAAATTCACGTGGCTTTGCGCGTTCATCCGTTTTGTTTTGATTGTTGGTTTCGTTGCGGTTCGCCACGCTTATAAGCCGCTTTTGTTTTTGCTTTTGTGTTCTTCACCTCCACATTCGTTTCGTTTCGCCGGCACGGGCTGGCTGTTTTGTTTACATGTGTGACGTCATTGTTTCGACTGTGGCGATGGCATTTACAATGCGCTGTGGTGTAATAACGCGCTGTGGTGAGTTTCAGCGCATAGATTACTCACCTTTTTGGTGTGCAAAAACTGAATTTGAATTTGTACAACAAATTCTGTGTGAATTACAAATGATTGCGAAAATTGTGAAATTACAAATTTTGTGGTTGAAAATGCGAAGTAGACAGAGTTTGGTTAATGATTTATAAATAAATATTATCTGCACTCCGAATGTTTATTTGTTGTAGCAACAAAGTATATGTGTAGTAAGCATGTAGTAAGCATTAGCCTAACGGAAATTCTTCAGGAAGTTATTAATATTCATTTTTAATTGCAATATTTGAATAATATAGGAATTTTATTATTTTTTATTGTTGAAGTGACTCTCTTCCTTCGATGAGTTTGAGTTTGAAATAGCTGTAGTTTACTAAGCAAGGGAGGTTGAGCTGAAATTGCCATAGTTTGGAGGGAGTTATAGGCATTTTATACCAGATGAGTGGGTTTATTAGACAATATTTGAACTTAAAGCCTTTTTTATTTAAAGACGACTCTTGTAAGTATTTAAATATGTTTAGGTGGTTTCTTCATGTCATTGGCTCTAAATTTGTTGAATGTTTGGGAATCCTTCTTGGCACATACAGTGTCGGACAAACACATTGGACTCATGCCTACCACGTACATTATTATCTCCTGTTCTCGCAATTATTATTTTAAAACAAAACATTTATCAAATTAAAACAAACAATATTTTAGAAACTATTTGACTCTTTACTTTTTTACGAGAAAGTAATACGAGGGCTGCTATATATATTTCTGGCCTAATAATGAAAATAAGAATATTTCTCAACGAAAATGGTTTTATTGTTTTTCAAAATATTCTCCATCAAGATTTATACACTTTTGCATGCGCTCAAATCAATTTTCGAAGCACTTTTTTTGAGCCTTTTTTTGAGCGATTGTCAAATTGTGCGGGATCCAACGAGAACAAACCTTTTTTACGGCCAGGTGTTCATGTAATATCGAATGTATGCTGGTGGGAGAAATGCATAGGCATGCCTCTATCTGAAGGTATGTTACAGGACGGTCTTGCATTATCAGTTCACGTACGGCATCGATGTTTTCTGGCACAACGGCTGTTTTTGGACGACCTTCACGGAATTCGTCTTTGAGCGAGCGTCGTCCACGATTGAATTCGTTGTACCAGTTTTTCACAGTGCTATAGGATGGTGCTTCATGGCCATACAAAGATTTTAGTTCATCGATGCACTCTTATTGCGATAATCCACGTCGAAAGTTGTGAAAAATGATCGCACAAAAATGTTCACAAGTTAATTCCATTTTTTGGCCGAGATGAATTTTTTAATTCCCTGTAAATAAAACAATTCACTATTAAATGACAAAACGTTCTGAGTGATGTTATGCTAAAAAATGTCAAACTTTCCAATGGAAATGTCAGATTGCACCTGGCAACACTTAGTGTTGCCTAGGCCAGAAATATATATAGCAGCCCTCGTATTGTTAATAAATTCCTGTGGAATGCTTAACCAGGTTTTTTTTTTACAGCCCTAAACAGTTTGTTCTTGTCTCAATTAACATTTTCTTTGCCTATCCTTATATTTGAGATTTTAAATAGTATTGAGATCGGCCAATTTTCCAATAGTTTCGACATTTTCTTTGACTTGTTGTGTTGAAACGACCACAAAAGTGACATATTCCACTTGGCATGGGGAAGCTTCACGTTCTCAAGGATATCCTTGAATATGAATCGATTAATAATGCAATTGACTCGTTGTAGAGGTTCAACACCAACCCCGGAAAACTTATCCATATCATAATGGCACCTAAACATGCTTATCTTTATATATTAATTTATCAGAGAAAAGTATTGTTTTTTATCGTTTCACTGGCCAGTTATTGTGTTCCCAAGCAATTTTTAAACGTCTTAGTTGATTTTTTCTTGATTTAAACAGTTTTGGATGCTCTATAACTTTTTATTCCAATTATACACACACTCCTTTGTACATTGCGACTGCTAACTATCATATTAAAGCCTTTAACCACGCTTGCCGCCGACTTATTTGGAAACTTTTTTAGTTCTGTAAGTATTTTTGAATCGTCATACCATGTTTTAGCTTTGGGTCGTTCTCCACGATGGTGATTTTTCACAGATACCTTTCCCTAGATTACTTTATAATGAAGTTTACTGTTGATTTTTTGACATAAAACTTGTTACAAATATCTTTTTGTGATAAAACATTATTGTAGTATTTAATAAATAATGGTTTTAATTGAACCGAATGTTTATTTCCAGCCATGACGACTTTTTGTTATAAATTTCTTCGAAAAAAGTAGAATTTTAAACGTATACCAACTTTTTATACAAAAAAATTTAGTTAGGCTAAGATGATGCTGATTTTTTTGTGTCGTTATTCAAATTGCAATGCAAAATCGTAACAAAATAACGTGATTTTCATCGCCTATCGCGATAAATTGCGACCAGTCCAATATGTTTAGTAGCGGTGATTATTGGGTACTTGTAATTTGTGTCGTATAAAACTTAAAAAATTTAAAAAAAAATTATAAGTTTTATTATTGTTTCACTAAATAACAATTTATCATTATTTTTAAGTACTTTTTTTATATCGAAAATAGTAATTTGGACTATACGAGATGTTTTTAGCATTCATAGCCATCAGTCCAATAGGTTTTGTCCGACACTGTATGTGAATAAAATTATACTGATCAGCTACTGCAATTACGGTATTTTCAAAAAATTTCAATGAAATCATACAAATTAACTCAATAAATCCATCTACTTTTCACATCATTTCCGTTCATCGCCTTGACATTGGCCTCAAGGTACATTAATCAGCTTGTCGTTCCTGCAGAGCTCTGCTTAGTAACCATGAAGGGACCATATTTCAGAATATTTTTTTATGATTTTGGATCATAAGCGGATTTGAAAACAAAAACAAATATAAATTACCGAAATCACTACAAAGCTTCCGCAAAACCAAAAACATTGCAAAAACATCAAGCATCAGTATTGAATTTCGATATGTGGCAAGCTGGTATGCAGATATAATTTTCTGTTATCTCATTGTTTATGCTTCTTTATTGATTTGGTTGCAAATATTTTGGCAAAATTAATGTCAAGAATTGACAGCTGAGAGTCAAGTTGGCGAGCTGGGTGTTCCATGAAGTTGAGTAGGGACAAAGAAGCGACAGTAAATATGTATGTAAAACTATGGGCGATGGTTGTATATAAGGGTAGAAAGCTTGCATTCTATATATGAATAAAGTATGAGAAATAATATAGGTACAATATATATAAAAAAATATTTAGTTAATGGTATGAATTTCATTGATACCACCAAAAATTTAATACTCTTCAGAAGTTGAGTTTAAAATATTTACGGTACCATAATCCATCATTGATGTCTGCCGAAGAGCGTTGCGCATGCGCAAAGTATCAAATTTGTTTGTGGGTATATTCTTTCTGTTATGCAGAATCGACATAAATTTTGCTTTGCATATTTTGTTTTCACTTAATATTTACACATCTTTAGCGGTCTTGCTTTTGCAGACATGCAAGCAAAAGTATCATTTCTCCCAGCCTCACACATCAAGCCATTGCACTTTGGGTCAAACCACAAATATTGACAAAAGCTCATGCTTTTCAATAGAAATTTCAAGTTGATTAAGCAAAGTGTTTCGCCGTCACTTATGAATTCCACAAATATTTGTTGAAAGTTGAAGAGTGCAAGGGTTTGACAGATGGAAGATATTAAACTGAATACACAGGATAAAGAGGAAGAACTAAAAAATTAAAACAACTTTTTTTAATTATATATTTTCAACACTACACATTAACTGAAAATAAAAATAAAGAATTTTGAATTTTTTCATGCCAAAAGCGCATATTTTCAGAAATAGTAAAAATATCTACTATTCAAGATTTATGCTTTTTTCCGCAAATCACGATTTTTCTGCAAAATTTCAACCCACATTTTGCAATCGCTCACAGACTTGAGCTCATTTTCGCGAATTTTTGCGCTTTACTCTTTCATTACCAATTTTTGTTGGCCAAAATGTTGCAAGTTAAGCGCGCACATCCATTTAATCCGCTAAATTCACACAATGCTACACACGAACACACACACATCGGTGCATTGAATTCATCAATGTCAGTGCATGCAAATTACCGTTAATTATAAAGCAATTTCGAACTAAAATGGAAATTCGTAAATTTGGCAATCGGAAATGCTTCGGAAGCGTCTGCTTCGCTCAGCACAACAAGAACAATTGCTTAGAATTGTGCAACAACAAAGCGCATGTGTAGAAGCAACCGAGCGAGTGTATATTTTTGGCAAGGCGTTGAATAAATTACCTGAGCGCTTTTGGTGGTTAATAGCAGCAGCAGTGTTGGCTGGCTGACTCGCTTTTTTATGGCGTACGCCCACAGTTGTGCGCGCAGCTAATAGTTTGCTGTGAAAAAGCATCGAAATTGTTGTATGTGTGTGTGATCTTCCTTTTTATTGCGAAAATGTTGCTTTTCGCTTTAAGTTAGTTGAGTTGTGCAATAAAATGCTAAGTTCATGTGCATGCTTATGTGAGCTTAAGTTCAGTTTTAGGTGAATACTTTCGTGTTAATTGAATAGTCAATCATTTGGTGTGAAAATTAGCATAGAAGTGAGAGAAACGGGTCTGAAAATGATACATATACTATATTAAGATTTAATGAAGTAGCGCAGGTGGACAATAAAATGATCAAATTTATTTCAAAATGTTCAAGAAAAATTATTTTTGAGTGCAATTTTTGATGTATCTAAGATAGTAATAAGTCTCTGTTTAATGTAAAAACTAAAAAAAAACGGTAAAAACACCATATGAATAACCTGAACGCTATATTACATTGATAAATTCAATTAAAAATTCGATAGTAACTATAGTTATCGATTATTTTAAATGTCGTTTATCGATTTTTATCGATGATTTGAATAATTCTTCTTTCCATTGTCATATTTTAATGATAAATATGACCCGCATCTTCTATTTTGGAACTGGCGTAGAAACTGCTTAATTATAGCCGAGTCCAACTGTGCCACGCATCTGTGCCGTTTTGGACAGCTAGCTGCCATACATAGCATATCAACAATACTTAACATAGTGAAGACAGGTCCTTCTCCACCTATAAGCAGACTTTCCACGGAGTGGAGGTCTCCTCTTCCTCGGCTTCCGAACCAGCGGGTACTGCATCGAAAACAAAGCCAAGTCAATTAAAACCCAGCCAGCGTAGCCGCTGTCTTATTTTTAGAGCAGCTATGTCTATGTCGTCGAACAAGTCACAATACAGCTCATCATTCCTTGCGGTAAATATCAACACTTGGCCAAGCGTATGACAGCCGCAACGCGCAAGCAAGGAAGTAGAAGCCGTCGTGCATTGTCAGAAATGTCAGTTGCAATGAGTGAGGCAGTGATGTGAGATAATATTTTGCGATTATTGCTACGGTGGGGAAGTATTCTTATTTTATACAGGGTGCCGTTTTCATTTATAGCACCTGTTGGCAAGAGTGATTACCATAATATTCAAGGCTAATTATCATAATGTTGGTTCCTAGGATACGAAAATTACAACTTCAAAGTTATGACTGTCAACGGAAGTGGGAGCCAAGACGCGAGTGCGCTGACTGTTTGTTTGACGACAGGAGATATTTCGTCTTGTCTCGTTCTACCAGAATCGATTCGCTTCCTTATCCAGTCTGGAGAATAGAAACTGTTGCTTAACAATATTGATAATACTTTACAAATACTTATGTACTTGAAATAGAGAAAAATTAAAAATAATCTAAATATCGATTGATCTGTATCGAAGTTATCGTATAACAAGTAAGGAAGGGCTAAGTTCGGGTGTAACCGAACATTTTATACTCTCGCAATTTATTTATTTAACTTTATTTATATTATATAATACACAATTTGACCTACATATTCGTCATATATATTGTATAAAGTCCATTGAAAGTTGGAAACCATAATATTAGGTTAGAAGCACCGAGGTCCTCGTTTCGATATATGGGGTCTTTAAGAAACCTATGGTCCGAATATCTGGTCAGTTGTTAGAATGGGGCTGCCACACTATAAGGTCCAATGCAGTATTTGTTGCGGTAAGTTCTGCACCGATATCTTCACTAGTACGCTTACTTTGGCCAATTTTCACAACCATATTATTGGGATGTTAAGGAGGCTATTACAAACCAAGTTGGCGCATTGAAATCGGTCGAGTAGTCTCCTGTGGATATGGTTTTTGACTCATAAGTGGGCGACGTAACGCCCATTTTCCATTTTGTAAAAAATCTGATGCAGCACTTCAGTTTCGCCGCCGTATTTCTTATGTGAAATCCACGTGTTTCTGCCGCCGTTGTTCCTTAGTGAGTTAATTGCCCACTTTTTAATTTTCAACCTAACTTTTGTATGGGAGGTGGGCGTGGTTATGATCTCCTGATTTCTTTCATATTTTTGGACTGGTATTAGGAAGTGTTCCTCCAAAAAACGACTGCAGTATACTCTGGTTTATATCACCGCTGGGGGTCCTACATTGGTTTGCGAGATATGTACAAAAACCTTCAGTTAGTCGCCGGATCTTTTCGTAAAATTACGAGCAAATATGCCCTGTCGGCCATAGTGCGATCCTTCATACCAAATTTTATTTCTATAGCTTTATTCTGCAAATGCGCTTAGCTTCCTCTTCAGCTCGGTATCTTTATCCCGCTCGAGTTGCGGTTTTCGCAACATTGCGAGGTGGCAGTGGTCCGATTTCTCTCATGCGAAAGCAACCTTCCTATGGTGCTTTTCCGAAAGAAATGGTTTCAGTGCCAAGTTTCATCAAGATATGCCGTCTTAATTTTTACTCAAGTTACAGCTTTGCACAGACGGACGGACGTGACGGACAGACAGACATCGTTCGGCTGTCGGTTGTGAACTCCACTCTTCGAACCCTGATCACTTTGGTATATATAACTGCGCTATATCTACACAGAGGCGGGTGCGTTTAGTTTTGAGTGTTACAAGACAACCGAGTCGATGTTGGGACCACAAAACTATAATACTCTCGTCCATCTATCACAACATGATCGATCTGGTTGCGAGAGTATAAAAATATCCGGGGACAGCCAAGTAGCTTTTAATTAATTTTTTTTTTCAAATATGTTGGACTATTAACTTAAATAATTACTCAAATGTAAACTGTGTCAGCTCACGTATGGTTATAGAAAATTTATCGATAAATTTGAATCGAAAATATAATTGTAATGTATATTAAACTAGCTTTCAAAACTTCTTTAGTCAGAAAATCTATTTACTTTCTTATCGAAAGACTTGGCGAGTATAAGTAACTTCTTCAGGGGCTCCAGATCCCGAAATTAGTTTCTTTTAAGTCATCTTTTCAAAGTTTATGTGGTTTCGCAAATCAGCGATATGATTGAAGAACCCGCTTTAAGATTGCGGAATCTGTGGCTATAGTATTCTAGTACCAGGCTCAATGACCCCATTATGACCTTTAAGCACATGATGTTACATAATTCAAACAAAAAAAATTTTACAGTAAAGTATATAATTAGAAGCTTCAAGAGAATGGAAATAGAACAACTGCTGACGTCATTTTTTGCATACCTCAGTTTTCTTGCTTCATTTTGCTACCATCACTTCACATACATACGTGCGTATCCTCCTTTCATTATTTTGCTGATTTTCCAAACAAACATGTTAAATTAATTTTAGCAACATCACCATCACAACAACAACTCTGCAGGCAAAAGAGTTTCATGAAACAATTCGAAAGCTGCGCGCTGCCAACACTGTATACTGAACAACAACAACAACCACTTTGTAGCAGCGTTGCTGTCAAGTCGAACTTTAGAATATATTTTCAACTTTCAGTGAACACAACTTGACTGGCCACGTCAGTCATGCCACACCTCACAAGAACACCGAATGCGGCACATACAAACCCAAACACACACACACATACAAGTGAGCGAAGAGGGTTTCCTCTTCCTCCTTTTGAAAAGTAGCGCAAACAGCATAGAAGTGAATTTTAATTAAAGGTTTCCGTTTCATTCGCTCATTGTGTTGTTGGTCCGTTTTGTGTGTTTTTTGTTTTTGTTGTTGCCTTTTCGTTCTTATTTAATTTTATGGCTGTGGTTTTGGTGCGCTGGTGGGTTGGCTCGCAAGACGGTGTAATGTATACGCTTAATTGAATTTCCTAGAAAGAGTGCGTGAAGGCCTGTAAGCACACTACCATTTCTGTTACTACAACAACAATTATAACAACACCATGTAGACATAGAGTCTGTGTCGGTTTTTGTGTTGCCGTGTCATATATGTCATATTTTAATGATAAATATTTCTTTGAGGAATTGTGAGAACATTTTAGCGAAATATTTAAAGACTTGGCTAAATTTACAAGAACATTCTAAAAAATTAAAAATTAAAAAAAAATATAAAAATATTCCCCGCGATAATTACTTAAACTATTGCAGTTAATGCAATTTTCCCAGCCTTTCAGTTACTAGTTCGCTTGTAATTATAATTACATGTGCATGCGTAGGTCCTGCCAGATTTGTTGGCATTTTTTCGCATTTTTTTCGCTTGCATTTCAAGTTCTTTATACTGTTCATGCCAGCAGGCGCTGTTATGTTGCATGTTTACAGTTACTTAATTGAATTGTCTACTGACTACACACACACACATACATATACTGACGTGAGAGCGCTGAATTGTGAGTGACTTTGATGTGTTGCGGGCAAAAAGTAATTACTTGCTGCGTACGAAAGAACAATGTGCTCTGCTGTTTTGTGGCACGAATGCCAAGCCACACATGCAACACATGCTTGTATCAACAACAAAATGTAGTCTTAATTTTATCGATTAATTTTCTAAAAATAAATTATAATTATTTTAAAAAATATCGATAAGTCAATTTCTTCAATCGATTTTATTATCAGTAAAATTGTCTCGAATGCATGCTGTTAAGAAAGCTAATATGATTTTCAACGAACTAAGACACTTTTTTTATTCAAAGCGTATTTCAGTACCAAAGATTTTGATTGAAAGTTTAGTTTGGCAATAAGAATAAAGAAAATAAAAAATTACAACTTACAACTAGTAATCGCCTTTTGATAAAATATGATGGACTTACTTTTAGACACCTGCCCTTATGTATCAGTAAATGCTTACTTATTTCTGAGTCCAATGCTATTGCTTAGACTCGATTATATCCATAGTCATATCAACAATACTTAACATAGAGATATGAGTATATAAATATATCTATAAGCAGACTTTACATTCCTATTTAAGCCCTCCGAACAAAAGTATGAGTACAATAAACAAAGCCAAGTCAATTAAAAAATAATTAAATTATTTTTAGAGCAGCCAAAGCGTAGAGTTGAAAGTCCAATATGCTCTTCCTTGTAGACCAAAAATATATTACCTGAACACCAGTTTGGGTTTAGAAGGGGCATGGAACTCTGAGCAATGTCATCGAATTGTTAAATGAGAGTGCTGAATGTGTTCGATTCGGTAGGGAAGTATTTTTATTTTATACAGGGTGCCGTTTTCATTTATAGCAGTAAAATACCATAATATTGCTAATTTCATTGTGGAGGATATTTCGAAAATTTTAAATTCAACGGAAGTGAATCCAAAAGGTACTATTGTGACTTATAAAATCATTTTTAATCTTAAAATCGTAAGTTTTATGTCCAGGAAAAAAGGTGCATCTTCTGAATTATATTCGATTGGCGCTGGAGTTCCCCAAGGAAGCGTCTTAGGACCTGTGTTATATAACTTTTACAGCTGACCCTAACTTGCCGATCGCTAGTCATTAAGGTTTAACTGGTTTAGTGTTGATTAAAGCTACGGCCTTTAGGTTAGGAATCCACAAGTATTTACCTAGTGATGCCTCTCGTCATAATTCAAACAAGAACAACTTAATGTTGTCGAAGAAATGTGTTAAAGGATTGAAGATAGAGGTAAATACACAGAAATACCGTTCAGATAACGTTGCTACATTAAGGACTGGGAAATGTCCTCCTGTAACATTAAATGGCTCTACAATACCAGAAAATTGAAACTGTCAAATATCTTGGTCACATTCCCGGCCAACAGACGACTCACTAAAGCGGAAGACACATATAAAGCTTCACTCTGTAGAAACAGCAACTGAAATTTAAAACAACAACAAACGCTTTGTAGCAGCGTTGCTGTCAAGTCGAACTGTATAAAATAAAGTACGACTTTACAAGTCAACTAAAACCAGTATGGACATATGCAATGCAGTTATGGGGCACGGCGAGTACATCGAACATTGAAATCCTCCAAAGATATCACATCGAAAACTTTCAAGAAGCATTGTAAGTGCTCCTCCTGGTATATGAAGCAACTTCGCAAACACAAAGACTTAAATATACCTTTTGTTAAAGACGAAATTGGCAAAGCCTGTCGAAGATACCGTTTTGTAGACTGTCTAATCATGAAAATTCATTGGCAATAAATTTACTGGACAACAGTATGGCTGTTAGACGGCTTAATGTATACGAATTCACATTTTGGATCTAATAGATTTTAGGTAGTTTTAAGCACACTACCATTTCTGTTACTACAACAATGTAATTGAAGACAATATATTGATTAGTCTCATTGGAGAATAATCAATCCTGTTACTCCTTACTGTAATAAAACATTTCAGATTGTTGAGGATTGATAGAAATATTGCAAATAAATTTTATACTATAAAAAAAAAAAAAAAAAAAAAAGTTTGGCAAGTGAAATTGAAAAATGTATGTATGAATAGTCTATTTCAAATGAGTAGAGTGACTTTGCCTTATTCTTGATCTCATATAATGTCTGCTTAACATTAAATAAATAATTACTTGTCCAGTATCAAGTAAAATGGCTAGCTCTTAGTAATCTGCACTGGAATATTTAAGATGATGTGATCACTGAATTCATATGTTAACCCGAACTCGAATATGGTTTTTATGATGAAAATATTCTATATATTCCAATCTAGTTTCGGTTCCTTCAATCCTTTGTTCTTTCCTAAATTTGATATCAGTAGTTCAGTTTTCCAACTTTAGACTTAAAATATCGACCGGAAAGAAGTTGCCGTATCTGAAACTTCTGTAGGATCTGAATTCACCATTTTTAACTATCTTTCATTATAGTTTTCGACCTTCAGTATTTTCTCTTCGAAGATTACTGAAATCAGTCACCTATTCGGAATTTATTTCGGCCTTTGCGCACAGCCAAATTAATTGATCAATTAAATTTTTAATTGAGAAACCAGTTTTTGCTCTTCGCACTGCCGGCTACTCGATAATCGAACAGCTGTTATACATTTCTGCTTTTGCTTTTCATAAGAAGTTGGTGAGCTTCAACAACTGATTGCTATTTTCTCAATAACCACAGCCATTATTTCCAGCAGCGACATCTACGATCGAGTAGTATTAATGATATTTTATCAAAAATAGCATTTCATTTTCAACTCGATTAAAAATTAATGTAGAAAAATTATATTTTTATTTTGTATGGTAAATCGATCTAAATCAGCGCATTGATCGAGCAAAAGCCGGTTAATTGAACAATTAGCACTTGTGCTAAAAGGCTATTAAACTTAAGGCAGTAAGTCTACTTTAGAAGCCGAAAAAAGAGTTTTTTTTAAGCAATTTTTTTTGAAAGGGAAGGAAATGATTGCGGTAAATGGAATTTTAAGTCGATAGTGTACAATAGTTAAGGCTTAAAAAACAATATTTTTTATTAAAAAATATTGAAATTTTTTCAAAGTTGTAAGTATATTTCTGGAGCGCCTGGAGTCTGCACTTGTAAATCGGTGCTGGTGATGGAGGTCGTGCGATGCATCTGCAACAGTCGAACGAAATTTGTTTTTAATTTTTATAAGTTTCTTTTCTTTATGAAAAAAAATTCACTTTTTTAAGAAAAAATTGACTTTAAGTTTAAATAATACTTTTGTCCAACTTTTTTAGTTCAAATAGAAGATAATTTAATACTGACGCTAGATCACTTTGGTTTTTTTCGATCGGACATATATTCTTTTTGCTATCGCCGGCACCGTTTTCTAACACTAGTGAAAATGAAAACTCGAGAAAACGTGAAGTTCTGCCTGAACATTCGCACCTGCTCGACGTTCGGCCACTAAAATTGCTCTAGCTTCGAAAATATGTCGAATTGGCCTCTGGAATTTTAAAGACATATTCTTGGATAGTTTTGGAAGAGATTTAAAACAAAACAAAAAAATGGATTTTTTGAAACTTGTAAAGCAGACTACTGCCTTAAACCTTCCAGACTGTCATACATGTTTCTCTTACTTTTGACTCAATAAAGGAATAACTGATTGAAATGAACTGTTGCCACCCTGTTGATAGAAGACTTGTAATTAACGCCTTCACAGACTTCTGTCGGAGGAATCTGTCAGAGGAGTCTTACGTCTTTTTTCTTTCTCTCCCCCTATCTCAATTTTTATCTCTGTCGCTCTTCCTCGTCTATGTCTTCCTTTCTCCCTAACGGTTTATTCTAACTATATAGTCGGCATTGGCGATAAACTCCTCTGAGTTCAGATTGTACTAGTGAGGGAGATATGAGTTTCCATAAACTTGTATGATAAATATTTATTTAACACCATCCATAATTAATCAACTGAAAATTACAGACTCAACAATTACTGTAAAAAATATTCATTACTAGCTTCAAATACCATCAGTTTGGATTATATAATCGGAAGATTTATTCTCAAATTAAATTAATAAAAAAAACTAGCAAATGTGACGTAAGAAATGTTGTGTAATCAAAAATATATACAGTTTCTTAAGACTCGTGTGAAGTCGTTAAAACACATTCTTCACAGCTCAGCAGCTCTAGGATTCCATTGAGTGATTCCAAGGTCAAGCAAGTTAGCAATCAAATTCATGGAAGATGCGCACAACTAAAGAAAAGTTAATATTAAATAAAAATAACGGCAAATAGACATTTACACACTTGTGCTCGCAACAAAAGTGATTAAAATTAATTATTTTATGATTGCGTCATAAGAATTTGATGCCTAACGGTCAATACCGGCAGACAATCAACAATTATACAATCGAAGAAACGAAGAGAAAGATAAGAAAAAATCTTGTTAAAAGCTTTCATCAGCGATTTTTTATGATAAATTGTGTTTAAAGAGACTTAGCACCCGTTCCTACTTTTCAACCAATCAATAACAAGCTGGCTGTTAACTGTGCCAGCAAACTAACTGTAAATTGGAAAACAAATAAAATTTCATAATATGAAAATTATACAGCAGCACCGGCCATTGAGGTCAGCACACAGTGACACACTTCCTTTTTCGCTGTGAAAATATATAAAATTAAACAATTAATTGACGCCAAGAGCAATCACGCTGATTGTATGCTGGTGAATTGGTGGAAAACTAAAATTAGACAGCGCTAATAATTGGTGAATGCCGGTGAACGAAGCGACAGAGTAAATTTGCGAGAGCCACACAGAGGTGGTACACACACTGATATGGATGTGTGTGTTAGTTGAAAAACTAAGAGGCAGGCGAAACATGAAAATTATTGATTGCAACACAATTGTTTGTTGTTGCCACAAGTGGCATGAAGTGAATGTCAAGTTCACATAAATGCAATTTCGCATAAACCTGCTTAAGAAGCCACCACACTTACTCGCACGCAGGCAGCTGTACCCAAGTATGTGACTGTGTGTGAAAGCGGCAAGTAAAAGTGGCGCAATAAGTGGCCGCAGGAGAGCTAACTATGCTGTAAAGTAATATTTATTTTCTTAATATTTTTTGCTTTCCTCTTTCTATAATTCATCAAATCGAACTGCCATACTTGGTGGCACCCAAGTTGTTATGATCAAATCAAAATTGTTTGGTACTTCGCAAGGCAATGCGTGAGAACGCTGTAGCTCTGCAACGCTTGGTTGTTGCATGCAGCATCGCAAATCGTTTTAAATGAAGACATTAATCTTTGCGGAAGTGCCAAGCGCAAACTCACACACACACACAGCGCACTTTTAAATATAGACGCTTAGTGCAATAAGTGGTTCAGAGCTGTAGAACTACATACAGTAGAGTAATTAGCAAGTTAGCAACTGGTTCATGTAGTAGTGAGCAAGTGACCGATTGCTAGCTATTATAAAGTAATATAATTAAAGAAAATTAAAATAAATCATAGAAATATATAATTTATATGTCCATATAAAGGAAGAATTCTCATATATTCCTCTAAGATATCTTTCATTCTGACCTATATCAGATTTATAAAGTAAACCAGAGATGGACGGAATTCATTATACCACATTAGACAACTCGAGATTAAGCAAAGTTATAAATAATTTTCGCCGATTCATATCTTACCGATCCAAACACGGTTAGATCGCTGGAGGGACAGTCCTTGTCATTAATATTATCCGGGTCAATTTCGGTATCACAAAATCGGCCGTCATGGGAACATCATCTAACAGCCCTTTGGTATTTTCCGACCTCATTGAAATAGCTCGTTTCCTGTATCTCCTGTTAGATGTCTTGGAAACCAACTCATTCACAATTGCCAGTTCAAGCATGGCGTGGAAACCGTTTAGCCGGTTATAGCCGAATCGATGATAGCACGCCACTCCTCTCTTTCCCTCGCAGTTCGGCGCCAGTTGGAGATCCCAACTGTAATCAGGCCGCTCTCCACCTGATCCCTCCAACGGAGTGGAGGCCTTCCCCTTCCTCGGCTTCCTCCGGCGGGTACTGCATCGAACACTTTCAGGGCTGGAGTGTTTTCGTCCATTCGGACAACATGACCTAGCCAGCGTAGCCGCTGTCTTTTTATTCGCTGAACTATGTCAATGTCGTCGTATAAATCGTACAGCTCATCGTTCCACGCCTGCTCATCGTTCATTCGCCGTTGTCAATGTTCTGACGACTATAAATCTTGCGCAAAATTTTCCTCTCGAGAACTTCTAGTGTCGTCTCATCTGATGTTGACATCGTCCAAGCTTCTGCTCCATAAAGCAGGACGGGAATGATAAGCGACTTGTTGAATTTGTAGTTAGTCGAGAGAGGACTTTACTTTTCAATTGCCTACTGCCTGTTGGCAAGAATGATTCTGCGTTGGATTTCCAGGCGGGTTCCCAGTTAAACGAAATTATCTACGACTACGAGTGATAAGAGTAAGAAATAGGCTGTTGAACACCCGATGTCTAATTTTTCAACAGATTCATACGTTTGTGGGCATGGCAAAAAGTGGATTCCGCTCCTTTAAAATACCAAATTCCTTAAAGTGTTCTATTCAGTTTTTTGCTTATACTGACAGGTTGAAGGACCGATCATAAAATCAATTAATTTTATAGTTTAGAATATCTTGTTATGTATCCTACACTTATCTCATATTATTCTGATCTATTCCCTGCATTTCCATTGTACATAGATCACCATTTTCTATATCTGGCAAATGGTAAAAATTAGGTATATCTCCCTTCCACTTTTTTGTTCTTTATTCAGTGCTTTATAAAAAGTGCGATTACAGTGATTGGATTTAGTTGAAATATGCGTCGTTTCGTTCGATAATCTGTTTCCATCTAGACGGCAACTTCATACTACCTCCTTCGTAGAACCCCCTCCTAATTTGCGAAGAACTCGGACAGCCACTTTTCACAAGCCTCTTTTAAAAAGTGTTCAGTGACTTTGAACCACCAAGGGCGAAAATCTGTTTCCATCTAGACGGCAACTTTATAATACCCCCTCAGGTGGTAATCACTTGGCGCTATATCCGGGCTATATGGTGGATGCGATAAAACCTCCCATCCGACCTCTCGTAGCTTCTGACTAGTCATCAATGAAATGTCTGATGTGGTTCTGGTGGAGCACTACACCCTTCCTGTTGGCCAATTCTGGACGCTTCTGGTCGCTATATCGAGATATAAAAAATTGTTAGTTTTGTACTTATTAAATCTGGATAATTTTCTCATAATATATTATATATTGTTCGACTGAAATCTAAAATATCCACTTTGTAACCAAGTTGCTACTAGTTACCAACGCACCAGCATTAAGTCTGAAACTTTATATTGTGACGTTTTAATTCTAACAGTTTTCTTGCAAACTATACGCATACTCATACATACCATATGATTATGAAATATAAATATGCGCTGCAATACGCATATTACTCGTTGTGGCAGCTAAAGAATGGCATAAATACGCCAATGTTGCAATGGCTTATGTAATGCAATAAATGGCGCCACATATGCATACATGCTGCTATAATCTGATCTCAACACACATAAGTGTATATAAGTAAGTGGTTCTTGCTGCACACAATTCATATCAAATGACTGTCATTTCGCCGGTTGGAAAGCTTTTAATTTCATACTTTCGCATGATTTTATTGGATTTTATTTTTCACGCGCTTTCATGTTGCACAGTAATTAATGCAGCAAACACGAAGTCACAGAGGAAAGGGAAATCGATATGCCATAAGATGCTGCTGCGACTGCTGCTGCTGGTAGCACTTTGGTTCTGAATAGCGTTATTAGCGCGCTGGCTGGTGCATTGCACTTCTAATACCCATGCGCTATTATGTCACGTCTGCCAGCGGACACTGAGCTGCGCGGAGAAATTCGCAAGCAGATTATATACAAATTAGCCTGACACTGAGCCGGGGTTTATTGCCCATTGAAAGTGGTTAAATGGTGAGGTACAGTCACACTCATGTATGTATGTGTGTGTGTAGTTAAATGTTGGGTTCGGTGAGTTGGAGAAAATACTCTTACTGCGCGCAGTAAGGATTGCAATGCAATTACAAATGTGGATGATTCAGTAAATTAATAAGCAGCTTAGGTAGATTGAAAAAATATGAGAGATATCTCTATGGACACTCATTTTTATTTGGGTGTAGTCTTGGGAAATATTTTGGCATCTTCCTTTCTCATATTGTATAAAGTCCATTAGCTTTACCTCAACCCATAATATTAGGTTTAGAAGCACCGAAGTCCTCGATATTAGAATCTATACGGTCCGATTTTGGATCATTTTTAGAATGGGGCTGCCACTTTGTAACGTAGTATTTCAAGTTCCCGATATATTCACTATAGGCTTACATATATCTATATTGTAACCTACCAAGAAATTAAAAAAAAAAAAATAACTGTGACTGCTATCACAGAATTTCGCAATGTCTAAACTTGGCTCGATTGCATGCTTGAATAGCTATTACAAACCAAATTTCATTGAAATGACGGTCGTGATTGCAGCAAATGGTTTATTACCCATAAGTGGGCGACGCCACGCCCATTTTCCATAGACAATAGCAACAACAACACGCTATTTCAATACTGAAATTCCCGTAGGGTTTCTGACGTTTTCATATGATATGAGTTAACCCCTTAGTAATTTTCAATCTAATAAGGGATTTTTGATCTACCGCTATATACGAAAGTGGCTAAAAACGACACAGAAAGTTTGGTTTATATGAACCAAATAGAGATTGCATGCGACATGAGAGGCTTAGCGTGCAAACTTGTTGTTTTCGTAGCAAACATAAATCAATGTCAATAATGAACTTGATTTTTTTCTGCAGCGTCTTGAGTTGGTCACATGTTTGTTTGACGTTTGAAAAAGTCTTTTGCAGTATTTGTCATGCGAAAACATCACTGCGAGTCAGAGCGATGTCTACGTATAGACAGTGTGGGCCGGTATAGCACTGCTTTATATGGGTTAGTTGTACAATAACACTGTGCAGACGACTAATCATTGAGTAATGAGACATTGGAAAAAGATTATAATAGAAAAAGGTCGAAGAAACCAGAGACTTATTAGTGAACTAAAGTGGTGACACCTACACAGCGGTGTAGTTTGGTATATATATAAATGTATGACGTAGATATTCGTGGAAGAGACAAGAATATGAATTATGAATTGATTGAGTTTTTTGAATTTTTTCGATTTTAATTAAAATAGGAAAGAATAAAAATTTCAAGTTAAAAATTCAAAATTCGAAATTGAATGTTCGAAATTCAGAAAGTACACAAATTCGGACGAACTTCAGCAAATTAAATTATTACCTCATAATGTGTCAGACAGCGCTGTCATAGACAGCAACAACAACTTTATACACCCAAATTTCAAAATCTTCCGTCATTCGCAAATTAGGAAGTAGATAGTTCGAATTTGAGAATCGAATCAATTAACACATCAATACAAACCAAATAGAGATTGCATGCTAAATAATTTAGCGTGCAAACTTGTTTTTAAATTAATTAAATAATTTAATTTTTTTAATTTTTTTATTTTAATTAATTTAATTTTAATTAAAAGTTGAAAATTCAAAAATCGAAATCGTAAGTTCGAAATTACAAATCGAAATTTCGAAATTCCAATCAATTAAGTATTCACAATTCCAATTTCATAACCAAAAATTAAAAAATAATGAAATTCGAAATTAAAATCGAAAATTCGAATTCGAAATTAAAACAAAAATATTAAATTATTTATATTAAAAAGTTTAAAATTAAAAATTCGAGATCAAAAGTTCGAAATTCAAATTCATTAAGTATTCAAAATTTCAACTTTATAACCCAAAATTAAAAAATTGTGAAATTCGAAATTAAAAATCGAAAATTCGAATTCAAAATTAAAACAAAAATATTAAAATAATTAAATTAAAAAGTTTAAAATTCAAAATTCGAAATCAAAAGTTCGAAATTTCGAAATTCAAATTAACTATCAATTAAGTATTCAAAATTCCAACTTCATAACCCAAAATTAAAAAATAGTGAAATTCGAAATTAAAAATCGAAAATTCGAATTCGAAATTTCAAAATTCAAATTAACTATAAATGTAGTATTCAAAATTTCAACTTCACAATCCAAAATTCAAACTTCGAAATTCAAAAGCAGAAACTCAGAATTTAACACACGAAATTCATTATTTTAACACTAATTTGAAAAAATTGATTTTAAAATTTTGACATACAACTTTTCTAACACCGCTGCACCCCAAACGGGTCTTCACTCTTCGTCTGTCTGCATTCACACTTTATGCTCCTCTTAAAGTGTCACTTCCCTAACCATAATTCACTGTGAATATCCTTCAAAGTAAACAACTTGTTGGTAATCAACATTTTATTATCGTTGGTCATAAAAAAATCGTAACAATTGTTGTTTGTATTTGTGTATGAGTGCCACTAGCATAAGCTAACGAAGGCTGTCGCAATAAACATTTGTGGAGACACGTAAAACTGCATTTTTTTAAACATTAAAAACACATAAATACGCGACAGCTTTGACTTTTATAAATGCAACAACAACGGCAAACACTTCTAAATAATCATAGACATCATGTGCCTCAGACATTCTAATTGGTGGTTGTGGTGTTGGTAGAGGTGGTGGTGGCAAAAGTCTAGGATAAGTGATAAAAATCATCATAAAAGTGGCGATTTGCGTTGAGGACGTTCATTGAAGTCGCTTTAAGTGAATTAAAGGCACAGCTGACTGCAGTTATTTGATGGAGTCTCATATTTGATCACAGTCTAAGGTTTGAAAAAGATGGCGGAATAGTTTTCTTGTTAGTTTCCGTGTCTTTTGGAGGTTATGATGGGATCAACTTGGTATAAATTTTGATTTCTAACAGATCTAAAAGATCGTCAATATATTTCAAAACTCGCTTTCTTCTAAATGGCATATACAAATTCTGCAGACATTAATTTGGTGTCCAATTGTCAAACTGTGTTGCTTTGATTGCTTTTCGCTGATCATAACTGTTGTTTGTCATTACTTTTGGCGAGGTGATCAATCAACCGGCAACACTTCTAAATAATCGAGATGATGCCTCGACAAGATTTGGTAATAGTGGTGTTGGTAGAGGTGAGTGAGTTGGCATAAAGTATAGATAAGTGATATTAAAGTGGTTTTACTCAATTTGTTATACGAGCTTTTTAAGTGACATTTCATAATGAGAGAGTAAAAGAGTAGACATTTTCAGATATTGTTATTGGAAACTACGGAGAGAGTCATACTTAGAAAAAATAATTTATTCGAAGTCGTTACATTAGCTTTAGGTGTTGGAAAGTGGGAGGCTCCTACTAAGAACACCATGACAAGCTTTTTCAACATCTCTGTTTATTTGAGAACACACCAAGCCACTCTTCACTTTACACCATTCTGAAAAATCGCTTTCTTCCAAATGTTATATAACAATTCTGAGACATTAGCAAATTACTTCAAATTACCCAAAATGGCATCTTGCTATCGAAAGACAACTAGCCTGACATCCGTATAAGCACATTATAAAGCTGTTTCACGCCTAAGAGGTTCGCTAAATCCATTACATTTAATTAACAAATGAGCTGACAAAGTGAGTAATCAACAACTTTGTAATGAATAAATATTTGCTTAATCCTTCGGAGCAACAAAGTCACACACAACAAGTGGTAGAATGACGAAAGACACGTTTTACAGAACACACCAATACTAACATAATTCATTTAAGCTAACTAGCTGTCGGCCGCTGATGCTGGGTAAGAACAGTGAGGTGGCCAGCAATGTGTTGACAGTCTAGCAACAAATGACACTGGTAATGTTGTAGCGATTAGTCGTCGGAAATCGTTTCTTTCTGCACATTTATTCACATTTCTTCTTGGCAACACAACAAGCTTTTTTGTGATCTTTTCTTACATAGTCACTCTTAAACAAGCATGCTGGGTGTGAGGCTTTATTAGCCGTCGCTCTTAATACTTGCAATTGTACAAATGATGTTAATGCGCAACGTTTTTGATGCAAATTATTTGCAGAGATAGAGTGGTGAAGTCAACAGTTAATTGCCGCTGGTAGCTATTGGGAAAGTCAAAGTGATGGAGAAAAGTCGTAAGGTAGAGTTAAGTTAGAATGCAGCCAAATATTATCTAACCTCGAAAAGTGATTATAGGAGTTAAGGCGTGGAAATTCATGAAATATTGCATTGATATAAATATATCTTCATTAACATATTATTAGCTTAATGGCACGCAGAGTGGTACATTCTTTTCAAATTAATTGTTTTAAGAAAATTAAAATAAAAACAAGTAAGGAAAGGCTAAGTTCGGGTGTAACCGAACATTTTATCTCGCAATTTATTGAAGAAATTTTATTAAGATAACGCACAAATTTACCCATAAATTCGGCATAAAGTTTAATAGAATAACGAAAGTCATATATAGATATGAGGGCTGAGGTAATTCCTGAACCGATTTCATTCAATTTCACCAGCAAGGTACACTATATCCAATACTATACGCTCACTTAATTTTACTAAGATATATCACATATTAACCAATACATATATGCGTAATAAAGCCCAACGAATTTTTGAAAAACCTATAATTAGGTATATGGGAGCTAGGAGATGTTGCGACCCGATTTTAATAATTTTTGGAACAGAGACACACTATTGGAAGAAAACAATTTCCTGAATTACATTAAATTAGCTGACAAAGTGAGATTTAATCAATATTTTCGGTTAAAATTTGCTTAACCTTAGGCGCTGAGTTCAACAAATGTTCGATATCTAAACGAAAAGTTATAGTCCGTTTTCGAAAAGATTTTTTCACAAGTGATGCCACAGATCATATAACTGTATTTGTGTAAAGTTTTATTTCGTCATCATCATTGGATCCTAATGTATATATTATAAAGTGAAGGATTCAGATGGAATTCAAAATTGAGTTATAAAGAAAGTAGTCGTGGTTGTCAACCGATTTCGGCCATTTTCCACACATGTCATCAGGGTGTCAATAAAATATTATGTACCGAATTTCATTGAAATCTGTCGAGTAGTTCCTGAGATATGGTTTTTGACCCATAAGTGGGTGATACCACGCCCATTTTCCATTTTGTAAAAAGATCTGAGTGCAGCTTCCTTCTGCTATCATTTATGTGAAATTTTGTGTTTCTGACGTTTCTCGTTAGTGAGTTAACGCACTTTTAGTCATTTTCAACCTAACCTTTGTATGGGAGATGGGCGTGGTTATTATCCGATTTCTTTAATTTTTGGACTGTATAAGGAAACGGCTAAAAGAAACGACTGCAGAAAGTTTGGTTTATATAGCTTTATTGGTTTGCAATATATGATATATACAAAAAACATATTTGGGGGCGGGGTCACGCACACTTTTCCAAAAAAATTACATTCAAATGTGCCCTTCCCTAATGCGATCCTATGTTCCAAAATTTATTTTCATAACTTTATTTATGGCTTAGTTATAGCTCTTTATGTGTTTTTGGTTATTGCCATTTTGTGGACGTGGCAGTGCCGATTCATACTTTTCAAACTTAACCTTACTTTATGGTGCCAAGGAACACGTGTTCCAAGTTTCATTAAGATATCTCAATTTTTACTCAAGTTACAGCTTGCACGGACGGACAGACGGACAGACAGACATCCGGATTTGAACTTTACTCGTCACCCTGATCACTTTGGTATATATAACCCTATATCTAACTCGTTTAGTTTTAGGACTTACAAACAACCGTTATTTGGACAAAACTATAATACTTTCTTTAGCAACTTTTGTTGCGAGAGTATAATAAATTTATTTACAATATTACTCGACGAAATTCTAAAAACGAATATATAACTATTCTAAGTAGTCCAAAACTAGTAAATATGGAATGAATTACTTTGGAGCCAATTATTTTCAAAAGATTTCCAATCACTAAAAATATTCAAATTCCTCTTATTTTATAATTTCATATTTACTCGCGAAATATTAAATATTTGGCAGCTCTGCTAAAGTTATTTGTAAATATATATGTAAGCATGTACGTTATGCCTGAATTGGTATAATATGAGAATTAGAACACTACACCAATTGTTGTTATTCAATGACGAATGTAAATGTGCAAGGAGGAAGCTGAAATTGTTGCAGTTAGGAATTCGGCAGCTCAGAAAACATCGTCGTCGGTTTTTGTTGCATTTTTTCGCCTGTTTCACTACATTCTTGTTTAAGTATTATTGCGCTATGGAATTGTTGCTGGCATTTTTTCGATGTTGTTGTATTCCCAGCAAATATTTATTAGCTCATGTCCCACAAGTGTTTTTGTTAATGAATTATTTTTGTAAATATGTTTGTATGTACATATGTAGATATGTTCGGGAACATTATGGAAATTTTTATTGTTTTCTGACCTACTAAATATTTTTGCTTATGCATAAAGTGGAATGTGTGCTGGGCTGACTGCATCCACTTGCTGTCTGTTCTCAGTTTATGTACGACTGGTCGATCATAAATACTTTAAAAATAAAAAAATATGTATAAAAATAAAAATCAATCAAATCAAATTCACAATATCACTGATAAAGAATTATTTTCATTTTATTTAGTATAATTAATTGCAAATTATTAAATATGTTTTGTATCATTTATTAATTTATTAAGCATAAATCTACAAATTTGTATTTGCTTATATATTCTTTTATTTTATCTATATTTCATATATTTGGCAACCCTGTTTTTCTATTACATTTTAATATGTAAGTAGCGCATTTTTTATTGTATTCACACTTACTTAGGAACGGCGAGATATTTGAAACGAATTTGTTCTTGTCCTGCTACACATAATTGCCGAAGTGCATAAAGTAGAAATGCAGTCACCTGCGATCAACAGCAACCAACTACTAGTTGTTCTGATTGCCTGGTAATACAGGGTGCCATAGAAGAAATGTTCTAACGTTAATTATATTTATTTTTCTATCTTTTTCTATAGTTTTTCATAATAAGGGTACATTTGAGACTTAAATATTAATTTAAAAAAATACATGAGGATGCTGCCAGCTGATGCCTGGTGACTATTTAATGCTTATGAGCGCCGGGTAGTCCTGTCATACATACGATATTTTTTATGTGATTTTTTATATAAATTAAATGAGAATAGTAAATTAAAATACTAAAATTAAAATCTAAGTATTAAAAAGGACACATAAAATTTAAAAAAAAAATATTTTTTCCTAATAATAAATCCAAGTCTTTTAAATATTTTTTTTTTCAACAATCTATTTAACACTTGGCAATCATTATTTGATGAATGCGATTAGCGGCTGTGTACATATGTATGTTTTGTTTACTAAGGAACAACGTGATAATTGAAATGTTAATTTGTTATTGTATTATTGGTATGCTGCAAATGCATGCCGTAGTAATAGGCGTCCACCTGCTACTAGTCGCCGTTTTCTCAGCAATTCTGTGCGCCTGGTAATTCAGTGTGCTGCTAAGCTTATTTTTCGTCGACTTCTATCCAAATATGAGTACGCAATACAGGGGGATCGGTTATGATATCAAAATATATTTATGTATATTTATTTTTTGTACTTAAAATGTTTAAAAATTTTGCTAAATAAATCAAAATTGTATATTTAGCACAGTTCAGTTGTTGTTGGTACAATCAATTAGTGACTATGATATAATTTATGTATTTAAAATTTTTGATGAAAATGCAAAATAATTTAACAAAATATAATTTTTCGTAGCACCCTGTATAACGACATATCATTTGTTGTTGAAACAATATTTTTGCTGCTGCGGTGTTGTGTATCTACCTACATTTTTCAAGAGCGCCCAGCACCTCAAAGATGAGTTGTTATTGGTTCCCTGTACAAATTTTTAATACATAATTTAACATTTGGCAACCTTTGTTTTTCAGCAAAGGAATGCAGGTAGCGGTTCCTGGTCTGTATGTTTACTAAGAAACAACTAGATGATCGAAACGTGCTTTTGTTGTTGCCCAACTTTAATTACGTGGCTGCAGTCACCTGCTTGCTTGCTTGCAGAATTCAGTGTGTTTTTCTTCGCCTGGTAGATCAGTGACATTTTAGTAAATTGAAAAATCGCGTGCTTTGTGGTGTGGCTGTGGGGGTGAGTTTACTTAATTACTACTTGGAGTGTCTTTGTATTTTTATGTATTTATTAATTTTTATTTTTTATACAGATTATAAGGACGCATGTCTTAAATTATAATTATTGGTTGGCTATTGCAAATCTAAAGGAAGGCGTGTGGATACTACTGTTTGCTGGTGCCTGGAGATTGTTTAATCTTTGTGAACGCCGGGTAGTTTTGTAATGCTATTCTGATGGGATATTTTAAATTATTGTTAATAATTATTATTACAGCATTATCAAGGAAGAGCAAACAAAAAATGTAATTTCAATTTCATAAATAAATGGAAATTTTCTAATATTAAAAAAAATTAATGCTGACACGAGTTAAATGTCAATTATTATTAGAGAATGTGATCAGCGGTTTGTAAGTATGTTTTGTTTACTAACAAGGTGATAATAGAAATTATATTTGTTAGTAGAATGCTGCAGGTCAATAGTGAAGCAAATGGCGCTAACTTGCTGCCTGTTATCAATATGACCGCCTGGTACTTCAGTGCGCAACAAAAATGTAAATTTTTCGTTGATTTTGTTAGTATGTAGTACAGGGATCAAGCTATGATAATTTTATGTTCCTTCAGCTTTTCACTAAATCCCCTATAACTTAAGTAGATGTGTTGTTGTTCGCTGTAGAAAAATAAAATATTTTATTTGACATTTGGCAACCCTTGTTTCTCACCAAAGGAATGCAGGGTTAGCGGTGCTGTATCTGTATGTTTATATAGGAACAAAATGAGATAATCGAAACGTGTTTTTGTTGTTGCCCAAATTTAATTTCGTGGGTTGCTTGCTGCCTTCTGAGCTGTTCTGGTCGCCTATTAGATCAGCGACATTTTAGTAAAATGAAAAATTGCGTGTTTGTGGTGTGACTGTATGGGTGTGTACGTGTACGTTTGCTTTGATATCAATCATATTCATATCATATGATATAATAATCATATCATATGATGCATTTGTTGTTTGGGCAGTGGATTTTTTTTGCGATTACTACTGTTTGGGACTGTGGTTGCTTATTTGCTTTGGTATGAATGTTATTCATATCATATGATATCAAAATCACGTCATATGATGCATCTATTGTTTGAGCCGTGGATTATTTTAGCGTTTACTACTTGAAGTGATTTTGCTTTTTTATGCATTTAATTGTCTTTATTATTTATACAGATTGGAACAGAATTGTAATACATTTACTGTTTTTATTTGATTACTGTCAATGTTAATTAGTATTATTACTGAATTATAAATAAGGCTTTTGAGTGAAAAAATTTATTTAAATTTAATAAAAAATTATTATATTTTGTAATAATAAATAAAAATTAATGATGATTTATTTAACTCGTGCCAATCATTGTTGTTTACTAAGGAACAAGGTCATATTTGAAATTATATTTGTTAGTAGCATGCTGCAGGCCAATATTAAAGCAAAGAGCGCTTCTTTGCTACTACTTACTGCCTGCTGTCTGGTACTACAGTGCGCTGCACACATGTCCATTTTTCGTTGAATTTTGTTGATGTTGTTATATATGCTATGATATATTTATTGTCCTTAAACTTTTTAAAGAAAATGTAAAATAATTTTAGTAAATATAATAATGTGTACCACCCTGTTTTATGACATATAATTTGTTGTTGACATTTGGCAACCTTGGTCTTCATCAAAGGAATGCGGAGTTAGCGGTGCTGTGTCTGTATGTTTACCTAGGGACAAATCGAGATAATCGAAACGTGCTTTTGTTGTTGCCCAAATTTAATTTCGTGGGTTGCTTGCTGCCTTCTGAGCTGTTCTGGTCGCCTATTAGATCAGCGACATTTTAGTAAAATGAAAAATTGCGTGTTTGCGGTGTGACTGTATGGGTGTGTACGTGTACGTTTGCTTTGATATCAATCATATTCATATCATATGATATAATAATCATATCATATGATGCATTTATTGTTTGGGATATGAATTTTTTGGCGTTTAATACTGTTTTCATAATAAATATTTATTGGAATCATAAATACTTACTGTTTATAGCCAAAAAATTAAATTTAAGTAAATTATCAGCATTTCATTAAATTTTTGTTTTATTTAGTTAATTTACTTTGAATTGATGATTGATATATTTTTTAAACCTTAATGCTACTTTATTATATTTGCTTTTGTAATATTTTTGGTTTACATGTATAAGATAGCAGAATGTAAAAATGACAAAAACAACAACATTTTAAATTTATAAGAATAATATGTATTTCAGTTTTTTTTTGCAATTTCATTTTACAGCAGGTGTTTGTTATATAATTATTTTTTAAGTTAATATAATACAAGTATTTCAATAAAATTTGATGTAAATTAAACAGATTAGAGAATTTTTAATTTCTTTCTTTCAACGCCTGGCTTTTTTACTGAAAACACAGACAAAGTATGTAGTCAGTAAAACTGACGTGTCTTTAGGTAAATTTTTGTCATAATTTTAACAAAGGGCTCCATCTGCATGTCATCATATACTCAGCAACTCAGCAACAACCTGGCATTGAAGAGCTCGAGACGCGTCGTCGAGGTTTTAGGCTAGTATGTAGTCTTCATATAATCGCTGATACCAGCGAAGTTTTTTGCTGTAGCAGGTGTCAAGTAGATAATATTGCCTTCCAGATTTTTGAGTAGCGCTAGTATGTGGGATAAACAACTTCAAAATAAAGTTGGAAAGAGAGGAAAGAGGAAGATGACTTCTAGATATTCACAGAGATTGTCGTTTCTATGCCTGTACCGGGAAAAGGCAGGCTGTTGACTCAGCGATTATCTCCAACGATTTAGTTATACGTTCATGTGGGTAGAAATACTGCATCGGTGGTGGCTGTGTAGTCAAATTGGTTTATCTGAAAGAAATAAAAAAAAACTTTATGTTTATTTTGGTCTCTTGAAAACTTGGGATTCTAAATAACAAATATATCGAAGTATATATCTGAAAATATATAATATAAAATATAAAGTATACAAGTTATAATCAGCCAAGTTGAGACTGATTTCGAAATTCAACACTGGATAGAATATCTTCCGGAACTTTGTTCATCTCGTCATCCTGATTTTTTTGACATATCTATCTCGTATAGTTTTAGTTGTTTCGAGCAACAAAACTATTATACTCTGTGCAACATGTTGCGAGTGTATAAGTATTAAATGACAGTAAAACTTCTGATAGATCAGAGACGAGAGAGAGTGTCAAATTTAAGCTTGCAATTACTAGATACCTGTGTATGTAGAGTATTAAGATCAGTTCAAAAACGAAAGGGTGGAAAGTAGTGCTTCTCTTCTCACCATGCCCCTTTTCTAACAGTGTGCTGACAAATATTAGTATAGATAAACATCGCTGCTACCGGTTGACCGTGTTTCATCAGAGAACTCGCCACTTCGTACCACTTGTCCAGTTGTCCAGCTTCGCTGCATCCGTTGTCGTTAACTGTCAATGACTGCTATGATTCTAATGAGTTTGATGACTGCTTGCTCTACAACTTTTTTTTGTAGATTTAGTATACAGTTATGGAAAAACACGAAAAAAGCAGGTAAGTCAAAAAAAAATACATTTATATTCAACGAAAAGTAGTTTCAAGAAATCTCAACAGCAATTGAGAAGTGTCAACGGAATGGCAAACAGTCGCATGTTTGGTTAATAAACACTACAAAACGAATACTTAACTCATTCAACAGGTATGAGTGTAGCTACTCAGCAGGTACACTACTTAGAAGTTGCTATGACAAAGTATTTGATAATGTTGCGGCTTGTGTGCAAGATTGTTGGGACTTGTTGCTAATGTTGTTGGTATTGTGGTACAGATACATACATAAGTGAGTTCTATGTCAATAAATAAAGAAAAATTTGAAAAAAAATAAATAAAATTATTATTTGTAATGTTAAGTTAGGTAAAGCTATGTCAAGTTAAGTAAAGTTATGTTAAGTTACGTTAAGTTAAGTTGTAATATGAATTTAGAAATGTGTTGAAATTCCAATACTTTTACGTATGAAGAATTTACTTGCTCAGTTAAGTTAAGTTACGTTAAGTTAAGTTAACTTAAACAAGTTAAGTTGTTTTAAAATCTATTAAATACAAATTTATAGTGAAATTTAAATTAAGTTTTTAAGTTAGTTAAGTGAAATTCAGTTAAGGGGTAAGGGTAGTAATGGGTTTCGTGGATTAAAAAAAATCGATATTTTGTTTTTTGGCTTATTAATTTCTACAACATCTCAAGAATATTGTCCTAAATTTTCAAGTCGATCCGAATAATAGTTTCGGAGATACAGCCTTTGGAAGGTGTGCGCTCCAAGTCAAGTACTATAGTTACTCAAAACTTGTTTTTCTCGGAACCGTGTTTTCAAAGTCGGTTGTCAAATTTTCTCGAAATCTACTCAACCGATCTTGATGAAATTTTGGACAGATGTTCAAGATACAATTTACTAGTGCTTGAACGGCGGATTTTATTTTTTTTTTCAATTACCACTATTAAAAAAAAAAAGTCAAGCAAATTTGAGCGATATTTTTATTTTTTTTGGAAAAATGTCTGCCAAAATTCCTATTTTCACTTATTTTGTCTTTCCTTCGTTCAAGCACGAGATTATGGTCTCCTAAACCACTTATTTTTGTTTTTTCATTTTAGATGATCCTGTCAGGAGTTATGCTGACAACGCGGAAGCACCTTTTTTCCGAGGGGTCACCGGAAATGACGTCGCAATGAAGGAGTTTTACATTTTTTTTTTGAAAATTTCAAAAATTATTCTTTAGATATGTATCTATAAGACAGATACAAGTTTGAATTAAATAAATAATTTTTTACATGAAAAAAAAATATTGAAAATAGGCCATTTTGTATGCGACAAAACCCATGTAACCCCTTAAGCGACCAGACGGAAAGCAGGTGTGCAAGCTTTTCCACATCCCTTCTATGCTATTGGCTACGGTTGCAAATGGCTTCAGACAAGTTTTTTATGCTGCTTCGTAAAATAGACATAAATCTAGATCGTATGACTATGAGGTATGGTTACTCAAAAAAACAAGCGACGAAAACATGTTTACGTGATCAGCACGTTCAAATTAACTGATAGCAAAGAAAGTCCGAAGAGGATAACTCAATTGAAATAGAAATTAAGGGTTCAATAAAACCGTTATGGCAGGTTGCACGACATGTTGCAGAGACACGTACAGTGCAATGCTAGAAAAGCATGAGCTGCAATTTGTTGATGGTAATTTGTGGCAGCAATAAAAACTTAAAAAAGCCAAGTACATTGATATATTCATTGTTGCATCAAAGCACACACTGGCAACAACTTGCAACATGCCATGCATTATTTTCTAGCAACAACAACAAACAGCATATCGCTTACCATTTTGGCTAGCGACAAACACAGAAGTGAGGCAATCGTCACGCTGAAATCAGTCTGTCACTGGTTGGTGGCACGAATGGTTAGAATGCCTACTCGAGTCGCTTAGCCTTACAAATGTCAACAGCAAGCACAAAAACTACAACAGCTACTTAAGCAGTCTACAGCGAGCAATCGTTGTTCATTATTGGCAGCAGCGCCGCTAATTTATGGGCAAAAGCACTTAGAAGTCAATTACAAATTAGCCAGCGAACGTGTAGTCAGTCCGCGGTGGCAATAGCGTAACCAAGCAGCGGCGATCGGCTTAAGCGTTCTCCAACAGCCAGCTGGCAATAACGGTAAGCGCGCTAATTAGTATGAAATCATCCACACTTGGCACTTACACCACAACAGAGTGGTGTAGTTATTTATGCAACATGTGGCATGTTACATTTCTCTGGTATTTTACAGGCATTTCATCAGCATCAGCATGCTACACATTGCTTGGCTCAATGCATCGGGGACCACATTCACCGGCAATCATATTTGTTCCGTGACATTGTCATTTGTGGCAAAACAGATTTGTTGCATGCCTTAAAAAACGAAAGCAATTTGTTGCTGCTTATCAGCGCGCGGCGCGCAATAAAATGCTAGATGAAAATACTAGATGAGTAGATAGATGAGTGATTCATGCATAGAAGGAATGCGGACAGTCAATGCCGCAATTAGGTATGCTACAAGCGAAGTACATGCATATATTTGCATGCTTTCAGTTAAGTACATGAACCGAGTACTTCGGTAGGTCCGCCGCGTTTGCGGAAGTACAAGCGTTTAGTTGTAAATAATAATCGCAATTACCAATTAGGATTATGTGGCTTATGCAGTGTTGCATTTGGTAATTTCATTTAGCACTTGTACTATTTATGGGCAAATATGGTGGCTTATTTATGGCGTCGGCTTATGGAGCGCTTTGTTGCAAGATGCACAGATTGCGATTGTGTTACATATGTGGCATATTTTCTGAGAAAAACTGATGAAGGGCCACATGAGCTTAATGAACTAGAAGATGTAGCCGTCTGCATATTAATTTTTCGCCATTGTATGCATTCTTTGGAGGAGATGGTGTTTTGAACTAATAGTAAGATAAGAAAATATCTATTTTCCTTATATTTTATATTCTTCTGATTAGCTCTCTATTCAATAAATCTAATAGATTGCTATGTAATTGATGCGACACTTGGCTAAGTCACCCTAAATGTAGGCAACGAATTTCATTAATTCACGACCTATAAAGCAAATCGTTGCCTACAATTAGGGTAATGTTGAATTTTAATTGCTCATTTGAAGCATACATTTAGGAATGTAAATGTGAATTTTTCCTACATTATATACCCAATTGAATGGATCAGGTGGATATTGCCTTAAGGGGTTACATGGGTTTCGTCCCGTAAAAATTTGCCTATTTTCAATATGTTTTTTTCCATGTAAAAAATTATTTATTTTATTCTTATAGATACATATTTAAAGAATAATTTCTGAAAATTAAAAAAAAAAGTAAAACTCCTCCATTGCGAAGTCATTTTCAGTGACCCCTCGGAAAAAAGGTACGTCCACGTTGTCAGCATAACTCCTGACAGGACCATCCAAAATGAAAAAACAAAAATAGGTGTTTTAGGTAAGACCACAATCTCGTGCTTGAACGAAGGAAAGACGAAAAAAGTAAAAATTGGAATTTTGGCAGACATTTTTCCAAAAATATAAAAAATTCGGTCAAATTTGCTTGACATTTTTTTTTTATATAGTTGTAATTGAAAAAAAAATAAAATCCTTCGTTCAAGCACGAGTAAATTGTATCCCGAACACCTGTTCAAATTCATCAAGATTGGTTTAGTAGTTTTCGAGAAAATTTGACAACCGTCTTTGAAAACACGGTTCCGAGAAAAACAAGTTTTGAGTAACTATAGTACTTGACTTGAAATTTAGGACGATATTCTTGAGATGTTGTAGAAATTAATAAGCCAAAAAACAAAAAATCGATTTTTTTAATCCACGAAACCCATGCAACCCCTTAAACGTTCAGGTCGAGAATGAAAGTGGAATGAAATTCAAAGACGTGAGTATCCCTTTACGACTTGTACTATTAGCCATGATCTAAAGATATTTGAATGTCTCCTTGTTAGATAATACTACCCATGTCCGCTTTTAGCATATGGAGGTCTTTGATAATTTCCACTACTGTCAGGATAGTTTTACATAAGATTTGACATACAAACGGTAGTTATAGAGGGTTAGACAGTGTGCTACTCCCAAGTGACTGTATAGAATACTAATATTAAAGCGATATCCGGAATCAATTCATTCTAACCTTCACTACCGCCACTTTGCTTGCTACCTAATATATTCTAATTTACATAAAGCTTATAGTGAATATAATTTTATTGCGTGCAACATCTAATTTTAAATATCCCAAAAAATAAAAAACTGTCGAACAGCCGAAAGCAATAAAGAAACCACAAATAGATAGTTAGAGATAAAACGGAAACAGCTTGATTGCAGCAAGATACAAAAGAACAAAATGAGACGCGCATGTGAAATGCTCATAAAATCAGCCTCTATAGCGCTAAGCAGCAGGCTGATGGCGACTAACTGTATTCGCGTTATCGCAACTTGTATCTGAAGTGAAGCTATAGGCGCTTTTGCCGGTTCAGTGCGCTTATTTGAATAGCTTTTAGATGAAAAAGAATACTATAAGCATATAGTTTGAAAAAAAAAAACCAAAGCATATTGAGATCGAACGATCGATTCTGAACGAATGACTTACAAATTTGCTGTTTATTTGTCTACTCTATCATGCTTTGTAGCTCAACATCAAGCGGAGACGTCTTACATCACTTGTTGCAATCTGCGCTCAACATTTCTGATGTTCTAGGTTAAACTAGAATGCCGATGAAGCTCATAGTCATAGTTTTCTTTAAAATTTATATGATTTCTGCATCACCAAGCGTTTGTGGCACAAAAGTGGGTGGATGGTGCTTAGTAAGCAGATAATATCTATAACGATCACTGAATTCTTCAGCAACTCTGTTTTGAGTTTTGGTGTTTCATTTTTTTATATTAGCTTTAGCTCTTATTGCTGATCGTAAATAAATTTTATTCGGAAGCTGCGAATAATCTACACCATTATCCTTTCTTTCTCTGCAGATACTTATGGATTAAGGATCTGGCAGCTAATGAAGCAACAACGTATTTATTAAAAAAATGGAAAGATGGAAAGATACCTTGAACAGGATTTGTAGAAATAACAGCATAACCCTAGCTTGGGTTCCAGGGCATAAAGGAATACAGGGAAACGAATTCGCGGACCAACTAGCAAGGAAGGCCGCGGCCACCAGCCCAATCGGGCCAGAGCCCTTTATCGCGGTTGGTCGGCATGTTCTTACAACCCGCCTGAAAGAGGAGGAGGCAACAAGCAGGAATCGCTGTTGGCTGCACATGCAGGAACTTCGTCACTCCAAACTGTTCCTGGGAGGATACAATCTGAAAAGATTCAAACAGTTAATGGCGCTCCCTAGGAACAAACTGAGACAATTAGTGGCACTATATACCGGCCACTGCAGACTACGGTGTCATCTGCATAAAATGGGAATCCACTCGTCGGATCTTTGCCGATTCTGTGATTCAAAGGCGGAGACACCAGAGCACCTACTCCTTGACTGCCCGGCGATCGCGAAGGAAAGGGGACAGACAATTGGGGCTCTTTATCCCCAAAGAGGAAGTATCGCATGCATCAGCCCTGCAACACTGTTAAGATTTCTTAACGTGACGGGGTTGGAGGGGGTGCTGTGATAACTGGAGAGGGCACAATAGACCTTAGGTCGCGGAGCAATCCTCACTATATAATCTAATATAATCTAATCGAACTCAAAAGCAGTTTTTGAAGAAATTAAAAGCGGTTAGTATACCCGAGTGGACCGGAATTTACAACGATTTAGTTCATTGAATCATCAACGAATTCTAGAAGGTACTGTAAAGGAAAACCAACTTATTAATTTCTACAAATTTTGGAAATGTTGTCCATTAAGTGAATATTATAGCTGCTGACAGGACTTCGAATTAATGACAACTTGCAAAAAAGGATGGGTTAATATCATATATATTTAAGTTCAGTTACTGCTCCAATCAAGAAGAAGATGAGTTAATTAATATTTGGAAGGGATATGAAGTCAACAAACCCAAAAAGCCTCAACGCTTTGTTAATTATAGGACAGGTAAATATTATGGCAATTATAGCAATCAGAAAGTGGGCATAAGTAACGGCAGAAGTCATTACATAAACTGACTGCAACAGTTCCCTCCACACTAATCACAACTATTTAGGCAAAAAAATGCTTTATTTCACATGCTAGCTCGAAACCAATTAGCCGCACAACCACCAGCACGATCAGGCGACGCATGCGCAGATAGTTTTTCTTCGTTATGCCACCAGCTGTCATATTCATAGTTTTTGATTGATTTCCGTCAATTATAAACTCATTCAGCAGACAGACTAAAATGAAACTGTCATAGCTGTAATTTAATGCCAACAAAAACATATAAACAGCAACAACAACAACAATTAACGTTCAAGTCAAATGGATGAGAGTGTGTATGTGCCACAACGGCATAATGCGGCAAACTGAAACAATACATTATGCTTGTGTTCCAATGGTTGACTGCATGCTTGTTGCTGTGTTGGTTGATTGTTTGGTGTAAGCGCAAAGTGTTGAACCACGAAGACATGCTAAATCAAGCAGAAGATGCTATCAACACCAGCAAATAGCAACAATCGGCCAAAAACGGTTCATGTTGATGTTGATGACTTACAACAAGTAATTGGCTGCGCATCGTATGCCACAGACGACACCACAACACAACAGCAACAACAACAACAACAAAAATAACTATAGCAATTGGTTGACCGTTGTAGTCAGCAATGTAAAGTTGGTCGGCTGCTTGGCGAAGAAACCACAGTGGCTGCGGCTGAGACACAGTGCTTGTGGCAGAGGTTGGTTGAGAGCAGAGCGGTTGACGGGCAGCGGCAACCACAAAACGCAAAGCGAGCATATTTTAGTTGATGTTTTAACGTAGTGACTTCATTGTTGTTGTAGTAATTTTTTAAAGAGACTTTTTTGTTGTTTTTATTTTTATTTTTTTTTGGTTTTCTGATTTTTCATTTTCGTCTTCAATCGTCGACTGTGCGGTTGCTGGCAGCGTCGTTGCGGTCGCACGAGCAGATCAAGCGTGTGCATTAGGGCACTCTATAAATAATATGTGTGTTTGTCTGTATGTCAAAAGGTCTGTCACACACACACACTCGCCGATTGTTGCATTGCGGCACACGTGCGTGGCATGGCATTGTAATGCACCAGAAATTTTGCGGGTTAAATTTTCAATGCAATGATTTTGAATCTGTATGCGGGCGATTAGTCGCTTGGTCGGTCAGCCAACAAGCCGCAACAGCAGCAGTAGCAGCAAGCCTTTGAGTCAAGCGCAACATGTCTTTATGGTTGAATGGCTGTGTGCGATAAGCATATGAGGGTCGGGGATGAGCACATTTGATTGCGGGTCAAGTTCAAGGTTTCGTTGTGTGCAAAGTAGTTAAAAAACAGAAAAGATACAAAAACAAAAAAAAAATAAAAAAAAAATAAAAACAAAAAATATAAAATATTGAAACTAAAAGTTGTAAATAAAAACGAAAAAGTCGAGCAATACGAACACGTCAAGGTGAATTGAAGCGTTTCACCTGCAACTATTAGCTGCACAAGCATACGCACGCACTCACATGTGAATATATATGTATGTCGGTTGCTTGCAACACGCTTGATGGATATGCCGAATCGCTTTGTTGTGCACTCAGTGTGGCAAGGCTGCGGTAAGGTCGAGTCGGGCAGTCAAGTCGACGCAGTCAAGCTAAATGAAGTGGCGTGGCAAATGTTGCAACATTTAAATCGGCGAAGGATTGATTTGTAATGCGTTGCTTAAGCGTTTTGTCTGTGCTTTTGCTGTTTTTTATAATTTTTCTTCACTTTTCGCACGCTTTGCATGTGTTGCATGTGGCAATGCAATTAGATTGTCAGTGACTGTCTCATTAGTTGATTTATGGGCTGAAATTATTTCTGTATTTTTACTTCCTTTTGTATAATAATTACAACGGATGCTCGTATTTGAAGATGAGAATAAGAGTTCGTTTTTTTAGTAAATAAGAACTTATTAACAAAAGCGCATTTGAAACAATTTCACCATAAAATTCTTGGAACTATTGAGTATTATAAAAGAGTTGTGAAAAGAAACTTGACTAAAGTTACTGAAGTTCTCATGAAACTAGTTCCTAGTAATATGGCATTGACCTCTTGTGAGTTCATCTACAGTAAAACAGTCTCCAAAAGTTGCCAAAAGACTTTTCAGCTCACTCAAATCAACACCACATTGGCTCTTAGATATCCTCAGAAATACTTTGTAGAAATACGTTTAGTGCGAATGGTGTACAGTCCAAAAAACTTTTAGGAAATAGGTAAGTTGGGAATATTACAGAGAGATCTCATTTTCAGAACCTGGGAAAAACGAAAGAATCCGTAGAAAACTAGTTTTCGAAATGACCAACCTTAAGTTAGTTGATACAATATACAGTATCCGACAAAATTATGGATACCCCACCAGATTTTTTATTATTATTTGACTATTTCTTGATTTGAATTTGCCATAAAGTGTTATCAAATGCCGACAAGTTTTTGGAAAATACTAATTTGGAGTAATGGGAGCATGCTTTAATTAAAAAATACGAAAGGCAGTCAAAAAGTTTGACCAAAGAGTCATGAGAGGCTCCAAAGTGAGTACATCCAAGGCACCATTAAGTTCGGAGGTGAAAATGTTTTAGTTTGGAGTGGCTATAGCTACAGTAGTCTATCAAATCTGGTATTATTCGAAGGGAAATGACGGTGGAGTCCTACGGAGTGATGCCGAGTACAAATTTAAAGCCCTCAGCACAAAAAATGGACTTAAAAGATAATTCTATATACCAGCAGTACAATGAGCCCAAACATACAAGTCGGGTTACGAAAGAATGTTTCGAACAAAAATCGATAGAGCTCCAACTGTGGCCTGCCAAAACCTCTGAATTAAATCCCTTTAAGTATTTATAACAATATTTGAATGTTAAGCTCGTCCGATATTGTTGCTGACCCTATAATTGAGACCTTTTAAATATATTGAAGGACTCCTGGAAAACATACCACAATCAATTTTTCTGAACTTGGTAGACAGCATGTCTCAAAGTCTTTTGGCCGTAATTAACGCGAAAGGTGCCAACACTAAATATTAAAGCTCTGTTTAGATGATAACCTTATAATATATAGGGGTATCCATACTTTTGTCATTTTTATACCCTGAACAGGGTATATTAAGTTTGTTACGAAGTTTGTAACACCCAGAAGGAAGTGTCGGAGACCCTATAAAGTATGTATATAAATGTTCAGTATATTGAACTGAGTCGATTTAGCCATGTCCGTCTGTCTGTATATATACGAACTAGTCCTTCAGTTTTTAAGATATCTTTTTGCAGATGTTATTTTCTCTTCAAGAAGCTGCTCATTTGTCGGAACTGCCGATATCGGACCACTATATCATATAGCTGCCATACAAACTGAACGATCGGAATTAAGGGCTTGTATGGAAAACTTCCGCATTTTACTACATATCATCACGAAATTTGGTGTGAGTTATTGTTCATAGAAATAATTTAATCTCCGAAAAAATTGTTCAGATCGATTCACTATAGCATATAGCTCCCATACAAACCGAACGATCGGAATCAATGGCTTGTATGGAAAATTTTCACATTTGACGTGGTATCTTCAAGAAATTTGACATGGATTACTGCTTAAGGTAATAATATAATCTCCGAAGAAATTGTTCAGATCGGTTAACTATATAATCTTAACGTTTCTAGCAAACAACCCGGCTAAAAAGAATTAGTAAAATGTTTTCTTTTTTTACTTACTTTTTCTTACGTCTTTATATTTGCTAAAAGAAATGCACCTGTGAAGGGTATATTAGCTTCGATACAGCCGAAGTTACCGTTTTTTCTTTTTTTTTGTAATTTAATTAATGGAATACACCCATGAGCAAAATAGAAAAACAAACAAAGCGATAAATTTCACTGCTTAAAAGATATAATAATTTTTGTGTTTACATTCATAGAGTATACATAATTTTGTCGGACACTGTATATCTTCGGAGAGATACGGAGCTATACCAAGACAAAGCTGCTTCCGTATTTCACCTAATCCTTAATCCTAATGGACACAGTGTTATCTTATAAAGAAAATTTGTCCTTTATAATTAAGATAACAAATCAATAATTTGGAATATTTTGAGCACTATTGAGCATCACAAATGTATATGAAAACAAAAATTGGCTCATCTTATGTATGCGTCGATATCATAAAAAGATCTTGGAAATTGATAAGCTTCATTTAAAACAATACCAGATAAAACTCATATATGAAGCCTAACAAAGAAATTTTAGAACCAATATTCTTTAATTATTTTGACATCATTCAATTGATAGCAACTTGACGTATTAATGCATAACAGTACACAAAAAGTTATTGCAAGTTGTTGCAATTTCATGAACAAAGCCATCATATCAATTTCATAGCATTTTCAGTTATTTTTAGCACAAAGCTATAATTTTACACGCTTTACACTTGACCCACAGACGGCAAATTTACGTTGGAACTGTAAATGGAAAGTTCAATAAAATCCGCATCACAATATTATGTGTCAATAAAAATTTGATGCAAAAAATATTGTTGTCTCTGGAAGTCATTTTGCTATAAAATAGTTTTGATGCAACAATGAAGAGAGGCATAAGCGCATATTTACGGTATTGTTTTGAGTAGTGATGTCAATAAATGATTAATAATGGAAGATGGCGTTTGAATCAAATAGCCGCTTGTAACACTTATCAGACGAATGGAAGCATTTTGACTGCTTAGGTGTGTTCGACTGAAGCAGTTCCAGTTACGGCTACTATATAAAGATAATACGAAATATTGTATGTTATAAATTATGATTATTAAAGTAGTTTTGTAACAAAGTTTTAATTATCAAAAAATAATGTTTAAATAGGGTTGCCATCTGTTTTCTGAAAAAAGTTTAAAATTTCTATTTCAAATTTAATTGAAAATATTTGTGAGTGTAAAAATTTATTATAAAAAATGAAAAAATTTTAACCAGGGTTGCCATTTAGTTGGAATACATTTTTTTTGTTTGCCAAAATGTTTAGAAATTTTAAACTCACTGAATATCAAGCTATCTGAGAGGAAAATTAATTATACACATTTATAGTTTATTTTAAATAATGTTGCCACCTAATTTTAAATTTTAATTATAAAATATTTTGATATAATATGTGAAATATAGGTTATGAGGCATTCTCTGGAAAAAAAGCCACTTGAAAAAAAGTTCTTTATTTTCTTTGGCAAAGATATATCTTATATTTTTATATGTTTTATTTTAGGTTTTACATATACTATAAGATATATCATTGCCAAAGAAAATAAAGAACTTTTTTTTTCAAGTGGCTTTTTTTTAGAGAATGCCTCTTATACAAAGTTATGAAATTTTGATAATTTTAATTTTATGAATTTTCGAATTCTGAACCCACACTTCTCAGTCGCTCTCTTTTTCAAACTTAAAAATCTAAGACAACCACCGACTAGCGTCCATGCGATGGCCCCTCCCACCGACAGCGTGCGCTTTTAACCGTAAATTGCACCAGAAAAGCGAATGATAAGCACAGTTGGAGCTGGAGTGCTTGCCACAGAACAGCGCGCCGCATGAAAAGCGCAGACAATTGTGCCACATTTTGTGGCACACCAACGCGTCGACGGCGTGGCGCATTGCCAACGGTCGAAATATTTGCTACGCGCTATCTTCATTTGCTTTCGCGCTGTCATGCGCTATGTTGTTGTTGCAAGTAGAGGAGTGTATGTGCTTGTGTGCAATCGGACACTGCCATCGCCATTAAATGCAAATTATTTCATTCCTGTGCCAATTCGCGTTCGCTGGCAGCCGTGTCTCTATTTTTGCATGCCCCACGCTGTCGCTTTAATCTGCCATTCCCCACTTCTATATGTATGTATATGTGTGTATAAGTGCTTGGCGGTGGTCTATGTGTTTGTGCCACAATTACAGCTTCGCCATCGCCGCCGCCGTTGTGGCAATTTGCTTTGGTTGTGCCACTTTTTGTTTAGCATTCAATTGCATTTGCTGCGGCTGTTGCTGTTATTGTTGTTGTTGTTGTTGCTGTTATACTTAAAATCCTGTTATGCTGCACTATATTTTATTGAATTCGCTATTGTTGGCGTTGCTTAGTGCTGCTTTGTTGTTGCTTTTTAATGGTAATAACCGTCGGTTACACTCGCCGCTGGTTGTGATGCATCTACAGCAACAACAACAGCAGCATCATTGGTAAGCGAAACATCAAATTCAGACGTCCAACCGCCACAAATTGGTAACAACAGCTGAACTGGAGCGTCAAGGCAATTTCGAAATTTTCGTTTATTTACTTTGGTTGTCAGCAAATTGTAGCAATGTTGCGCCAAGCGAAATTGCTGTTGAGGTGGGAGAATTCTGTGCACGTTTCTGGGAAAAGGCTGAGGTACTATTGTACTATTTCTATGTTTTTCATAATTTTCGCAAAGTCTGGAATAAGATAGTTGGCGGCTCTCTAATAGGTTAGTTCATTATGTTGATCAGATTTCGGTGGTTTGAACCATTAGGGCTTGCAAATTGACTAAAAATATATTTTTATTCTCTAATGAATAGAAATCCGACTCAGTAAAATAGTTAACATGATTAAAAGACTTTATTGTGGTAAGTCACTTGGGTTAGTAACAGTGGTTTTGCCTAAATGTTGGCAATATGTTTTAGTTAAATTTAATATTATGCATATTCGTTGCCTACATTTAGGAGGTTGTTGCTTTTTTTTAATTAAAATGTCAAAATAATGTTAAAATAAATATTGTAGAATATTTTGAGCCTTTATTTTAATTTTTTGGATAATGTTTGACCCCATGCAGAGTAAGTATATTAAGTTTAGTAACAGTTTGATGGATTTTAAAATTTTTTAAAATTTAATTTTAATTTAAAAAAAAATTTTGAATAATATATTTAATGTTCCGTAGCCTCGTTTATATGAAATAAAGTAACACAAAATTCATTCAATTAATCCAAGGAAAGAATTTCAGCTTCCTACAGCAACAATTCGGTGGGAAAATAATTTATTTAAGCTGTTTGAGCTGCCAAAAAGCGCAGGAAATTCGCTGCCAAGTTTAGTGAGCTTGAAGTAATTAATAAGCGAGTAAAATTGCGCGAGTCTAGCACAAAACATGTGCATGTCTCAACTAAAAAAAAACAACAACAAACAACACAAAAATCAACTCATAATATTTGCATTACTTCAACCCATTCAATATGTGGGTCGCAGTTGTTAGCTTGGCGTGCTGACAGCATCGTTCAAACAACTATTATTTTCTTATTGTTTTTGGTTTTGTTATTTTTTTTTCGTTTCTCTGTTGTATATTTAAGCACTTCTCTGACAACAATCTGTAATAATTTTGCAATTTGTCGAGTTTGTAAACAAAAATACAAATAATTGCCTCATTTCAAGATGCTCTGTGTTATTATGCTGCTTTGCTGTTAATCGTCTAAGAAAGTGTGATTTAGGTCAGCTGATGAACAAAGCATGTGAAATGGGAAGAATTGAAGAAATTTACGGTTTTATGGAATTGAGTTGAGAATGTGTGTTATACTAAAGAGAAAGAGCTGATTTTTGAGTTTTAATTATAATTTAACCACCTAATTAGAATGCAACAATCATAAAATAATTGAATGATGGTAGTTTGGTAGTCTTGAAAAACGTATTTGCCAATATGTTATGAAGAAACTGTTCAATTTTATGTCAGGACAAATATTCCGAAGAACCTCAGGATAAAATAAAAGGAAAGGATCTGAAGTAAAGAGAACTGAAGGGAAGATAATAATTGTGTAGAAGTCTCATTAAGGATAGGCCAGCTCTTGGAACATGCCCCATATTATATAAAATAAACAATTTGAGATTTAACTCGAAGAAACCCTAAGTAATAAGTGATAAGTAGGTACAATCCCAGAAATCTAGTCTTTGGAAAATGTGGACTCTTGGCTTTCTCTGATAAAATAGAATTGAATAATATGGATATAATTTTCTTTCTCAATAAGCAGACGAAATAACAGATTCTATGGATACCTAAGTCTTCTAATAGAACACTTTTCCATAGATCTGTTCCTCCTGTGTTCTCACTAGATATAAAGCTCTAGACAAATGATGTATGAAATGAACAGTGTTAAAAAAGAATAAAAAAAACAAATAAGGAAAGGCTAAGTTCGGGTGCAACCGAACATTTTATACTCTCGAAATTTATTGCTATATTTTTATTAAGATAACATACAATTTCAAATGCCCATATATTTGGTATAAAGTCCAATAGAAAAACGGTATATAGGCTGAGGTAATTCCTGAGCCGATTAAACTCATTTTCATCACCAACATACATTATATCTAAGATTAGACACACTATTAGAAGAAAAAGATTTCCTCTGAATTAAATTAAGATATCTGAGAGATTTACCGATATTTTCGGTGAAAAATTACCATAAGGCACTGAGTTCTTCAAATTAGATATCCGTGGCCTTGAAAAGTTATAGTTCGATTTCGACAAGTTTTTCATTACAGTATTTATGTAAACTTTTATTTCGCTATCTTCATTGGTTCCTAATGTATATTTTATAAACTGAAGGAATCAGATGGAATTCAAAATTGAGTTATATGGGAAGTTGTCGTAGTTGTGAACCGATTTAATACATTTTCCACCGAATTTCATTGAAATCTGTCGAGTAGTTCCTGAGATATGGTTTTTGACCCATAAGTGGGAGATGCCACGCCCATTTTCCATTTTGTAAAAAAATCTGAGAGCAGCTTCCATCTGCTATTTCGTATCTAAAATTTAGTGTTTCTGACGTATTTCGTTAGTGATTTAACGCTCTTTTAGTAATTTTCAACCTAACCTTTGTATGGGAGGTGGGCATGGTTATTATCCGATTTCTTGGGGGCGAGGCCACGCGATCCTTCATACCAAATTTTATTTCTATAGCTTTATTTATGGCTTAGTTATGGCACTTTATGTGTTTTCGGTTTTCGCCATTTTGTGGGCGAGGCAGAGTTCCGATTTTGCCCATTTTCGAAAGCAACCTTCCTATGGTGCCAAGAAATAAGTGTACCAAGTTTCATCAAGATATCTTAATTTTTACTCAAGTTACAGCTTGCACGGACGGACGGACAGATAGACTTTCGGATTAACCCTATATCTAACTCGTTAAGTTTTGGGTGTTACAAACAATCGTTATGTGAACAAAACTATAATACTCTCTTAGAAACTTTGTTGTGAGCAACTTTGTTGCGAGAGTATAAAAATTGTATAGTCGGTCGATTTATTGCCTTCTCCAATGTAGCCTGGGAACTTCCGCCAAAAGAATTTTTCAGTAATGAATGTTGCTTAGATTTTGATCAATTTTTATTCACTTAACATAAATGCGTGCTACTAATAATTAACTAAATTGATTTAAAACAAGTAAGGAAGGGCTAAGTTCGGGTGTAACCGAACATTTTATACTCTCGCAATTTATTTATTTAACTTTATTTATATTATATAATACACAATTTGACCCACATATTCGTCTTATATATTGTATAAAGTCCATTGAAAGTTGGAAACCATAATATTAGGTTAGAAGCACCGAGGTCCTCGTGTTCGATATATGGGGCCTTAAAAACCTATGGTCCGATTTCGGCGATTTTTAGAATGGGGCTGCCACACTATTAACATAGTATTTGTGCAAAGTTCTGCACCGATATCTTCACTAGTACTTACTTTATATCTTGTAAAGTAAACGATTCAGATCGTCTTCAAAGTTCTGGTATATAGGAAGTAGGCGTGGTTGTGAAGCGATTTGGCCTATTTTCACAACATATCATTGGAATGTAAGGAAACTATTACAAACCAAGTTTCATTGAAATCGGTCGAGTAGTTCCTGAGATATGGTTTTTGACCCATAAGTGGGCGACGCCACGCCCATTTTCCATTTTGTAAAAAAAATCTGAGTGCAGCTTTCATCTGCCATTTCTTATGTGAAATTTAGTGTTTCTGACGTTTTTCGTCAGTGAGTTAACCCACTTTTTGTAATTTTCAACCTAACTTTTGTATGGGAGGTGGGCGTTGTTATGATCCGATTTCTTTCATTTTTGAACTGTATTAGGAAGTGGCTAAAAAAAACGACTGCAGAAAGTTTGGTTTATATAGCTCTATTGGTTTGCGAGATATGTACAAAAAACTTAGTAGGGGGCGGGGCCACGCCCACCTCCCCAAAAAAATTACATCCAAATGTGCCCCTCCCTAATGGGATCCTATGTTCCAAATTTCATTTTCATAACTTTATTTATGGCTTAGTTATGGCACTTTATGTGTTTTCGGTTTTCGCCATTTTGTGGGCGTGGCAGTGGTCCGATTTTGCTCATTTTCGAAAGCAACCTTCCTATGGTGCCAAGAAATAAGTGTGCCAAGTTTCATCAAGATATCTTAATTTTTACTCAAGTTACAGCTTGCACAGACGGACAGACGGACAGACGGACAGACGGACAGACGGACGGACGGACAGACATCCGGATTTCAAATCTACTCGTCACCCTGATCACTTTGGTATATATAACCCTATATCTAACTCGTTTAGTTTTGGGTGTTACAAACAACCGTTATGTGAACAAAACTATAATACTCTCTAGCAACTTTGTTGTTGCGAGAGTATAAAAATCCACTAAATTTTCAAATGAAGACAGAAAAATCCAGTAATGACTTACTTCCGCCAAACCGTAAAAAAAAAAAATAAAAATTTTCTTAGTAATAAAATTTAGCAAACTTTTTGCCAACAAAAATTTCTTAAGCTTCCGCAGACAAAGAGACTGCTTAAACGCACTTTCTACCCCTTCATAAGACAATGTCCAGAAAAGAATTTGTCATTATTGCGACAAGAAGTCAGCGGTAGCTGCTTGCTGGTTACATTTCCCCTCAAAAAACATTAATTAAGCTGAAGAAAAACCGGACAACTAACTGTTTAACAGTAGCAAAAGCTCTGAAAGCTACTACACTGCCACTACTCTCTGCATTACATGGGCAGTCTGCGCCGGATGATGTTGTTGAAAAGATGAATGAACTCGTTAATGGCTTTTTAATAATATTTTTAGAAGCACAACAACAAAAAATATAGCTGACCAAAAGTGCTAATTTGCGCAACAACAACAGCAATAAAACATATGTGAGTCTATAAATAAGAATAATAACTTTGGCAGAAATACCAAGAGCCACAAGAAATTAAAAGGTAATAATAAATTAAAGCATGCGACTCAAGCCATGGCTGAGCACTCATCAACGCTAAGCTGTCTTGCGCTCCAAACACTTGAGCAAGCAACGCGGCAGTGATGGACCGACTTGAAAACCACCGACAAATGATTTCAGCATTTTGTTGAATTTTATTTTATTTTTATTTTTGTATTTATTATTTGGCATTTAATTATACATGAATTGGCGTAATTCTCTAATGGCATAATATTAAATATGTTATGATGTGTGGAAAATTGGCACTCACGTTCGGGCAATAAAAATGAGAGAATAGTAAAAAAATAGATGAATTGTAGATTGGCTAAGCGCTTGTGAGTTAGATTAGTTCATTCACAGAATAAGCTGTGGATTTTGAGCTAAGACTGATGTAAATGGTAACCCAGATGGTTTGCAGATTTTTTTCAATGGGGAAACTCTGTTTCAGAATTTAAAATTATTCAGTCGAAAACTCTGTCGCAAGCCTTCTCTTAGATAAAGGTGGTAACTCTACTTATACTATGCATTGTTCTAATAGATTAGAACTATATCTATGTATATCTCAAACAACTCTCATTTGATTTAAGTTCATTATTCTTATATTGACATTTTTTTCCAAACAGCTGGTAACAATCTACGCTCTAAGCCAGTAAGAGAGTGGCTAACATCGTTATCAGTAGCCTCGAACTACTTTATAATCCGATTTGTGTGGGTATTCGTCACTGCGGAATCTGCAAAGCAGATCAACTTGCAAGAGAGGGTACCCTAGCAACACTGACGCCGGAGTGGAAACGTGTGGGCAGTCCGTGGTCCACTTGCACCAGAGCGGTGGACACACTGTCATCGAGTGAACTCGCCAAACGCTGGAGAACGGACTTTACAGTTACTGTCGCTCAGTAAGGCGGAGAGATGACCGCGATCCTTGGAGTGCTTACTGGTCATAGCCCAATAGGCACACAGGCGGTGAAGTTAGAGATCAAGTCCGAAGATAGTTGCCAAAGCTGTTTGGAGGATGAAGAATTGTCCAAGCACTTCCTCCTTCAATGCCCAGCATTCGCCAGACTTAGGTTAAAGCATCTCGGTAGGCATATCTTCGGCGAACCCAACGAAGAGACTGGAATCAACATTAGCCGACTTAAGAATTTTATTATAGAGTCCAAGCGCTTTGTCTCATCATAAGTGTTTAAGTAATCCGTTCAGAATTTTCCGGGTGTCACAATGGACAGTCGAATCTGTCTAAGTGAGATTCTCTGCATCTGCGGAGATCTACCCCGTAACCAAACAGTCTCAAAAATTATGCAGAATCACAGAAACACTGTTCCAATATAGATATAATAGAATTAGTAGATTATAAATCCGTTTAGGAAAGTTCTCCGTTTAGGAAAGTTCTCTCAGCGAAGTTCTCGAGGGATTCTGTTTGAGTTGTGCCAAATATTTTTAGAAGATCCTGTGTTTTATTTGAACTAAAAGTGTCAAACGATTAAGTTATAATGGTCCTAAACTGTAACTTTAAGTGAAAATGTTTTTGATTTTATTATTCAAAACCGCCTCAAGAAATATGCAAAAAATAAATAAATAAATCATTAAGTGTGAATAAATAAATAAGTAATAAATTATACTTTAAACAATAAAATCTTAATCAGTGAAGCGCAAATCAAAGCTTTGTTCCTTGACCATCACGAAAATTTCGATTTGCTTGAGTTTGCTTGACTGATTTTTATGGCCTTTCTTTTGAGGTAACCACCGGATATTCCGTGTTTCTTTTATGCTTTTGCTTTTTTTTTGCACGGTTTGCCAGCGTGATGTCATACAATGCCTGGCGTCATGAAGATTAAAGCAGCTTATAATGTGATATTTGAACGGTTTCTTAAGTCAAGATAATCAGGTGGAAGATCAAATCGAAAAAAATTAAAAAATTTCTACGAGAGTTAGCTTTTGTAAATAAATATTTAACTTAAAATAAACAAATTACACTATCGCAGAATTTAATTAAGAACAAAATGTATAAAAAATTATTAAATTTTAATTCATTTTAAATGTTTATTTACAAGCTGAACCAGTGACTACCCGGAAACCACTAGTGAATTCTATGAACGAAAAATTATATAAAAAAAATATAAAAAATAATAAAAATGTTTATTTTTTGTTTCTTTTACTAAATAGTTGCTTTAAAAACTCAGTTTTCCCCACACTAACAGCCAGTAATCCGCCCTCAGCTCCAAATAAGAACAAAACCCATTAATTAGCTGCGTGTAAAGTGAGCCTAAACAGCAACACTTTCGATTAATCTTCGTCAAAGAAAATTAAAGTAAATAAAGTGTGTTTTTTTAAGCGAAATTCGCTAATCGAAAAGTCTTCGTAACGCACTTATAATAAAAGTATTATATACGTATAATAGTTCATTGGCCAGCGGGAAGCGCGCTTCAATGCGTTTGTCAGCCGCAATTAATTGCTTCGCTGCCAAATTTGTAATATGTAAATGTGTGTATGTGCTCGTATGTAGGTTGTAGGTTGTTGCGTAGTGTTGCGTAACTTGTCGAACATGTGAGCTGTGTAGTGCCAAAATACGTGTCGCGCATAATTAATTTTACTTAATTTATTTTCGAAATATACTATATACATAGTTGTTGTACAGGTATCTACAAAATGTTCTTATTCCACTTTTGCTTTTCCAATTTGCCTCATTTGACGACTTCATTTGCTAATTTGGTAATAACAAGGCGCCTACGCCGAACTTAAAGAGTGCCGGTATTAACCATATGGAGACCCTCCACGTGAGTATTAGTTTGAAAATGTGTATGTGATTTGGTATAAAAAATAAGTAAGATATTTTAATTTGAATATGGAAAATAGAGAAGTAGTATTAGCAATGAATCATCTTAGTATAGTCTTACAAATGGATAATTGTTCTCAGGGTTAGATGGTCGATCCAGATGGAAAAATGGAGAGTCGAATATACATTTATTCCACCTGAGTTCAGTTTCAAAAAATAATTTGGAAACCCACGTTGTGTTTCTAGCAACATGAAGTCATCATTAGGGATGCAAACGGTGTATCGATGTTTTTGAAACATCGATGTTTTCGTCAAAAAGCATCGATGTTAGCCATCGATGTTTCGAATCTAAAAACATCGATCAACGATGTTTTATATAAAAATTTGACTTCACACCTTCACATTTTTTCGGGTATTAACTCGAAACCCTCTATTTAGATACGCTTTATTACAATGGAATTCGATTTCTGTAAAATACGGAGAGTTCGTTAAGGGAATGTGCGTTTGGACAATACTGTGATTATTTACTGATTTTGTTATACAATTTAATTCTGGCGTAGGCTACTGCGTTGGATCAGAGATTCAAATTACTGCATTTTAAAGATGCTATGGCTAAAAGAAATATTTTTTTTTTGTTTCATAAAAAATTCAAAAAATCGCGCTGATACAACGCAATCTTCGGATGAATGTGAAACAGAATACTCGTTTGATATTTGGAACCAGAATAAACATTTGGTCCACCAAAAGGTGAAATGTAAGCCTTTAAATTTATCTACAATTACAGGGACAGAAGGTTGAAGAGAAAGTGTATCTTGGCTGTTACCCCTACCATTCAGAAGCCAATAGAGTTTGGGTTGACATGAATACTGTGTTTCCGGAGTTGTATAAATAGGCTTTTTAATGTTTACACATTGTGGCCACTTCAGTGCCGAATAAACGATCGTTTTCTAAACCCAGGGCAACTATCAAGCAGAAGTAAAATCGAAAAAAATTACAATGAAAAAACTTTCCATGTCGTTGTTTTGAAATTCTGTTATTTATTGAGAAAAAACTATAACAGACATACATATAATGCTAAGTGAAATAAAATGTATCAACTTAAGATGTACTACATTTCATTTATTTATGCTTCTGCTTCTGTATTCCTTAGCTTTTCACACAAAATTTAAAATAAGTTAAAAAAGTTAAAAAAAACATCGATGTTTTAGTGGCCGATGTTTTTGATTTCGATGGGTTTTGAAGAAACATCGATACATCGAACCATCGATGTTTCATTTCACGATGTTTGCATCCCTAGTCATCATCCATCTCGAACAGAGGATAAGTACATGTAGAATAACTAAGCAGCGCAACTAGGTTGGTAGACCCTAGCAGATCAATATACTATATTGAATCTGTGAAATATTTTATGAAGAAATATAAAAATACTCACAAGCCAGTCGGTAGTCTATCATGAAAAAAATTATTTGATTCAATTATTAAGGTGAGAAAGAATGCTAGATGCTTAGAATTCTTTATGAAAATGTATTGGTACATTTGAAGATCTTTAAGGCTACTTTCTTCACCCGAGTTTTTATGATTTAAAGTCGGGGTAGATCGTCCTTAGCATGGAATGGAATGGCATTTCACCATTGTTCTATATAATACAATTCATATATTTTTGCATTGCAGTTAGAGATATAAAAACATGCTTGACGGTTGTAAATTCCTGCAGGGTATGTTCACACAACATAATTTCTTTGCTACAAACCACATGCCAGGTTATTTGTGGTACAGCTAAAAATAGAACTAGACGCCAGCAAAAGCAATTCAATCAATCGTCAGGTAATCAAACAATTTTGCACGTAATTCTCGTATTGCCTTACAGTTTCGCTTTTCACTTCGCAATGCAAGAATGAATATTTTATATCCATACATATACATAGATATAATAAGATAATGGTCAATTGACCCCGGGTTTCTACTTTAAGGAGTATATATATATATATATTTATGTGTGTTTGCTGGGGTAAAACAACAAAAAATATGCGAATTCCAATAGGATATTAAGCGCACCCAACTTGGATATATACTAAAGATATATAATATACATAATTTATGCACATAGATGTGTGTGTGTGTGTGTGGTAGTAGTAAGTGCGTTAGTCATATAAGAATGCATATATTGCATAAATTAGTATGTGGCAAGAGCATACCTTGAACAGTAACTTGCCACAAAGAATGTCTGCAATGCATTCCCTATTTTTTATACACTTCATAGTATATTTCTCCCTGCAACATGCCATGCGCTTGTATATAACACTTCTATCATTCTCACTTTTTATTATTATTTTTTATGAAAAGGAATTTCAGACGCTCTTTGCTGCCGTTGCCACTGCCACTGCAACTGCGCGCCCAACCACTTGATTTTCAATTATTTCAGAATTTTTATTATTTCTCTGAATTCAACGTATGCGGCTAATATTAGCACAGGCTGCAACGGAAATGTTGAAAAAAGGAATAAATAAGTAAATAAAACGCAACAAAAAGTGAGTGAGTGAGTGATAAAGTGTGTAAATGTGAAAGAGGTGTCGAAAGTTATCGCGTTTGGTGCGTTCATTCGAGATACACGCACTCGAAATTGCTTTTAGGCGTTGCCTACAGCATCGCTGAAAAATTACACACACGTACACACAAACACATGCATAAAGGTATGCTTAAAAGAAGAAGTTGTGTAGCATTTGCATTGCATTTCCAGAGTCTGGCTGTCTGCCACAATGCATTTGCGGTAGGGATTTTGCATTCGCGCAATTAACCAACACTGACAGCTGGCGATAGGCAAACTTTTGCTGCTTGGCCGATACATGAATTATTATTTATTTTCTTACATATGTATGTATGCTTACATACATACATACATACATATGTATATTTAAATGTGAATGTGATGTGAGCTCTAGAAGCATCTATTAGGCTCTGCTAGGTATTTGGTTGTGGTAGGTATGTAAATTATTAAAAAATTCAAGAAATACCATTAAATTATAAATATTATTTTCGAAAAATTATAAAAATGTTTGTTTTTTGTTTTTGGAAATATTGTATGTATATTAACTTACGTTACAATGATTCCAGCTTTTAAATGCCTCCAGTATAACCAAACTGCAAAGAGAATAGAAAATAAATGATATGAGAAAATTTTTTCACATACTATCTAACAAAATCTGTTAAGCTAACTATGAAATTTAAAATGAATTATTAAAAAAAAATAAATTTAAAAAATACGAGAGTAAACAAATAATGTTCGGGTGCAGCCGAAAATTTGAGACTCTTGTAATTTGTAAGAAGCGAAGGGAGATAAATATTTTTATGTATCTCACGGTAATATGTGAGAATATTCGCAAATTATAGACAAAAAATCCAAAAATCTATGAAAAAACAAGTAAGGAAGGGCTAAGTTCGGGTGTAACCGAACATTTTATACTCTCGCAATTTATTTATTTAACTTTATTTATATTATATAATACACAATTTGACCCACATATTCGTGATATATATTGTATAAAGTCCATTGAAAGTTGGAAACCATAATATTAGGTTAGAATGCTATCCTCGTATTGACCGATATATGGGGCCTTAAAAACCTATGGTCCGATTTTGGCGAATTTTAGAATGGGGCTGCCACACTATAAACATGGTAAATGATGGCAAAGTTCTGCACCGATATCTTAACCTAGTTTTATTTTCCAGCATTATCAGAAACGATTCAGATCGTCTTCAAAGTTCTGGTATATAGGAAGTAGGCGTGGTTGTGAACGATTTGGCCTATTTTCACAAGATATCATTGGGATGTAAGGAAACTATTACAAACCAAGTTTCATTGAAATTGGTCGAGTAGTTCCTGAGATATGGTTTCTGACCCATAATTGGGCGACGCCACGCCCATTTTCCATTATGTAAAAAAATCTGAGTGCAGCTTTCATCTGCCATTTCTTATGTAAAATTTAGTGTTTCTGACGTTTTTCGTTAGTGAGTTAACCCACTTTTAGTAATTTTCAACCTAACTTTTGTATGGGAGGTGGGCGTGGTTATGATCCGATTTCTTTTGTTTTTGGACTGGTGCTTGGTGGCACATAAAAAACGACTGCAGAAAGTTCGGTTTATATAGCTCTATTGGTTTGCGAGATATGTACAAAAAACTTAGTAGGGGCAGGCCACGCCCATTTGTATATTACATCCAAATATGCCCCTTCATGGTGCGATCCTTCATACCAAATTTTATTTCCATAGCTTTATTTATGGCTTAGTTATGGCGAAAATGTGTTGTACGGTTTTCGCCATTTTGTGGGCGTGGCGGTGGTCCGATTTAGCTCAATTTCGAAAACAACCTTACAATGGTGCCAAGAAATAAGTGTACCAAGTTTCATGCTCAAGATATCTTAATGGTTTTACTCAATGTTACAGCTTGCACAGACGGACGGACGGACAGACAGAAAAAATTCGGATTTGAACTACTTCACCCTGATCACTTTGGTATATTTAACCCTATATCTAACTCGTTTAGTTTTGGGTGTTACAAACAACCGTTATGTGAACAAAACTATAATACTCTCTTTAGCAACATTTGTTGCGAGAGTATAAATATTAGGATTAGATATATGGGCACTAGTTCAAGATTTGAACCAATTCCATTAAAATCTACATTTACATCTTATATCACCTTTCGTAGGCAAAAAACTACAGAATATTCGAGTCAATATCTGAATTTAACTTTTTTCTAATGCTATCCATATTCAGTGTAAAGTCAACCCGAAGTTCGAATACCACACCATTAGGTAAATGATGGCTAGTAAATTTTTGAACCTATTTTGTCCAGCATTATCAGAAAAAATAATCATTTGATTTCATTAAGATGTTTCGCAAATTTACCAATATTATTGGTGGAAAATTATACATAGTCCAGCGAATAAAAAGACAGCGACTACGCTGGCTAGATCATGTTGTTCGAATGGACGAAAGTGCTCCAGCTCTGAAAGTCTTCGATGCAGTACCTGCTGGTGGAAGCCGAGGAAGACCTTTACTCCGATGGAGGAACCAGATGGAGAAGGACCTGTCGTAACTTGGTATTATTGGGATGCGTCGCGCGCTATTGTGGACTCGGCCATAATATAAGCGGTGTCTACGCCAGTCAAGAAGAAGAAGAAGAATAAAATTAGACATAACCATTCAGGTCCTTATTTTGGATTTCTGGGGGCTTGAATTTTAGGTGATGCCACAATTTGGAGGCTATATTTTTATATACCATAGGTGTGGCTGTATTCCGATTTAAAGCTGTCCGATAAGAATGTCAAAGCACTATTCCACCAAATTTGGAAGACCAAAGCGTGAGATTTCACCTAAAAGTGAGCCTTAGTTTTACTTTTCTAAATTTTTACATTAAAAATAAGCCACGTTTAATTTAAATCCTTCTGCATTTCAATACTAACAACTCATCATAATTGTAGTAACACTAAATACTTTCTCCATTTTTCAGCATTGATTAAGCTACATATATTAAGTAAGCACTTAAAACTATCTATATAATAAAAGTATCTATATGAATTAATAAATTACTTTGTTATCTAGCAGACACATAAAATAGCGCAATAACTCAAATAGAAGTCAAATAAAAATTAATTAAGTAACAAAATGTTTATATTTAACTTAATGTATCCATATATTAATATGCTTTTAATAGCAAAGTACGTTTTAACATGCACATGCGCACACATGGAGCACCATGAGTGAGTAAGCACACATATAGACTCACTCGTTACACACTAGTCACCGGGGACCCACATAAATGCTTTTACAGCAATGCTCATTTGACTTGCACATAAGCCACATGTAAGTCAGAGCAAATATACCGCATAACAAAAATGAAAAAATGAAAAATACAAAAAATAGAAAAATGTAAGCGAATAAAAACGCAACAGTGATGTGCGAGAAATGCAATAAATACTCGTACGTGGCATGCGCATGCGCAAGGTCTGCGCACACATATGTAGCCGGACAATCAGTAAGCAGCGCATTTTGACGTTTTTTATAGAGGCTGTCAAAACGTTTAGTCCGTTGAGTGAATTAACGCGCCAAAGCCACAGTTGTTGGCCGCAACAACTGGCCTGGCAGGCGAAGGGCTGCGTAAGCTACATACAAACAAACGCATTTATGTATGTTTGTTTGTGCGCTCATGCTTTCATGTCAAATGCACATAAATTCTATGGCATGCCATTTACCGCCAGCATACGATTACCGGTGTTGCTGATTCGCGCATGCGCATCACTTAAACGCAGCCAAAGTCCATAAATGGTCAAAGCTCAAATATTTATTTCAGCACATTATGCGCCGCATTGACGTACAGCATTGCGCATATTTCTAAGCACACACACACAACTCAATGTATATTATGGTATGTATGTGGCATACTAGCCAGTCGAATCTTCATCTGCGTTGTATACTTTGTTGTGTGGTGTCCCTGCCACCGCCACCACCACCTGCTGCGTCAGCGCTTGCTCCTGTTTCGGCGCTGCGCATGCCACAAAGGGCTGATGGCGTCAATGTTGCCCATATTTTCCCTCATCGGCGGCTGTTATTCTTAAGTACCGCCGCCCCTTTTGCAGCTGCGCGCAAAGAATTTCTTTCCACACGCACTTGTGAACCCGCGAAATTATTATTACTTCTCAGTATTGCTATGCGAAGCGAATGGCTTGACTTGATTTATCTTAAAATTGCTAAAGGGCACGAGAAATTCTGCGCGTTCAATGTGTGATATGCGCTTATTGGTTACTGTTGTTGGAAGAAGTAATGTTGGTTAACATATGTATTGCTTTTGTTTTTGATTTTTTTTTTCACTATTTAGCTTATTTTTTTTTTAATTTTCAGGCATGTTAAATGTTAAATGTTAAATGTTAAATGTTAAATGTTAAATGTTAAATGTTAAATGTTAAATGTTAAATGTTAAATGTTAAATGTTAAATGTTAAATGTTAAATGTTAAATGTTAAATGTTAAATGTTAAATGTTAAATGTTAAATGTTAAATGTTAAATGTTAAATGTTAAATGTTAAATGTTAAATGTTAAATGTTAAATGTTAAATGTTAAATGTTAAATGTTAAATGTTAAATGTTAAATGTTAAATGTTAAATGTTAAATGTTAAATGTTAAATGTTAAATGTTAAATGTTAAATGTTAAATGTTAAATGTTAAATGTTAAATGTTAAATGTTAAATGTTAAATGTTAAATGTTAAATGTTAAATGTTAAATGTTAAATGTTAAATGTTAAATGTTAAATGTTAAATGTTAAATGTTAAATGTTAAATGTTAAATGTTAAATGTTAAATGTTAAATGTTAAATGTTAAATGTTAAATGTTAAATGTTAAATGTTAAATGTTAAATGTTAAATGTTAAATGTTAAATGTTAAATGTTAAATGTTAAATGTTAAATGTTAAATGTTAAATGTTAAATGTTAAATGTTAAATGTTAAATGTTAAATGTTAAATGTTAAATGTTAAATGTTAAATGTTAAATGTTAAATGTTAAATGTTAAATGTTAAATGTTAAATGTTAAATGTTAAATGTTAAATGTTAAATGTTAAATGTTAAATGTTAAATGTTAAATGTTAAATGTTAAATGTTAAATGTTAAATGTTAAATGTTAAATGTTAAATGTTAAATGTTAAATGTTAAATGTTAAATGTTAAATGTTAAATGTTAAATGTTAAATGTTAAATGTTAAATGTTAAATGTTAAATGTTAAATGTTAAATGTTAAATGTTAAATGTTAAATGTTAAATGTTAAATGTTAAATGTTAAATGTTAAATGTTAAATGTTAAATGTTAAATGTTAAATGTTAAATGTTAAATGTTAAATGTTAAATGTTAAATGTTAAATGTTAAATGTTAAATGTTAAATGTTAAATGTTAAATGTTAAATGTTAAATGTTAAATGTTAAATGTTAAATGTTAAATGTTAAATGTTAAATGTTAAATGTTAAATGTTAAATGTTAAATGTTAATGCCTCCCCGCCTCGCTAATTACTCAATCTTAACACCGATTTAAGAGATACAGTTTTTATTTCTGTTGCTCATTTTATCGCCTAGCGCCATAACAGTAAATCGATAAGCTAACTACCAGCCTCTGTACATTTTACTGTTTTTCCCAGCGATTATCGTGGGTTACATTATTTCCTGTCACTGCCGTTAGCGCTTTGAATTATTACGATTGCGACTAAGCAATGTCGATTACAGTGCAATGTAATATTACACTGTTAGAGTGTGTGTGTGTGTGTGTAAAGTACTGCATAAATTTCACCTCGTAAAGCAGATAGCATTGTGCAACATACCATTTTGCATGCTCAATCCAGCACTTAGTTCCCATTAGCTGGTTGTTACGGCCAAACATTATTCCATATAAGCCTTCACTCATACATATATACATATATACAGTATGAATATAAGGCATACCTTTGAGAGTGGTTGCTGTTGTTGTTAAAATTTTGCAGCAGCAGTTCATCAGTCGGCGGTTCGTCGGTGGTGGTCGTTGGCAAAACGTTCAAATGCCCGCCAAACAGTCAAATGGCTGTTGTAGAGAGAAGGCAACAACATTATTAAGCTAATGATATGCCATTAATTTTATTATAATAAGCCTTTCTTTTTAGCCAAGTCAGCAAATCAGCCAAATCCCTGGTTAAGTCAAGGCTTGCAGCTATAAAATGGGGTTGACTGCGGCGCTCCCGTTGCTGCCGATATGTTGTTGTAAAGTTCGTTGTTTTTTCTCTTAGTTTGCGCTATCGCTCCTACTGTTGCGATGATAAATTATATGCTGAAGTGTTCATCAACAGCTTAACTGATTTTTTATCGCTTTTATTACATTACTTATACTTTTTTTGTATTTTTTTGTTATTAGCTTATTTTTGTTGTTGCTTGGTTCTTTTACATTCAACAGTCATTTCTTTTGCATTACTCTCTTTGCTGGCAAATTTGTTTCACTCTTTTTCTGCAACAACAATAACAACTGTTACTGGCCATCTCTGATCTTCATTGTCTTCACTCGATTTGACCCAAATATGTGCTGATAGCTGTCCATTCAACTCGTTCAGCTCATTTACATGGAAACCGTTGATAATTTTTGTATCCAAAAGTGGGTAAATTACAACTATATTACGGTGTTGCTATTGCGCCAAAGCGAGTGTTGTATAGAGACTCTGTAGTCAAATGAGTTGTAAAAATAAAATAAGTGTAGCGGTGATTTGTTAAAGAAAAAAAAATGTTGAAAAAAGAAAAATTTTGTTTTTTTATGCTTTTATGACATAGCTAAGCGTTCTATTATTTTTCAATTATTTCCACTGAGAAAAGTTCTCTGATCTGTGAAATATTCGAAAATTGCATAGCAGATACAGTTTGTGGACTCAACGCCAAATTCCGTTCTGGACTAGTAAAACTCAAAAACTCGATAATATCTACTTAACAGTAACACTCGTTAGCCAACTTGGTCTAAAAATACAAATATATAGATGAGTGTCTCTTAGTTATAACTTCACATCCACTTCTTTACCTAAAATCTATTTATACCCATACATAAAGACACAAAACCCATTTGTCCTACTCCACATGTCACCGCTTGGTAAATATCATGCTGTACTATCAGCCACTGGTGACACCTACCAAACCAAAACAAGGTCCTTCTCTCTGTGTTATTACTATACTGTGTGGCTACTAAAGCACAAAGAGGACCCCACGTGTTGTGAGTATAGCAACTTTAATTAAAATTTAATGTTTTCATTATTTTTTATTTACGATATGCGATAGCGCTGCAGAATCACCAATGCAAGTGGACTTGATGCTATAGTGGCTAAAGTGGCAAAAGTAGAGTGGCAGTGTATGTATGCATGTCGCAGAGTAGCCTGCAACATGTCTAGCAACATGAGTAAATGCGAAAGCGAAGCATTGTTCGGTTTACAAGTGTAGCGTTGCTCGTAAATTCAGAAACTGCATGTTGCTGCCACAAGCAGCAATTTATGATTTCAACAAAACCAGCGGTATGTAACAACAATAACAAATAACAAATAATAAAATAGACGTTGTTGGTGGTATTAATACTAGAAATTTATAAAAAGGGGCTTATTGATCATAAAAATTGTGTGGCAAGGTCCGCTTCCATTTGCCTTTTTTGTTGTGGTGGGTGTCTATTTTTATTGGAGTGCATTTATTTAAAATTTAAATAAATTTCAACTCAATTACATATAAACATTGCAAGTTATAACTGACAGCGACTGGTCACTGACTACTTTGCCACAATCTAGACTTAAACAAAATATTTTATAGATAAATTCTGCAACCAAACTATCGTCAGTTACTCTTCATGCACGATTGACATTTCCAGTTCAATAATTTTCGAAAGAAAAGCAAATATGCTGAAATGTTGCTGCATACTTTCACGTAGCAACATGTTGCAGAGAAACGCGCGATGCAGCTACTTTACTTCCATAACTTATTATATCACTTTTTATGCTAAAAAATAAAGCCAGATAATATTATGATTATATTTATTATATGAATATATGTATATTTAAGCTGTTGCACACAACTGCACTTGCCTCGCTACACCACCGGCTATAACCAACACTGCGCACATCCTCCACGAAGTTCGTTCTATACTTGCTAGCACTACCTCAGCTCTTCTGTTTTCTGCCTTCGTTGGCTACACATTTGAATTGAATTGTCAACTTCTGCCATCTTTATCTATATATATATATACATGCATATATGTTTATAAGTATGTATATGTAGACATTTGCATAATACCATTGGCTCTTTAAACATTCTATAACATTTCGTTTTGATTTCATTTTATATTTTCTATGCATTTAATAAAATTTTATTAAGTCATAAAAATCTTTAACAATGCGCATGCCGGTAGAATACCCTCATACTTATATACATAAAAGGAAGTGAGTCCGTGTCTTAGATATCGTCACTTGGGATACATAAATACATGTGGAATTTATGTTAAAATGCTATAGAATTGTCTTTGCTTTGACTGAGCTCGATTTCGTTTCGTGGATAGAGGCAGGAAAGTAGACTTTGTGTAAGCATTTGAACCAGGAAGCTGTTTGTGACACTCTGAGCATTTGTTAGTACAGGTACTACTTTGTCAACATTCGAAATTCCAATAGTAATGGTATTGATAATTGTAATTGTAATTGTAATGGTATTGCTAAGTTAATGATATAAGTAACTTTAATGGAATTGGTAATGTAATGGTATTGCTAAGTTAATGATATAAGTAACTTTAATGGAATTGGTAATGTTAATGTTATTTGTAATTGTAATGGTACTTATAAAAGTAATGTTATTGGTAATTGTAATGGTAATGTTAAGTTTAATGTCATTGGTAATAGTAATGGTACTGATAATGGTAATGATATTGATATGTGTAATGGTGTTGGTAATTGTAATGGTATTGGTAATTGTAATGATATTTGCAATTGTAATGGTAATTATAATTGTCATGCTATTGGTAATTTTAATGGTGTGGGTAATTTTATTGGCATACGTAATTGGAATTGCATTTATCATTGTAATGGTGTTGATAATTAATGGAATAATAATAATGATAACGTTAATGTAAGTAAATATTCAACTAGATTTTCGGTTATGTTAAAATTTTAAACTATTTAATGGTTTTTATAAAATGTTGGTGACTCAAACATAATAACGCAATCGGCTCGACAGCAAACTTTTAATAAACCAACCTATTTGTGCATTTTAAGTATCGCATAATTACACTACAACTACTTGTATTTAGTTATTAAAATTCATTACCAACACATTTTGAAACTCACGAATTTTCGATTTCATTCAATATTCACCGAATACTGTTAAATTTATTTAATGTTTATAAGCATCAAAAATTCAACGCACATAAGAAATTAGCAAAACGAAACATGTCATAGCAACTTTATAAACAATAACTGGCTAGCAACTGCCTTTCGTCAGGCCTTTCCCACGTCCAATAAGGAATGCCCAACCACAAAGGTCCCTATGGCGGCATATACAAACCGACATGTATGCTGTTTATATAGATACGCTATTTATATAAATATATTTTTGAAAAAATGACACTTTTTATATGAACACATAACAACTAAATAGTCAAGTAGTACTGCTTGCCTTTATTGAGTTGTTGGCGTCATTTTCTCGGTATGTGTACGAGTATTTTGTTGGAAAAACAGTAGCTGACCGGCTTTATATTGCTCACGTTTTGTGCAGTTCACTTTTTGACTTGCACTGAAAGTCTCAAGTCATGTCTGTGTACTGATATTTTGCTTTTGTTTGCGGGTTATTCACACAGCCGTAACACAATTCCGTCAATCATGCGTCCACATTAGTTAGCGATTTCATTTTGAGTTGACGTGTTTTGTTATTGTTTTTTTTTATATATTTATTAATATGCACATGGCGTGCGTAATGTAACTGAGAAAGGAGGAAAATGTTGTGAGTACACACTTTGTTATATACTCAAGCCGAGAAATATTTTATAGAGGCGTTTATAAACAACTTATTACTTTCAGACTTATAATAAATTCAACAAGAGTTAGATAACGGTTTATATGTCATGTCATATGTTATCACGAACAAATCAAAATGATCAAAGTATAAAGCGATTAACATAAAATCACTATGAAAAGCAGCAGAAGTACTAAGTACTTTAAATTACTATATATTTTAGTAATTGTACTTATATATATAGTCCATTGATAATGCTAGTTGTAATCAAAGGACTTGCTTCTGTTCAGAGTAATCAGAATTATTTTAATGCAAGTAATGATTACATTAATGGTACTGTATGTAATGATTATGATTTGTTGTTATTTTTATTGTAGTGAACTTAAAGAGTAATAATAAAATATATTTTATGAACAAAACAATTAATTCTAAAAGTAATTGCATTTGCTTTCTTAATGGTAATGTTACTAGAAAATGAAAATGGTAATGGTAATGGTAATCATATAAAAAATTAGAATTGTAATGGATATAAAAAATCTAAATGCATGGTAATCAAAAATTTAATGGTACTGGAACCAGTAATTCTAAAGCGATGATAGTAATTGAAGGAATGGTAATAAAAGTAATTGATATAAAATTCTAACCACAACCCATTATAAGCTATTTTTGCAACAAAAACTAAAAAATAATAAAAAAATAAGAGAAAAAACATATTGAATATATTTGCAAAATTCTTGGAGTTGATAAAATACCTATTTGAGACCAAGATGCACATTTTGGAATTTGGGATGAATATTGAGCGAAATGCCGGAAAGTATTTTCGAAAGCATTAAATAAAACCCAATTAAAAGTAATGTAAATATATAACTTTCAACCTTCCTACATAAAGGTCTGTCCTTTCAAGTGACGTAGAATAAAATGTACAAATTATGTAACAGCACTACACATAAAATTTAATTTCATAATTCGTTCAACAAAGTCATAAGAAATATATTAAAATCACATTAACCCAATTCAATGAGCGTAAACAGTTATTTATTTATTATTTTTTTTTTTTTGATATTACAAAGATTACAGATATTGTACGTGCAACAAAGGCACACCCACGGCAATGATACGCGTGCATAATATTCGCAACGCTTGTGCGAGCGTGCAAAGCGTGTACAATGATTTTGCTTTTGAAGCCTGAATATCATATCGATAGCAGAAATCAAAGTAAAAAATCGTGTGAGTTCATTGTGAAACAATCAACGCCAGCAGCGGGAGGGCAAATAACTCACAGTGAGCCTGGATACACACACGCACATAAATTTACATACGCACACAAAAAGCACCGCGTTAAATCTTCGTATCAAAAATCGAATTATGAATTGGTATGAAATTAATGTCTGTCATGTTCAACATAAATTCATGCTGTGCCAGTGTGGCGGCCAATAAAAGCACAGAAGTGGTATGCAGAGCAGCAAAGTTTTACATATTTACATATTATCTAAGATGTGTGTATGTGTGTGAGTGCACTGTTAAACACTTGTTTGCATTAGTAAGAAGTTCATGTGCCCGCACTGTAGTGCTGTACTTGCTAGGCACATCGATCACCATCAGTATGTTGCTAGCGCATGTTTGTACACATGTTGCAGGCGGTAAATGACATTTTGAGGGGAATTTATACGCTTGTGTGCGTGCGCTCATAATTCACCGCTCATTAGTCATACATATAAATTAGTTTTAATGCGTAATTCGACTTTTTGGCATATGTGGAGCAGAGTGAGGTCTTTTTGGTGGTAATAGAAAATGAAAGAAAAGAAAATTATTGAGATTTATGTAATCGGTAAGGCAAATAAGTAATAAATTAACTTCAGAATAAGGGGTTATATTTCAAAAAGTCACTAAATATTCGAGATTTTATATGTTAAGTATGATCTTTGCAACTTGTTGATGAACCATTCGTATTTATACATAAATCCTAAGCCACTTTACTACTCTAAGAAAGCCACATACAAAATGTAAACCACATAAAATTCAAATTAACAGTTTCTAATATAATGAAAATATCACGGCTTATATAAATCGAATGAAATTTCTCATTACTCATCTAAAATAAATTTTCACAGATATCTCGAAATATCAGCAGTCGGCCGGAAAGATTATCAATTTTTTTAACATTGTACCTTTAGGTTTAAGTTTCGATAGTGACCTCTCTACAGATATTGTATGTAGGTCTCACTTTCAAAGTTGAAATACTGGTCCGGTCAGGAGGACCTCTTATGTATCTATGAAGAGCTTTGATCTTACCACAGATCCATTCGGACTAGAATTCTAAGATCGCTTCCAGCCGATTCGTGCGGTTCACAGAAGGGAATTCATCAACTTAAGTCAAGCACATGATTCCTAAGATATTAGTAGCAGAGGTTCAATTGGCACATATGAAATATAATCAGACTATTATTGTATATATATATGTACGTATGATACGTTCTTTAATATAATTGTCTTCACGAGCTCTCCGAACTAAGTCGTAGCTATGCTCCATTACTCATCCTAGATAAAAAGCTGATGAAATATTCTACGATTTTTGGTATAGAATCTAAGGTCGACTGAACTATGAAAACTCTTACTGGTTCGGATGAATCGGAGCCAAGAATTTAGGCTAGAAGGCAAACCTACTCGATTAATACAAGACTGTAAACAATTAAAGCTTGCCTGATTACTTATTCTTGGAATTATTTTTTATGTAAACTTCATACCTTGCTGACACATTATATACGATTTTATGAAATCATATCTATTTGAGTATCAATAAAAAAACACTCGCCATTATTTACACTCGATTTCTAATATTTCAACACATTTATATTATTATTACACTTCTATACTTCTATACTTCTTTAATTTATCTTTTTTTACCTTTTTCTTTTTGCATTTCTTTGCCTCCGCATTGTTTTAGATTATTGACTCTTGATTTATGTGATAAAGCTTGAGCGTTTGAGCCGCTCACTGCTTACGCCTTCAACAGCGCATAAAAACAGCCCGTGGCAATAAGTAGATAATGTTTATTTGTTGTTTTTGATATTCATATACAATTTCAACAGTGTAGGCTTACAACTAGACAACGTTTGCGGGTGCTAAGTAACGCGTGCGCAGAACAACGAAAAAGCGAGAAAAAACAAGAATAGCAGCCAAAGGCGTTAGACAAGTGATTTGTTGTGAGCATTTGTAAAAGTTTTTGAGGCATGTTAAGTTGTTAAGCGATACAGTACGCAAAACTCATATGTATAAACAAACACTTATGGGTAAGAGCGTGGTAAGCTATTGAGCTGAAAAGTGGCAAAAGCATTGAGCTTTTATGTAGAGAAATGTGTCGCCTTTTCTGTTTTTTTTTCGTAATTAAGTAGCTGTAGTTTTGTGATGAATGAAGGTAGCGAAAAGTCAATGATATCCAGATAGTGTATAGAAATAATAATAATTCAAAAAGTTATAAGCTGTTTATTAGCATTTCTTTTGCGGCATGAAAAAAATTCGCAAAAATTAACTTTGAATGCTGGAATATTTTTGTTTTTTTTTTGCTATTCATAAAGAAATTTTTGAGTCATTCAATAAGATTATTATTAAATTTTTTTTTTTTGCGAATATATTCCTTGCTGCTTTCATATTTATTTTTTATTATTTTTGTTACTATTTTCGTCGCCCTCCCTTTGTTATTCTGTGGCCGTTGAACTCTTACGCAGATGCTAATCAATTTCTGCACTCAAGCTTTAAATAAAAATATGCTTTTTCACACAACTACAGTGGAATACAATGCGTTTTTGTTTTCTCCTTCAAAAAACAGTAACCAATAATTACCTTTCATCGACTGTATTTTGCATAAGCCGACAGCCGATTTGAGCGCGATTAGAGATTCGATGAATAGGAAATGTCGGAATATTTTGCATAAACACGCACATTTAAGTGGAAAAAGTATACAAAACATATATTTAAAAGAATAAAAGTACAGGAAGCTTATTACATAACTTTCAAACGTACAAGAAACAAAAAAAACTATTTTGTGTATAGAGATAAATATAGATATTAGTGTCTTCGCGTCTCACTTAGGGTGTTTGAACTGCCGGTCTAATAGACTTTCGTGAAAAAATAAAAAAATTATATCCAGAAAATATTTAAAATTAAAACAAGTAAGGAAGGGCTAAGTTCGGTTGTGACCGAACATTCACCAATTTTTGGCGTATTATTAGAAGAAACTAGAAACTAATTGGGCACAACATTGCAGTTGGATGCTAATAAAGAGGGAACGTGCAGATATCTAATAGATAAACATGCTGTTGATACGGCTAAATCACAATGGAAACAATCAACGACTTGTTCCGTAAGTAGACAGACGTGGCCTGAGTGGAGTAAGAGCCACACTTGTCGCTTATTGAAATTCAAGAGGAATGACACAAGAACCCTTGTAGGGGTGTTAACGGGACACTGTCTGATTGGCAGACACGCCAGCAGACTGGGGTTACCTTGTAACGATTACTGCTGAAGCTGTCAGGAAGAAGAAGAGAAGAAACGATTTCTATGTGGATGTAAGGCTCTGTACAGGAAAAAAATTGCAACTATTGGACGCGGTTTTCTCGAAGATGTGGGTGAAGTTGCTCATATTAAATTGTGTGAACTTTTTCACTTTATTAAGACCACAGGGTGGTTCAAAGATGACTCTATAGTGTGAGGGATCACAGTCCCAGTGGTGTCCCAATGGGCCTCCAAAAGGCCTAGGTGCGTCGTTTTGACAACCACATAACCTAACCTAACCTATTAGAAGAAAAATATTCGCTACAAATTTCTTCAAAATATCTGATCGACTTACACACATTTTCGGTAAAAAAAATATTACAAGAACTGAGGTCCTCTTGTTCGATATATGGGGTCTTGAAAACCTATGAAATGTAAAATAAAATGCAGTATTTATGCAAACTTCTGTTTCGATATCTGCACTAGTGCTTACTGTATATATTGTAAAGTAAACGATTCAGGTCGACTTCAAAGTTCTGGTATATGGAAGTAGGCGTGGTTGTGAAGCGATTTGGCCTATCATTGGAATGCAAGGAAAATAGTACAAACCGAGTTTCACTGAAATTGGTCTAGTAGTTTATGAGGTATGATTTTTGATCCATAAGTGGGTAGAGCTACGCGCATTTAAAATTTTGTATACCAATTTGGTTGCAGCCCTTCGTTACAATCTTTATAATGAAATTTAAGGTTTCTGGTGTATTTCCTTACTTAATTAAATCATTTTTAGTAGTTTTTTAGTAGGCAGGCGTGGTTACTATCCGATTTCCTCCATTTTTGAACTGTATAAGGGAGTACCTAAAGGAAAATACTCTGGAGAGTTTAGTTGGTATAGCTCTAGTAGTTTATGAGACAAAAAATAGGGAGTAGGGTCACGCCCACTTCCCCAAAAAAATTACATCCAAATATGCCCCTTCATAGTGCGATCCTTTGTACCTTTCATTTTCATAGTTTTATTTATGGCTTAGTTATGACACTTTATGTGTTTTCTGTTTTTGTCAGTGGCTCGATTTCGCCCATTTTCAATGTGCCAAGGAATATGTGTGCCAAGTTTCAACCCTGATCACTTTGGTATATATAGTACCCGGAAATTCTCATGGATAAAAATATAGAACAAAGAGTTTGTGTGAAATTTTGTGTTTCAAATGAAATTTCTTGTGCCAAAACGTTGGAAATGTTGAAAAAAAAAAATTTGTTGATTCAACCATGTCGAAAACTCAAGTTTAGTTTAGGGTAAATCGTTCAAAGAGGGACATATAAAAATCGCAATGCACACTAAAGGTTGACTTGTTACTAATGACGAAGTAAATAAACTAAATGAGACATAGCAATAAAAATTTACAGAATAGTGGCTGACAGTTGTATAACTCTATATCTAACTCGTTTAACTAACTAAACTATTATACTCTCTTAGCAACTTTGTTGCGAGAGTATAAAAAACACACTCAACAACTGTTCCTAACTTAGCCCGAGGCTCACTACATATTTCTTGAGCTTAGAGGGTATACTGCATAGCCTTTAAGGATTGAAACTTTATTATGCTTTAACAAAAAAATTATATATTTTCTCTATGGACTCAATTGAGTCCTTAAAGGGTCTGTTGTCAAAGTGGAAAAAGTCACGAGGAGGCAAATCTAACGAATGGGCTGATACTGGACCCACAACAGTCTACGTGATCGGAACAGACCTGGATTTTTATCTAGTCAAGCACTGTTTAAATTCTATAAATTGTTCGAGGATCGTTTTCTGTCGCTACAACAACAACAACTACAACTATAATCTTGTTATCTCTAGCATTCTTCCGCGAAGTCTTTGCACAAACTCAGCACAAAGATCTCAAATTATCCAGTACCAAAATAGGCGAGCTTCAATGCAATTCAAATAATTCGACAACAAATTATTATTGAAACTAAATCAGCACTAAAAGTATATATTATTATTGCCTTAATGCGCCACTGATTATGCGAAATTATTGCGCATAATTGGCGCATGTCAACACCGCACCGAACTGACAGCCAGACACATAGGGAATACGCACACAAACACACATACATACAAAGTACAAGGGGCAGAGGCAAGCACCGAGCGATAAGATTTAGCCAACTTTTACGATCAGCTAAGTTCAATAATTAATCCGCTTAAATATGATGATTGTAATTTTCCCGAGCACTTCTAAGTGTGCACGTGAATGCGGACAAGGCGTTGCAAGCAGCGACGGCAGCGCCAACGGCTCTGACAATGGCAATGGCAAATAATGCCAGCTATGCGGCGCACAAGTAAATACTGAAATACAGAGCCATGACCATGATCATGACCATAGTCACGGCCGTTGCAGTTGTGGCAAGTAAATTTTTGCAGTGCAACGTTTGTGAGTGTGTTGCGCGCCACATATCGCTGACGCATCTTTGCTGCTGCAGCGCTGCACAGCTAATCGCATTGTGGCAATTACTAGGCAGATCGGTGGCTGAGCGTTGCGAGACGGTTTGGTCATTGCATTGTGGGTTTGTGTTTGCAGTCTTTCATTTGCAAGCATATTGCTGTGTGTTGTTGTTGTTATTGTTTTTTGCGCTTATTCACTCGCAAATAGATATTTTAAGATTTTATTTGATTTTTAATTTCACATATATAAAGTTGTTCCTCTTCTCATTTATTTTTTTTTCTTCCTTTTGTTGCAGCATACTTCTGAAGGCCGTTTCATCATCGTCGCCGTCACAAGTAACCAAAAGTCACTGCAGCTATATGAGTGTGAGTCTGCGCGTGGTCGTTGTCGCCTACCCAGTTGCATGCTTCTGCCCGCGGTACACTCTCCGCTGTGTCCGACAATAATTTCGTTTGGCTTTGCTGGATTTTTCTTTACTTTACGGCTCGCTGGCGATTATGTGTGATAATCTCTGAAATTACTGCAGCCAGGCGCGTATTTATATAACCTGCCATATTTGCCATTTGTAACGCCGGAGCGTCGCCATCCCGGTACAGTGGTCAGTTTTGAGTGCTCAATGGGTTAAAAATATTTATATATGGAAATTTTTCAATACTAATGTAACTAAAAAAGTATAGTCCACATTTATTATTTAGGGTTGCCACACTTTCTTAGAACACATTTTTTAACCCTACTCCAACTTAAGTAGTTTTATCGAAAATCTCTTGATTTTTATACACAAATTTAAATACATTTTTAATTTAAATAAATTTTTTAAGTGGTAACCCTACTCAAATTTTTTTCACATATAAACTGATTTTTAAAATATAATGTTTTTAAATAAAAATCAATTCAATTTTGAAACGTATACACAAAACCTAAAATGCTAAATTTGTGTTAACATAAAATCAAATGGCCCACTGTAACTTCACTACAAACTCTTAACCCCCTCTCCATGACAAACCTCTCTTTACGTTACGCTTCCAGCGAACTGTCATACCCACTTCTGCGGCTGCAAAAGCATCTTTATTTGTTGAAATTACGCTAGCAGTCCGAGTCTACTATTGCTCCTCACCTATTTACTAACCGTAGTCCCTCTGCATATTAACCAATATCTTCTTTCTCATTTTTCCAACTTTATTTCGCATTATTTGCTCACCACATATATATTTATTCGATTTTATGATAAACTTATATATTTTTCGCCACACTTGCCACACCACTTCCATGCTGCCAGCCAAGGTCGTTCTATACTTGCTCTCAGTCGTGGTGTCTCATCGGCATTTGTATGCTCTTCATAATATTGACAGCAAATTATTGTGTCAGTCGCTTTCATTCAATGCAATTAAATTCCATTTCACAATGGTTAATGAAGCTTTACTCCCTGCTAGTATGTCCTGCTATAAATGGGAATTACTTTGCCTATTTTCTGTTTATAATTATGGCGTCTGAACGTGGCCATGCAGTTGCCGAAAGATATTCGATTATTGCAAAATAACTAGATAATTGAAATATTGGCGCCGGTTTATTGTTGATAATGCCGCTTTATGCCGTTGGTCGACACTCGCTAGACATTTTGAAGGCTGAAAATATAGTCGCTTTGGTCAACTTGAGAGTTATCACAGAAAAGGTCTCCTCAGGTTTGTGAGAGAAGAACTGTAACAGTTTCTAACTGAATTGAGGTTTATTCCAACTTTTACTTCTTCTTCGTTTTCTTTGCTGATTTCATATATGTACGTAGCTCCAAAGTACTTAAAGACTAAAAATAATGGATCCGAATAACTTATAGAAACTTATTCAGTGACCTATTTGAGAAGTACAGAAACATTAAGCACGAAGGGAATGAAATTATGAGCGAACGCCTAAAACTATGCAAGCCAAGAGTAAGCAATTCAAAATTCAGCAGAGTTTTGGGTGGCTCCATAGTGCAGAATATGTAACATTATAGGTCATCTACTATTTTCTAAGATCAATTTTACTTTTAACGAATTTCAGTTGAGAGAAAAATAGATGGTTGTCTACCTCCGAATCCGACAACAACCTTCTCGTCTTGGACATATATATCATTTTATCACCCTTAACGTGCTGCCTACTCATTACATAGATGGAAGTCATCAGCTAAACACTAGCTACAGCGGGAGTACCGAATAACTTATCAAAATTTAAACAAGTCTGTATGTATCTGTAGTAGTTAGCTACTCGTATGTCTGCAGCAAATTGCTATCTCTGCGCATTAAAGAAAATAACTTCTGTGTGTCGCAAGATCGTAAACTCTATAACATAGTATCTACGCCCTAACGCTGTACCAGGCAGCCACCACTGATCACCTAGCTACCATCGCTGCGGCAGCAGCAGTTTTACAGCAACGCTTAAAGATAACGCTCAACATGAAATTGATTAGAAGTAATTTCATATAAGATAATATTGATTCTAGGCGAATGCCACAATTGATGGCCGGGGAGTAGTAGCCGCCATCAATTTTATAATATATAATTTGGTTGGTATTTATCTTTGTAGACTTGTGTATAGTTGTGTGTGCTTGTGGCGGTGTAACGAGTACGCAATTTTGCAATTACATAAAGATTAATTCATGTTATATTTGCAACACCTCAGCTGGGTGTTAAAATGAAATTTCAAAGAGCTAAGTATATACAGGATGTATATATGTAAGTATGTAGATAATAAACTTAAGCCATAAACTAAAACCTGGTAGAGCAACCCAAAGCTATCATTAAGCGGGATTTGCAATTTGATTCAGGATAACAAATATGCCAGATAAATATAGTGCATACACCAGAAGGAACGTGGAAAGTTGGAGAGAGTGAAAAAGCAATAAGAGAGGCTGATACTAATGTGGATAAGTAGTATTCACATATTTAAAAAATCTAAGATAATTTATATATTTATTTATTTTTTTATAATTTTTTTTTTTATATTGTAAATTAATTTTGTAAGCAAAAATACTTTTTAAAGTAAAATAATTCGATTTTTTCAATTCTAAAATTTTTTTAATTTTTTTAATACAAAACAAGTAAGGAAGGGCTAAGTTCGGGTGCAACCGAACATTTTATACTCTCGCAATTTATTTATTTAACTTTATTTATATTATATAATACACAATTTGACCCACATATTCGTCATATATATTGTATAAAGTCCATTGAAAGTTGGAAACTCTTAGGTTAGAAGCACCGAGGTCTTCGTGTTCGATATATGGGGCCTTAAATATGGTCCGATTTCGGCGATTTTTAGAATGGGGCTGCCACACTATTAACATAGTATTTGTGCAAAGTTCTACATCGATATCTTTACTAGTGCTTACTTTATATATTGCAAAGTTAACGATTCAGATTGTCTTCAAAGTTCTGGTATATAGGAAGTAGGCGTGGTTGTGAAGCGATTTGGCCTATTTTCCCAACATATCATTGAGATGTAAAGAAACTATTACAAACCAAGTTTCATTGAAATCGGTCGAGTAGTTCCTGAGATATGGTTTTTGACCCATAAGTGGGCGACGCCACGCCCATTTTCCATTTTGTAAAAAAATCTGAGTGCAGCTTCCATCTGCCATTTCTTATGTGAAATTTAGTGTTTCTGGCGTTTTCCGTTATTGAGTTAACCCACTTTTAGTAGTTTTCAACATAACCTTTGTATGGGAGGTGGGCGTGGTTACAATCCGATTTCCTCCATTTTTGAACTGTATAAGGTAGTCCCTAAAAGAAACGACTCTAGAAAGTTTCCTTGATATACCTTCAGTAGTTTGCGAGATATGTACAAAAAACTTAGTAAGGGGAGGGGCCACGCCCACTTTCCCAAAAAAATTACATCCACTAATGCCCCTTCCCAGTGCGATCCTTCATACCAAATTTTACTTCCATAGCTTTATTTATAGCTTAGTTATGGCACTTTAAGTGTTTTCGGTTTTCGCCATTTTGTGGGCGTGGCAGTGGTCCGATTACGCCCATTTTCGAACTTAACCTTCTTACGGTGCCAAGGAACACGTGTTCCAAGTTTCATTAAGATATCTCAATTTTTACTCAAGTTACAGCTTGCACGGACGGACGGACAGACGGACAGACGGACGGACAGACAGACATCCGGATTTGAACTTTTCTCATCACCCTGATCATTTTGATATATATAACCCTATATCTAACTCGTTTAGTTTTAGGACTTACAACCAACCGTTATGTGGACAAAACTATAATACTCTCGTAGCAACTTTGTTGCGAGAGTATAAAAATTTTAAATAATTTTAAATGGATCAAAAAAATTAAATTTTCGATAATAAAAAAAAAATTCTTAATTTTTTTTACAAAAATTAAAAGAAAAGTATAATCTATTCCACTTGCAAAGCACTACACTTGTACTATCATATCTCCCATACTTCCATTATATAACCTTTCGTTCCGCACTGTTATCGTAAAAGAACCCGCAATGAGTATATAAATAAACCTAATTCAATTTTAGCGCTAGACTTTGTAGTTAAGTACTATATAAAAATAGGAAATTAGTTATCTACTGGGAAACTAGGAAATGCTTACACAAAATCACTTTATACAGCGACGACAAGATCTGACATGTAGCGCTGACCACAGCGCTTCTAATACACACACACACTCACACACAACATAATTAATAAATTAATGAGTTGCGGCGTACCGAATGGCGCGTTCGATCGTGCGAACGCTACGTTGCGACGGACCTAAGTACATGCGCCCTAGCAGCGCCACAAACAGCCGGTTCACAGGCGCAGACGCAGACGCAGGCGATTGGCAGTCCTCGCACAAGGCGCTGCCAGTGCAGATTATCTGCCGATCAATGCGATGTGTCTGCGAGCGCGCGCGCGCCTGTGAGACTTCTATCGGCGCAGGATTGCAAAGGGCGGCCGGCCAGTCGGTCCGCTTCTAAGCCGACTTTGATAGACGTGTGGCGCGTTGTTGAGACCAACAGCTTAGTTGATATGCAAGACACAGTTGTTAAAGTAGAAGCGCACGCACACACGCACATAGAAAAGATAGAGAATTTAAAATACAAGCACCGTGGCAGCATTGATCGACGCTTTGATTAGCACTGCATACAAAATTAACATGGTAGACCACTTGGTGGAAAACTTCACCTCTCGCGCTAACCTGCATATCTTAGACTTGTGGCCGGTTGTTTGGTGGTTTCTTTTACCCACATTATACTAATATTTATGCTTATGAAATTGCGATACGCAACGCTGCGTGAACGTGCGTATGACAAGCGAGATTAAAATTAATATGTAGCAGGCGTTTTGTAATATATTCATAGAAGTGGGCGTGGGATTGCTTAAGATGGGCGTGAATATTTGCAGAAGTTATTAAAATTGCATAAAGCGTGAGGGAAATAAAGCATCATTTTGTAAATGGGTTACTGGCACATAATGCTGCAGTTGTAAGTATGTTTAAAAACGAGAAAATAAATAAGGCTTGAGATTTGAAATTGACATTGATGTGAGTAATTTATTTTTGAAAATTTGAACTGATAATTTGTTTTAATGTGCTCTTCTCATAAATAAGTTAAAAATTAAAACGTGTCCATCTCATTTTGTATTATAAGTTCTGATACAATTTGATATGATATCACCGAAATAATTTTGATGTGATAATTATATGCTGATATGATATTAAATTTTCATAGTTTTGTTCTAATTTGAAATAACATAATGTGATGTGATCTTACGTCACCTGCTCAGATGTGATCTTAATTGTCTTGGAATAATATTATCTCAAGTAAGCTGAAATTAGGTGCTTAGCTATGATGTGATGTGATCTGAATTGACTTGAAGTGATATGATCTGACTTAAATGATATTATATGATGTGATCTTATGTCATCGGTGTGGTATGGTCTTACCTGTCTTGGAGTAATGTGATCTGAAGTGATTTGATGCGATCTCAGTTAACTTAAAGTGGTATAACCTGCAATGATGTGATGTGATATGTTTCAAAGTGATGCGATGTGGTCTTAACTGTGTTGAAGTGATGAGATCTGATGTCAACTGAAATGATGTGATCAACTCTGATGTGATATGTTTCAATGTGATGTGATCTTATGTTACCATGGGCGATGTGATCTTAACTGTTTTGAAGTGATTTAATCTGAAATGATATGACGAACTGTGATGTGATATCATTTTATGTTATATGTCGTGATGAGACGACGATATCGTGTGTGTTTATTGTATGTCGTGGGATGCGAAATTATATCATAACATATGACATATTTTTCTTTAAATCCAAAATCTCTTGCTATCACTTAATTAGAATTTATACTAAGATATCATGTGATATCAAACGATATGTCATGCGAATGGAAAGAGACTACATCTAAATGGTATACACACAAATCGGAATTGAACTATAGTTGATGAGATGTGATCAGAAGTAAAGCTATTATATGCTACAAGACTTAATCCTTTATTATTTACTGCAATTTTAGGAATTCCCCTTCAGTGATATTCTGATGCTACGAAACATCATAATTTATATACATATTTAAACTCTGCTGCATAAATTTTCCCAATCCACACATATACACATAGACACACTTGCAAAAAAGCTCTGCTTGTCGGTTGCGGTTAATAACCCCTCACATATACACATTGTGCTTCTAAGAAATTAATTGCTTCTTTCCTTAAAGTTTTTTCGAGTAAATACAACAACTATGTATAAACCAGATTTGATTTAGTTTTAATTCGCTGAAAAAGCAACCATACATACGTACGCTGAAATCCATCAGAGCAATGATTATGGTTGCAATACGAAAAAGGTAATTTCAAGAAATTCGCAAAACACTCAATGGCCTTGACTTAACTTTGACTTTGTCTATTTGTTTCGCGGTGATGTAGTTTAATGCTAGTGACTTCAGCTTAATTGTGGGGGTTGTAGCAGAGAGAACAAGCGTTTGTGAACGGCAAGAAGACAACGAAGTGAAATAATGTGAAGATAAAATGTTGTATGAGGAATATCGCTATTGAAGTACAACATCGCAAAAATTATTGAAATTTTGAAAAAAAAAGTGAAAGAACATGCGTAATGCTAATGAAACATTATTTTTTATAAAATAAATGCTGCTGATACCCAAGGTACTAATATTTATAGCTAGTGCTACGTCTAGCCTTACTGAAAGCATTCCGAATATTAAATCTATACTGACATTTAGATATTTATTTGTATTTTCTGATAATTATTTTTTTATATTATTCATGTATATATCAGAACTACTTTGAGACCACCGATTCAATGACTAAGCTTGAGCTCAGCTTCAATTTAAAATGGCTGGGAAAGCTAAAACTTCTTCACTTCTTCTCTTTTGCTCAAGCCGACCATTGGTTTCAAAAACTTTAATTTGGAATCTAAGCTCTCAAAAGGACGATGTATACTGACTCTATATTTCTTTATAATTTCGAAGAGTCACAAAATGTGTGAAATATATCAGTGAGAAGACTTCCGAGACACCCTCAATGGAAACAAATATTTGTATAGGAAATAATCTTTGTCAAATAAAATTCTCATTTTACAAACTTTTTTAGGAATCAAAGCAACTAAATTAACGAAAATTATGCCTCTTCAGAATTTTACTCTTCTGCTGCCGGATCTATAAAATTATGAATTTATACGCCTGAGTACTTATAAAATGCACATATGTCGCTTGATCGCATTTAAACCCGCGACACCGCACCCACAAAAGGTAAAAATGAGCTGAAACTGGACAACTACGCGCATTGTCTCATCGACTTTGGTGACAAAGTGCGGAAATTTAAAGGCGCGCTTGAGCACACCAGGCTGTGTGGGTGAACTGGTTGGCAGATTTTGCATACAAACACACGCGATGGTTATTGAAGCATGTGTGTATGATATATGTATCACTGGCAAGTAATTCAATGAATGCATATGCGAGCGCATGTTCCACCAAAGAATTAGAGCTCAAATTACCGCCAGCGGCTGTGATGATTCATCGCAGCCAAGCAGCACATTAGCCAATTGGCTTGGCAGCGAGGTCATTGCGCATGGAATGATGCTGATGACGTTGTTTACACAGAAATAATTATTTTATTTACTCTTTTATATGTGCTTGTAGTTGGTTTTTGTTTTTATTATACTGCTTGTTGCTATGCCCACACATGCCACACGCAGAACACGCCTTCGATTTGTGTATTTATGTTTAAGAAATAATCACTTCCTTGCTACAACATGCTTGCTAATGAGTAGCTGTGCTTGTAAGCCTACAATTTTTTATGGAATTAAAATTATTTCTCAAATTTCTTGTTGCTATTTATGTTTAGGTTTTATTGATTCTCTTGAAGCTGACTATGTTCTGGCTTAATTGCTGTAATTTGATTGATTTTTTTATGCGCTTGAAAGTATTGTAGTTGCCACAATTGGCCAATTTGATGGATTTGCTGCCAAAAAATTACAGAATTAAAAAAAATTTAATGTTGTTGCTTACAGGTGGTAGGCGTGAGCTCATGCTGCCTAAGGAAGCGCTATATACATACATATATTTTAATGCTAATTAAGCTTGCAGCAGCTTAACAGCTGTGCCACATAAATTTATTAATTTATAAGAAATAGGCGTGACACTCATGAATATGGGTTAGTCGCTTAGATAATTCATTATCGACTAAACACAGGTATGCTTACTGACATATATATGAGCTACAAAGAGCTATATAGACACATAGTTACCACAACATAGCCGCAATGGTTCTACACTTTTGCAATTTTTTTTTTATAGAAAATAGTTGCCTCTAAGTAACCAAAGTTTATGTGCTGCCGTTTTATAGCCATAAAAGCCCTGCGGCTGTCCGCCGTAACTGCGTTGGGCGGTGGTTTCACTACTCAACTTACATTTTTATGGCAAATCAATGCAAACTAGGCGGCACATCAACGCGTTTGGCATTAAGGAACACAACGCATATACAGAAAAACATTTGTACTACACACATATATGTATATGTATACAAATGCATTTGCTGGCTAAGTCTCAAAGGGTAAAAAGTTTTGCTTTTGCCTTACACTCTTCAAAGTTGTTGCGTAGATTCCGTTTGAAATCGAAGATAAACCTTATTTTCTACATTTATGTCGTACATAAAATTGTTAAACGTAAATTGCCTGCAGCTAAGTTGTATATTGATTTAAGCGTTGTGTTGTAAATATCTAGGTTTCTATGCATTTTTAGTACTAGTAAAGGATATGTCTACAAGTATTTCAGAAAAAATATATGAAAAAAATCCAAGCAGTAGTTGCAGTTTAAACTAAGTTAAGTTCGTAAATTAGTGCTATAGGTTAATATGGTTGGAAGGCAAAAGTGGTCTGGCGGGCAAGCAAATTTCGAACAGGATATCTTTTACTATTTAGGTTTAAAGAACCAGCTGTCTGGAAAGCTAAGACACTGACGACTACTTGGGAGACACTTGAGTAGAATTTCTACGTAGAAGTTGAAAATAATTTATATAGCCCAAAATTGGAGTCTTCTTTTACTATAGATCCGAATATACGAACACTCATGGCCAAAATAATAGGTGTGTATGGTTTTTACTTAATAATTTTAAAGTGATTGTATTTAAAAGAATTTATTTTTAGTTTTATTAATGTTTTACGTAATTCAACCGAAATATATCCAAAATATTTCATTTTGAATTTTAAAACCAAAATTTTTTTCATAATAAGAAATATCATTGGTCAAAATAATAGCTGTAAAATATTTGTTTCTAAATAAAAACAAAAAATTGAAGTTTGGTCTATGGGGTTTTAATAATCAGTGGTTTTTCACCAGTTTTCCGATCCTATTCGGCATGGATCGTATTAATTTTTGATAGTTTTGCAATGGACTAGTCCCTTTGCTTTCAGACACTTTTGCTTCAAAATTACAAATGGAATGGCTGCCAGTCTTCTCTTAAGGCCACTCCACAAGTTCTCAATCATGTTTATATCAAAGGACTTAATGGACCCTTACATACAGGTCACATTGTCCTCCATGAACCACTCAGATAACAGCAATGATCCATGTTTCAGGTTGTTAAATTGTAGATAACACCATCTCAGGGGCATGTAATTTTCAGAACATAACAGCCTAACTTTTAGCAAACTATCCCTGTACTCAATGGCGATCATTCATTCGATTCAAAATAACGAACCAGCACTTTGACAGGTGAAACATCCCCAAACCATTATGTTTCCGCCCCCATGCTTAATTTTCTTTGTGGTGTTTCTACAATCAAATTTTTTGTCTTTTGACCGACAAACAGTCCTTTTACAATCATTTCCATAATTATTAATCTTAATCCAGTGGGTCCACAACATTTTTTGTGTTCAGCGACAAAAGTTTCCTCTTCTGTATATTGACCTCCCGTAGAAGAATACTTTTGCACTTTGTGTCCATGTATTCCCTAATGGATGCCAAATTGTCCGCGAGCTAAGTTTTAGTCCAACTTGTCGTCAAGTCACAAAACTGCCCTTTCATGTTATGAGAAGTATTCGAGGATCATCGATCATGTCTGTTTTTCTTGGACGACCAGGGATTTCTTTTTGCTTTACAGCATTAGTTATAAAGTTTACGATCGCCCTAACACAATGACAGTGAATCTGTGCGTTTTTCATTCGTAACGTATTTTTTTTTATCAATCGATGCTCTATATCGGTGCAGTGGCTTCTAGGACCCATTCTGAATAATTTCTTCCTAATATCTTCGCACACCTATTATTTTGTACATAAGTGTACATAGAAGGTGCCATAGAGTCAGCCATGAACAATATCAACACATTCATCAGAGATAGAACTAACTCATGAGACTTTTTTGATGTTGTTGTTGTTGCCTCACCGATCAACAGCAGCAAACAAATTCATTAGCTCATCCGCAGCAACAAATGGCTCATAGAAAACGACAGTAAAGATTAATAGTTACAATGGCTTTGGATTTAGTGCTTTAGATTTGTAGCTGCGCCAACAAAAGAGAATTTAATTCTTTTTTTCGATATAAAATGGTTTTAATTATTTTTTATTTGGCTAAAGTAGTACATGGAGCGCAGCCAATTAAAATTTGAAAAAGGCTTTGGCAAGTGTTATACCAATATAAGCACCTACATTTGTTAAAAAGAATTTGATACACATGTGAACCGACCCGCTTCTTCTGTATACATATATACGTTTGTATTTATAATGTGTAATTTATTTATTTCCAGTGCGTTGCTTCAGGCGGATGTTGTCTTAATTTCAGTGCCTTCACTGCCAGCTACTGGCCAGCATGCTGGTCATCATGCCAACGTGAGCCACATTATCGTTATACAAAGAGCGTAACGTATGCAAATTTTTGTTTGTGTTTTTGCTTTTATTTCTTCCTAAATTCTTATGAAATCGCACTTGCCACAGTTTTTTCTACCTAAAGCCAGTTATATATACGCTTAAAATGTATTAACGCCTTCGAAATTAGTGAAGTGTAACACTAACAAGTTCGTTGCTTCAGTCTTTTGTTTTCATTTCTGATTTTCACTCTTCTATGGTTTTACTAATTACTGTGTTTTCTGTTTTACTTACGATCTGTTTAGACTACGTATTTGAATTAATTAACACTTTTTGTGTGAATTTATTGCTATAAATAATTTTAAATGCGAAAAATTCAGAGAAATTTTCAGTCGGTATGAGCAAGGACGTAGCAAATAGGGAGTACTGAATTAGCTGTAATCTTAAATAAATAATAATTTGTCGTAATTGCTGTGTTGAAGGCATACAAAAGTGGTGTGATACCATCATAATGCTGATGTAGCTATATTCATACACTTTCTCATTAAAACTGTGAAACCTTGGTGATTTCTCTGTCTAGTAATTTTGAACAAGGACGGAAGCAAAAGCAGAAGCTATAGGAGTTATCAAAGTTCAGGTAAAAGCTTTTATAATAAGATATGTTTGATTTTCAAAACTTTAATATTATATCAAACAGCTATAAAAGCTTTAAAGAGTTATGAAAGCTCTTTGGCGAAAGCTTAAATAATCAAATAAGCTCAACCTTAAAGCTTTGTAGTATTTTATGCAGTTTCGGTAGCTTTCGGTAATAGTGAAAGCTCTGAAAAAGCTTTGGAGAAAGCTTAAGCAATGAAGTATATTTGACCTTCAAGGCAATAAATCATTTCAAACACCTTCGAAAGCTTTGAGGAGTTGTGAAAGCTTAAATAGCGAAGTCATCTAGTAATTAGTATTGTATTAAGTCGCACCAAGCTTCTCTAAACCACTAAAAATGGAATACTGATAAATAAAATAAATATTTCTTTACTTAAAGCCATATATTATTAAATTGAATCCTTAAAATAGACTACAAACTCCTTATACTCAACTACAGCTCATCTGAATTTACCACTCAAACCTGTGTACAAACACTCATTTGGCCTTAACAAAGTAATTACGTCTACTTAGCCAGCAAATAGAAGTCAAATAGGGTGAAGTTAATAACTCATTTTGCGTGTTGCCAACTTTAATTGTTGACGGTGCATTTTGTGCGACGCAACGTCATAAAAGTACGCGCGTACAAGCGCTAACAGAGCAAAAGGCCACGAACACACCGTCGCCAAAGCTGCAACATAGCCTAGAGAGTAAGAGTCACTCTGCTAGCCAGCCCCTATGCCTTGAGTTGAATATATTACATTTTAGTGAAATAAAAATATGAAATATATACGCAACCATTTAATTGGAAGCTGTGGCGTTTGCCGTGCCTCGATGACTTAACACAAGTATTATGCGGCGGCTGGTTCGACATGCAACTTGCAATTTGTAGTTTGGGACCAAAGAGGTAGCTGCCAAAGCTAGTGAAGCTGGCAAGAGAAGAAAGCAAGGCAAACTGCCACTTGAGCGATGAATGTCTGGCTCTGCATATAGTGCAAAACTCATTAGACTTTGGCTATAAGTGAATGAATGATTGCTGTTGTTATTGTTGTGCTCGCCAGATGCTTTTCAATAAATATTTTTAAAGAAAAATATTTCAGAATTTTTATGCGTTTTTAGATTTATTATGGTTTTGAATGTTTTTTGTGATTTTTGTTGTGCGGAGTATTGTTATGAGTTCTTTCTTGACTCGAAAATAGACCTTTTGGTACGCGGCACCAGAAGTATATAAAACATAAATTTTATTAAAGCTCAATCCTTGAAAGAAGATGGACCATTCTTAAAAGAAGTATGATCGTTGAAACCTCAAGCAAAATTGTTGAGTACGAGCTATTTTAACCATATGAATATATTTAGGCCTTTGTATTTGCATATACTTGAAATTTCCATGCCAATAACCTTTGAACTGCTATCTCATTACACTCGTTTGAACCCACATAACCTTTAGTAGTAACGCAATAAGAGTTGTAAGTATTTGTAAAACCAACAACAACAACTTGATGTAATTATAATTTACTCTAGACCTCTGTTTGCTAACTTATTTATAATGCTTGTATTATGTGTGCGGATATGAAGTAAACATTGCTATGTTAATAACAGTGAAGTAATGATGTAGCTGACCAGCATAGGTTAATGATTTGCTAACTCGACTAAATAAATATAAATTTAATATTTCAACACGAAGCTCAAACAACAATTAGTGCGAAGAAAAAGCTTTGGGAATATCGTTCATGAATTAAAATTTAATTCTGATACTGAGATTAAGGAATTTGAGAAATCTTTGAGTGGCCAATGTGCGATTTCTCTTGATATTTTTCTCTGTAGTGAAATACTGTTGAGTTTAAACAAATATTTGTGATATAGAAAGCAATCCAAAAGCTTTCAGGTAATTTCGTAGACTACCTCTTCACCCTTGACCATATCTCCTTCTTCTTGACTGGCGTAGACACCGCTTAGGCGGTTATAGCCGAGTCCAAAACAGCGCGCCACGTATCCCGCCTTCTGGCAGTTTGGCGCCAATTCGTTATTCCAAGCGAAGCCAGGTCCCTCTCCACCTGGTCCTTCCATCGGAGTGGAGGTCTCCCTCTTCCTCTGCTTCCACCAGCGGGTACTGCATCGAATACTTTCAGGGCTGGAGCACTTTCATCCATTCGGACAACATGACCTAGCCAGCGTAGCCGATGTTTTTTTATTCGCTGGACTATGTCTATGTCGTCGAATAACACATACAGCTCATCGTTCCATCGTCTGCGGTATTCGCCGTTGCACATTCTTAAGGGACCATAAATCTTCCGCAAAACCTTTCTCTCGAAAACTCCTAGTGCCGTCTCATCGGATGTTGACATCGTCCACGCTTCTGCACCGTAAAGTAGGACGGGAATGATGAGAGACTTGTAGAGTTTGGTTTTTGTTCGTCGAGAGAGGACTTTACTTTTCAATTGCCTACTTAGTCCATAGTAGCACCTGTTGGCAAGAGTGATTTTGCGTTGGATTTCCAGGCTGACATTGTTATTGGTGTTAATGCTGGTTCCCAGGTAGACGAAATTATCTACAACTTCAAAGTTATGACTGTCGACAGTGACGTGGGAGCCAAGACGCGAATGCGCTGACTGTTTGTTTGACGACAGGAGATATTTCGTCTTGTCCTCGTTCACCACCAGACCCATACGCTTCGCTTCCTTATCCAGTCTGGAGAAAGCAGAACTAACGGCGCGGCTGTTGTTTCCGATGATATCGATATCATCGGCGTACGCCAGTAGCTGTACACTCTTATAGAAGATTGTACCTTCTCGATTTAGCTCTGCAGCTCGTATTATTTTCTCCAGCATCAGGTTAAAGAAATCACACGAGAGTGAGTCGCCTTGTCTGAAACCTCGTCTGGTATCGAATGGCTCGGAGAGGTCCTTCCCGATCCTGACGGAGCTTTTGGTGTTGCTCAGCGTCAGCTTACACAGCCGTATTAGTTTTGCGGGGATACCAAATTCAGACATCGCGGCATAAAGGCAGCTCCTTTTCGTGCTGTCGAAAGCTGCTTTAAAATCGACAAAAAGGTGGTGTGTGTCGATCCTCTTTTCACGGGTCTTCTCCAAGATTTGGCGCATGGTGAATATCTGGTCAGTTGTTGATTTTCCAGGTCTAAAGCCACACTGATAAGGTCCAATCAGTTTGTTGACGGTGGGCTTTAGTCTTTCACACAGTACGCTCGATAGAACCTTATAAGCGATGTTAAGGAGGCTTATCCCACGATAGTTGGCGCAGATTGTGGGGTCTCCCTTTTTGTGGATTGGGCAGAGTACACTGAGATTCCAATCGTCAGGCATGCTTTCTTCCGACCATATTCTGCAAAGAAGCTGATGCAAGCACCTTATCAGCTCTTCGCCGCCGTATTTGAATAGCTCGGCCGGTAATCCGTCGGCCCCCGCCGCCTTATTGTTCTTTAGGCGGGTAATTGCTATTCTTATTTCTTCACGGTCGGGCAATGGAACATCTGCTCCATCGTCGTCGATTGGGGAATCGGGTTCGCCATCTCCTGTTGTTGTACTTTCACTGCCATTCAGCAGGCTGGAGAAGTGTTCCCTCCACAAACTCAGTATACTCTGGTCATCAATAACTAGATCACCTCTGGGGGTCCTACAGGAGTGTGCTCCGGTCTTGAAACCTTCAGTTAGTCGCCGGATCTTTTCGTAAAATTTTCGAGCATTACCCCTGTCGGCCAGCTTGTCAAGCTCTTCATACTCACGCATTTCGGCCTCTTTCTTTTTTTGTCTGCAAATGCGTCTCGCTTCCCTCTTCAGCTCTCGGTATCTTTCCCATCCCGCTCGTGCTCGGTCGATCGCAACATTGCGAGGTAGGCAGTCTGTTTTCTCTCCACTGCGAGACGACAATCCTCGTCATACCAGCTGTTTTTTTGGCTTTTCCGAAAACCAATGGTTTCGGTTGCAGCTGTACGTAAGGAGTTTGATATGCCGTCCCACAGCTCCCTTATACCGAGTACCATATAGACCACAATATTCCTTAAGGGGATACCAGTGCGACATTTAAAAAAAATCGATTTTTTTAATTATTTGCTTATTCGATACTATTTCGATATTATTTATACTTTCAAAAATATCCTGTGAAAGCGGTAAGGTCGTATCTTGAATAGTTTTTAAATGGCAGTGTTCTAAAAAGCGACCGATCCCACGTTCATATAAACCGCTTAAAGTCGAAAATTTAAACGTGTTTTTCTCGAAACGATTTTTCTCAAAATTGCTGCCATCGTAACTCAACGATACATTGACCGATCCACTTCAAAATTAAACTGAGTATTTTTGAATATAATTACTATACGATCTTTTTGATTGGTTGATAATTGTCTATTTGGCATTAAAAAAAAACTATACCATTTTGTCAATTTTTGACATTTTTCAAAAATCGTAGGTCATTGTATAGGAAATATATTTAACTTTAGTAACCTTTTTGAACTTTTTTGTTTCAGCAACTCATTCGGCTGGAATCATGTCAGCAGCTAGGGAACTTTTTTTTTTGTTTTGGCACCTTCGCAAACAGCACATAACTCCGTTGTTTTTCAATATTTTTGTAAAGAAAATATTTAGAAAGGTAGCTGAAAATATACCTTATTATGTGCAAAAAACTTCGATGGAGTACTTTCTTAAAACAAAATTCACGAAAATCGCCTAATTTTTCATGAGTTACACTGGTATAGCCCCTTAAGGAATTATATTCTTTGGATGGACAAAATAACATCAAAGAGAGCTCATACAATCAGCGAGCCGCCCTCATGCTATTAGGATGAAAAAATATTAGTTTAATATCACAGCAAGAACTTTGTGCTAGACATTGAGACTAAGTTTAACTATTAGGTCCCTTAGAATACTAAAATAATTGAACTTCAATGTAAAAATAAAAGATTGACTAGATGTATAGAACTAGCAAAACCTCTCCTTCTCTGAAAAAGGCTAACTATTTTAAGTTCCTAAAATATATTCAATAAAATTTCCGCTTTTTCCGCAACATCTTCCTGCATTTTCTTAGCCTCCATCATCTCGCTGCCCTGCAGCTGTTCAATATATAATTTTCGCCTCATTATAACGTTTCCGCAGTGAATCCCATTTGGGCAACCAAAATCGCCAACTAATTTGTAGTTGTATACAATTTCAGGGACTACAGCTAAAGGAAAATATACTGCGAGGAAGAAAAAATAAAAGAAAAACAACAAAAAACAATATCAGCACTGCAAAGGTAACAAAGGCCAACTGACCACCGCATTGTTGCAACAATTTGTTGCATACAAATATACAGGCGTAATGCGAACCTTTGGCGAATTTCGGCTGGTAGGGCGTACAGCCAGCACACGGGAAATGGCCTCAGGGGCAATATTTGCTAAAATGGAAAAACTAAATGCGACGGAAAAATGTAAAAAAATTAAAAAAAAGTGCTAAATAAATTGTATGCAGCTAAAGTGATGAGCAAAAGAAATGCACGAGGCGCGCTTATACACACTTACTGGCTTTAATGTACAGTTGCGTTGCGGAAGGGCTAACAAACAAGCGAGCGCTGCGCATATTTTCTTTTCGGCGACGGCGACAGTGCCGAATAAATCGCCTCAATGGCGAGGAAATGGTGGAAGACTGCTTGTGCGCGCTTACCAAAGTGGCAACAACAAAGCAGCGTAAAACAAAAAACAATTGTTGTGCTAGACTATCAATTTATTTTAACACCAACAATTGAGTGTCAGTTGCAAGTTGCAAGCAGAAGACGACAATTGCCAGCATTAGAGTCTTGCCACAATGTGGAGGCACGCGGTAGTAAAGGAAGCAACAAAATCACCAGCTTTTTTGCTTTGCCAACGAATAATACGAGTAATAGAAGCAATTGAAACTGCAGTGCATGCTGCAGCAGCACTACTTGCAACACCGTCATTATCGAGTCACGACAAATTCCTGAGCGCGCGTACTGCCAAGGCGCTTGGCATTTGAAAATCGTTGCGCTTGGCGACCGAGCGTGCTCATCTGCCTATTGTTGTTGTCGGCCACATGCAGCAGGGAGTTGTGTTCGTGTCTCTACTGAACTGTGCTGAGTGTGTGTGGCGTGGCTTTTGTGGCGTGTTGCTAATTTTCTAGCGACGCGCTTGATTTGGTATTAGAAAGATGCACTTTTCCTATTTTCAGTGCCAAACTTGGCTAAGCAATGGTGGCCCGTGGCGGCTGATGACCACAAATGTTGCAACAAACGATGCGCCACGCCGCCGCTGTCAATAGCGTTAGAAAAAAACACAGAGCGCGTCGCTTGTTAGATTGTGGCAAAAGTGGCAATCAAAAGCAGAGCAATGACAACAATTGCGGTTGCAGCAGTATATAGTAGCTGCAGTTGTTGGTGAAGTAGTTGCATGGGTGCTGCTGGCGACATCAGCCGCCTTGGTGGCAATGATGGCGTTGGCAATAAAACACCAAGTAGCAGCAGCGCATTAAAATGCAATGCGCTGCGCCACAGTTTGGGGCCACAATCTCGAGCTGCTGCCACATGCCACTTTGGCACTTTGGCACATTTATTGACCATATCGGTGTGGTGTGTGGAAGGTGTGAAAATTACAAATGCAAACAATGCGGCGCGCGCGCGTTCGATCCCAAACGAAAGCGACCATATTTGCCAGCAGCCAATACACATCAGCAGTAGTATTGCGCGCTGATCAAAGCCGCTGTGGCAAAGAGCGCGCCGCTTGGCATGGCGGTAGCAACGCTTGAAGTGGCTTGGCTGCCAATGCTGGGGTCTATTGATTGTTCCGCATATATTGTTGTAGTGTGCTGCGGTAATGTGTGATTTGCAATTGTTGTACTCAATTGGTTTTGTTTTTATTGTAGCTGATGATGTGACTCTACGCGTTGAGCTACAAAGTTGCTGGTGATATGTGTCAGTCAGTCAGAGTTACGTGATCGCTGATCGGCAGTGTTGCTACAATGGTAATTAAGCAAGCGAGGAGACAGGAGAGTGTTGCTATCATTTTGGCAAGAAATAAATATATTTTGGTAAAGTAAAGTAAATATGAAGAAGATATAATTTGCTAGGTTTTGAAATTTTGTTGCTGAAAAAATTTTTGTTGAGTATATGTATATAAACATTTGAAATCTTTATCGGAATGTACCAATAATCTCAATAGCGTATAGTATATCAATAGTATTGAGATCATAGTTGCATTTCGATAAAGATTTTAAATGTTTATATACATATAGTCAACAAAAAATATTTCAGCAACATGTTGCTGCAACAAATTGTGTACTAATTTTACGCCAAAACTCATTACAACAAATTAGTTTCAAGGAAAAATATGAAATTAGCCAACAACAAACATAAGTTGCTCTAAAAGTTGCACATACTTCGCAATAATTTGTTAGCAACATGTTGCCGCAATTAAAATAACTATACTGCAGCTGCATTTAAGTCGCCAATGCACACCCATTTATTATGCTAGCATATATTTAACTGTCCGCAACTAATGCAGATGGCCTCAATTACATAGCTTGGCATACCAGTTACTCGCTGGCGGATGATGACCACGCAGCCGCCGCAGACTGTATAGAATTCTGGTATTTATTTACACGCGGCACCACTTTCGTGTCTAAATGATGCTTTCGCCAATTCCTGGCGGCCAAATGCAAGCGAAATGCCAGAAAACGCCTTCACTGTGCCACATAACGCAAAGTCGCGCGCTGCTCCACTTTAAATAGCACCATTGCATAGACACACACACACACATACTCATATACACGAATTTATTAGCACATCAAAAGCAGCGTGTCAATCTTATCTAGTCTAGCTAGTAGTGCAGAAATAAAAAGAAAAAAATGAACAAAGACACGGTCATACCGTCATTTGGCGATTGGTTATGCGCTTGCGCGCTTCCACGCCAAAGCTATAATAAATTCATTTCAACCAAGTTGCAACAACTGTGCGGCGACATCAATCTGCATACAATTGCGCGCCGCGTCGGACAAGCGCACCTGAGTGCAACCAACGCCGCGTCGCACCGCACCACACATTGACAGCCGAAGCGCACATTTTTTTTCGGCCCACTTGCCGCCACCACCGCCGCCAGCGCTTCGTCAACGCTACATCATTCATAACTTTTAATGTTGTGGCGGTTACTCTTCAAGCGTCTGCTGTTTGTTGTTGGCCTGTCGATCGTTTACACAGATAGGCCGTTTGTCTAGCTCAAACTCAAGCGCGCTACACACACACCATTACATATTGCGTGTGTTTGTTGCTTTTGCTTGCCGCATGATTTACAATGTGAACACTTTATGGTTGTTTAAGTTGTTAAATTGAATTAAGATGAAATAAATTCTGCACAACAACAACACTTTTGTTTTGATTTTTATATTTATATGCTTGTTTGTTCATAAATTTTGTACGCACCTCACGGCGCTCTCTGCGCCACGCACTGGCCGCGCGCTCACTGCCGCTCTGCATAGCTCTCTCCGCCGCGCTGCCGCTCTTGTAGCTGTTGCGCTCGTAAATTCACTTTAAGAGGGCGTAATCATGCGTTGGAATTTAAATTAATTCGCTAGTAAAAATCATCGTCTGCGCGGACGTGCAACGATCAGCCGGCAAGTGATCGAACGCATGCGCGATGCGCACCCGGCCAATGCATCATTCAACCGATCGGCGCATGCGCTTGCTGCTAATCTGCGCTGGGCTCAAGCCTATTTTTACCGCATTACGAGCTCATAAATCTTACTATGAAGATATCGCATTTAACATTTAGCCAACCTGCGACCGTAGTGCTCAAGAGGTGACCCCCACACCGTTCGTGCGATTGTTGCTGCTGTGGCCTATTGCGAATTTAACGCTTAATTTCATGTAAGACAAAGTAAGCAAAAAATCGCTTTGGTGAATTGCATTTTGCTTGTGTCAGTCAAACAATAAATATCTATGTAGCCAGCCTGGCAGCGAGAAAAATCACAGAAATACATAAATAATTCATTCCGTCCATTTGGCTTGGCTAAAGCGCTGTCGTGCATTTTAGAAGATGCGCGCAGACAGCACTGATTTAAGTTGCAATAACAACAGCAACAAAACAAAAATATATAAATAAAATAGAAATTAAAATAAAGTGTAAGTGCCCTTGGGAATGTGCGCGCCACTTGAGGGACATAATGTAAAAAAATGGAAATATATTTTGTGTTTGGGGTGAGCACTCATCCTCTTCGACTACTTCTCTTGAAAAACGTTAATAAATAAGACAATAAGATTACTCAGAATTCTAATTTTAGCTTAGACAGTAGACGACGAGTAACTTGTCCATACTTTGTGGGTTTAACTGATGAAGATTGGGAGACACATTATCATTGCTACGCTAAGGACATCGATCATTGGTAAAGTATTCTAGTTATTGTCGAAAGATTATTGTAGAGATTAAGTATTTACCTTTTCAATCGATGGTCCTTCAAAACCTCTAACAATATCGGAACGTAGCCCGGAATCAGATCCGTCTCTAGGCGATTATTGTCAGAGAGCTGACTGATTCTCTACTACTCTAATATAGAACAGGATCTCCATCAACTCTAGTTTATAAATTCTAGACCACTGTAAAACTGTACACTTCTATAGCAGAAGAGCAGTACTGGTCTTGAACTCGCTGACTGTACACTCAAGGCAAGCCAAGAATTTTTCAGACCCATAGCCCAAAGAGCATAGTGAAAAAATCTGTAAACTTAAAGCCAAAGAACTTTTAAGAAAGGTCACCCTCGTCCTAATATCATTAGAACGGAGCTCTGCTCTCCTCTTGTGGTCTATCTCTATATAACTGGGCTGTGTGTGAAATTGGCCTTGCACTTCCTCGAAATCGTTCTGATCCAGAGTGGAACACAGGGGGTCTACTAAACTATACGCTCTCAGCTGGTCCACCTCAGTTCATCGTTACCAAGTTCTACCGATTCTAAACAGGCACTGTCCAATAGGCATACCTGCGGAAATGTCAAACATGTTGATGGATCCATTTCCATGAAACATTTACTAGTTTTAACATCACAAACGCCCGGTGTTTTGATCCGAAACCTAACCTAACTTAATTTATTCGCTTTTGAAAGACATTTCTTTGAAAAACTTAATCATTGATAAATGAGGTCAAAGTTTCAAGAATATGGTGTCTGTCACAAACTCCGATTCTCAACAAGAGATTCAATAATTTGAGATCACCTGACAGTTTGTTTTCACCCTGAGACAGTTTGTTTTCTATGGAGCTTACTAATCATAATTTTGAAAATACCATACAAAATTTTCGAAAATAAATTATTTATATTTTTTAAAAGAGTTTATATGATTCGCTGGAAGGGAAGACACTTTCAATTACTCAACTACTGCAGTAGCAACCATCGCGTGTGTTTGACTTAATCCAATCGATGAATTTGCTGACACGAGTATAAACACCCGGTGCATCTGGCTGAGCGCAACCGTAACCGAAGGAGACAACACCTGTGAAGAGGGGAAATATTAAATTAATTTATTTTATCTCCAATCTTCGTGTGCAACAATGAAATAGATTCCAACTCACCCGCCAATTTGAATCTGCCCTCATTGACAATCAACGGACCACCGCTGTCGCCTTGACAGGCATCCTTGCCACCGGTCTTCACGAGTCCAGCGCATAGCATAACATCGGTGATTTTGCTCTTGTAACGCGTCTCACGACACTGACGATTGGAGATAATGGGCACGGTGGCCTCCTGCAGATAATTGGAGGTGACGCCACCCTCCTTCACAAGACCCCAACCAGCGACGATGGCCTGTGGGAAATCATTTTGTGTGTCTTCAAAATATTCATTGTAGCTGTTGTTACTGTTGTTCTACTTACATCTTTGTTGTCGAAATTATGATTGATATTGGGTAAGCAAACGGGACGCACGCTGCTGGTGAATTGCACGGGCGAGTCTAACTTCAAGATGGCGATGTCATTTATAATTCTGTTTTGATCGTATTGCGGATGTATGGTTGTTTGGATGACCTGTGTGGGTGTTGGGGGAAAACGTTTGCTGGTTAGTCTTGCTGAGTATCACTTACAGTTATGCTTTCGTGGAGAGTTCAGCTAATAAATTATTTGCTTGCCTGCGCCAGCTGTAGGTCTAAGCTGAACTGAGTGCTTTTCTTTGTTGGAAAGAGTGAGTGCAGCACTTACAACTTCCGGCAGCCGTTTTGGTGGTAATGGTATACCGCTTATTATGGCGTGCTATTTGTTAAAGTAGTGGGAACTTGACCTCCATTTTTATTTTCTGATTTTAGTTTTTATACCCAGCGTATAAAAGAGTTACAAACTAAGCCAGCAGATTTCGGTAAAATATGGACTATTTGGAAATTTTGAGCTCTCTTAGAAACCACACGATTTTTTTTTTTTGACTGAGGATTTCAAAAATCGTGGTTCATTTTGGAGGTAGCTTTTCACGCTCAAGCTTTTGTTTGAGCCTTTTCATGGAGCTCACGATCCTTCCATGACAACTATGGAACATTCTTTAAAACCTTTATTTTGGGATGTGTTTCTAAAGAACATACCTTTGTCAGGCTAGGTTCTTATGCAGCTAATGTAAGCTACAACTCTCTGGAAGTAAGGACTGACTGATTCTTCGAAACCATAACTCTAGACACTCCCGGATAACTAAACAACTCAAGATGATTATCACTAATTCACTGATATACCATAGACTGGGTCATAGGTCAAAATTGCAGTTTGAATTTCTAAATATGTCAGTTCTTCTAAGGTGGCATAGGACTTGAAAGATCTTTCTTTTGATAAGTTAAGACCTATCCACGCCCCAAACTAAATGGAACTTGTGAGTCGAAAGTCCAAGAAATTGCCGTAGTGAAGAGATTGTTATAGCGGATTTCATATTAAATTTGTCAATAAGAAACCTCGTTGTTGGGTATAAAAGCTAACAGTTGACTTTAGAATAGCGCTTTACAACGCATTCCCTGACTATTTCATTTTCCACATTTTTCTATGTCTTATTACGACAATCTCACCTTTCTAGTGATGCCAGGATCCCCCGACGATCTATCCAATTGCAGTAATCGTACAGTTATCTGATCACGATTATTTTGTACACAATGCGCCGCCGTCAGCACATAGCGATCATTAATCAGCGAGCCGCCACAGAAGAGACGCGCATGCCAGCGTCCCTTAAGTAGTTGCGCCGTCCAAGGGTACTTGTTGTGACGCACCTGTGTGCCGCCAACGATGCGATTGACATTCGGTGTGCCACAGACTGTAGAGCAGGCGAAAAAATAATGAAAAATTAGAAAGTTTTTTTTTGCAAAAAATGCTTCGAGAAATACTCACAGCATTGCGCAGCACAACGGCCGGCGCGTCCTTTATCTTCCTCCGCAAAAGCCGGTCCAGCGGGACGTTCATAGAAATAGGCGGCTTGCACGCCAAGCGCCAAGCAACACACCACAACGGCACACCACAACACAAAGGATTTCATTGTATAGACACTATGCACTTTTCGAAAAAATAAAAATGAAACGGAATGAACTTGCACTTGTTTATATGTTTGCGCGGAAATTAAATAAAAATTCCTTCAGGCAACGAATCTTTTTAGCTGCCACTTGCTGCAGCAGACTGTTTTGAAATGTCTCAGCATTTAGCGGACGCTGCCCTTCTTATAGTTTACGCACGGCTGTTGGCGACGCCGTTTATTGCGTCTGCGCGCACGCAATCCGCACCAAATGCGCAAAAATATAACAGAAAGCAACAACAACCAATAATATGGTCCAATAACAAAATGCTTGTCAGCCAAAATTTACAACAAATTAAAATCACGCCGAAATCATATGCGATTTTGGTCAGCTTTTCGATTTTTTTTTCATTTTTCATCTTCTTCATATTCCCAAATTTTTAAGCTGAACTTTCTTTGTTGTGGCTTACAAACATATTAACATACAGATAAACATTCCCACAATCACGATGTGACTGTGGCTTATCGTTCATTAAACACGACGAGAGCAAAAAAAATTACAACAAAAATTAAAACACACAAAAAAGTAGCGTCACAATCAATAATTTTTGGTCCACAGCGCCTATAAATTTATTTATTAGCCCATTTGAAATCGCTGAATTTTTAATTTTACACACTGCTTTGCATAACCATAAAAGCGTGGCAAATGCGCTCAGAACAAACTCGGCGACTAAATGCTACTTCCTCCGAAGTGATTCAAATCTTAATGGCCCTTTGAATTTTTTTGTTTTTTTTTGCGGCTGCAGAAATATTTTAGGTAAAGGTGTGGATTTTTATTTTGTTAGTGTAAAAATACAAAAACAAAGAAAAAAATATAATATTAAAGTACGATGTAACGGTCTTACGTTAGTATTGATAAAAAGGGTTTTAATTTTAAATTCGGGAATTTGGAGATTTTTACACTGAGAAATATTTAAAAAAAAAAAAAAAAAAATGTTCGATTTTCAAATTAATTCTTATGATTTTTTATGTAAAAAAATGAAAATTATTTTTATTTCATTTTATTTATTTTTAAAAATTAATCACAAAATACTTCACCATTTATCTATTTAAAAATGAGCTTCTGAGCTCAAAAATTTCCAAACACACATTTTGGAATTTCACCTGTTACACGCACTTTGATCGATAGCTCTTTTGAGACTTTTTTTTGCATATATTAAAGTGTACTACATAGCCACAATAGTCTGTGACGCATGCGAAACTTAGGCATTCAGCAGTAATTAGTCACGATTTTGTCGCTTCTGCGTTAGTCCATTAAAATGTCACATAAATTATACGCTAGTTGAATCTGCATATAAAAGGATATCGATGCGTGTGATTTATAGCCGAGCGTGTATTATTAGTGAGAGAAAGTTGTGTTAGGTTGTTATACCAAATTTCGCTAATTGACTTCGTGATTAAGCGATTAGTCTCTAATTGATAACACATATTTTCACATAAAAATGAAATAATGTTGATTTCATGAAAAAATCTTAAAGATGTTCGCTTATATAAAGTGATTGACCTGATATTCTTGTGATTTTTTTACTTTGTACTATAATGGGTTAATTTGAGGACCACCACAGTTCACTGTTACTAGGCTGAAGGACAAAAGAATAACTTGAATACGGTATACTCAAACAGAAACTAGAATTTGCACAAAGGCTTGACAAAATTTATAAATATTCATAAAAATATGTTCAATATTAACCCTTATACATTTTTTAAAGAATTTTTTTGAATTTTTGTATATATCCTTAAAAAATATCAAGAGTTAATAGATAAATCCATTCATAATTACGTATTTATTTAGTCAATTAACCGTAAATAGACAAAGTTGGTAATAGCCATTTCGCACAGGAATTAATTGATCAATTAAACAAGATTAGCTCGATTAAAGCGCTGATTTAGATCGATTTACTATACACAAAAAAACTTATTAGGTCTACAACTTTGCTTCCGTCGTTTTTTGTAACTTTAAGGCTTTTTTTGTATAAAAACGGTTACAAACGTCGATGTTACAAATGTCGATGAGCCTCAGCCGCACTTTTCTTGGAATTAGAAAAAAAGAAAAGAAAAGAAAACCAAAATTTCCCGAAAATGTCGATAATTCGGCTAATAAAGTGACATTTTCAGTTAAGAATAAGTTTGGGATGCAAACAGATCTCTACAAATATTTTCTTGGGTTAATGTTGACACAAATGTCCAAGACCGATATAAAAAGAAATCGATTTAATCGACCAGTACTTGACCCTAGAGACATCTATTGGAAGATGCGGCGGAAGCATAGTTTTACTGCATCAATTTTTAATTGAATACAAATCGAGTTGGAACTATAATGCCACTCTGTGGGTTGTTGTTCACGCTGTAAATTTTACTGTGTTTATTGATAAATTATCAATTAGCTGATGAACTTTACAAACCTCTTAAGAACAGCAAAAAATAAAAAACAAAAATGTATAACAGCTGATCGTTAATCGAGTATCCGGCTGTGCGAAAAGCTAAAACTGGTTGTTTGAATTATAATTTTAATGCACTAAATTTATATGGCAGTGCGAATGTTTTTAATAAATAATTAAATTTCTATTTCAAGGTTATTTTCTTAAAAACTCATTCTTAAAATAGTAGTTGAAATGTTAATTGAAATTTTTTAAATAAATATAATATATACATTCAAAGAAATTTTTTTAACCCATTCAACTTTTTTAACAAAAAACTCTTTATTAGGAAACCTACGATAATTTTAATTGAGAAAATTTTATAATTACTATAATCCTTGTATAATCATTCGATAAATATTGATTATTTGGATTACAGCTTCTTTTTCCAAAACCTTCAAAAATCTTAGTTTGAGGTTAAATCTCTAAAATAGTCAAAATTCAAAACTTATATATAGTAGATAGATTGAGTATTAATAATGGTTTGAATTTGAAGATTTTCTTAATTGTTATAAATAAAATATAAACATATTTTGAAATTTTGAAGACAGTAGTTGAAGGGTTAAAGTTTGAAAAATATGTATATGTAATTAGCAAAAATTTTAACAAATAACCATAAAATATAATCAGCATAAAAAATATAATGTATTGAGGTTGAACCTTTCAAAAATTTATTACTTTAAACAATAAACCCATAAATTTCTATAGAGTTCACTCTAAATTAGCCACAAATTAACGTCTTTTGGAATTTACTGAACTATTTTTAAACCAACTTTCCTTAAATATCAGCATAATTTTTATTACCGATATTTAATAAAAAATTCAAAATATTTTGCTGCGCATAATTATATAACTAATAAACGATAGTGCTTTGTTTTTTTAATTCAACTAGTTATAAGCAGTTTCAAAATCTCAAAATTTCACTATTTCTTTTTGTCGCATAATTTTTACAAAATCAAATATTTATGATGCCCGCTTATGCATATATCTTCTTGTTGTTGCTTTGTAAGTCTAAGCACAGCTACTGTGCGCCAACAACAACAACAATAAAAACAGCCACCTGCACATAGAGAGTTTTTGTATAAATTATTTTGTGCGAATTTATGTATGCAAATGCGTTGCTGGCGCTAAATATTCGTAATTTACATGTAAATTATGGCTGACAAATTTTTAAGAGAAATGCTGTAGGGCGCTGAAGCAGTAAAAAAATTTAAATAAATTTGAAAATAAAATATTGCTTCAATTTCTGCTTATAAGCAACTCTGTATACATTTCCAGCAACATTTTATAGTTTCAAAGAAATGCCACCAACATGTAATTACTTTTGCACTTGCAACATAATACGCGGTAAATGAGTAACCTGAGACCGCCTTTAAATGTCCGGCTGTGTGAGAACAACAACAAGAAAAACTCAAAAAAGCAGAAGTAAAAAAAAAAGTCGCTCGCCATTAAACGACATCGATTTATCATTTGACTTTATTAATTTCATACACATTTCGTATGGCGGGCAAAACGTGCCCCACGGCACAGAGACGCGTGTGTGTGTGTTGTGTGGCACAAACGCAGCGGTGACGCATATTTGCACGCCAAGCGGTTTGTTTTGCACTAATTCACGCACGACAGCAGGATGCTTCACGCGGCACGCCACATGCTGCCACATAAATTAGTGACTTGTTGTGTTCGGTTGCACAATGCATGTGGCATGCAGCATACAGCATGCAACGTCATGCCGCTGTGCGTGCAAATAAATTATACAAACAGGTTGCAAGCGGGTGGAGCTCACTGGTTTTTTTCGTTTTTGTTTTCTTTTTTTGGGTCGCTCCAAATGAAAGAGAGTGCGGACAGCAATTTGTACAAAAGTTTTTAATTTTGATTTTTTCATTATTATTTTTGCGCACAGGAAGCTGCTGGTGAACCGAAATTAAAGACTGTTAACCTGTGTGTTATTTATAAGTTGAATATATGGTATGTGGACACATCTCATTTGAGTATCGTCAAAGTGAATTTTCTTAGATTTTTCAGTGAAATTAGTTCATTTAGCAATTTGATTAAATTTAAGTAGTCTTAATCGCCTTTTATTACCTTTCCATAATCTAAATTTTTTGCTAAGAATATTCGACTCTGACCGTGATACGAATCCATTTATGGAATCAACCTTAGATATTCGCTTTTAATATTTCTCACGAAATAATAATATTTTTCGGGAAGGAACGGTAAAAAAATTGATTTTTAATCTTGGTCTTGACCTTAATTCGAATCCTTATCTAGTTTGAAGCTTTACTCTTCTTTGTTAATATTTCTTCGATATTTTGTGGCCTTAAGAAATAATAATTTCGAAAAATATCATTTATAAGGCGTTAATACTTATTTTGATCTGATCTTGGTGCGAATCCTGGTCTGGATATAAGCTTAGCTTTTTAAATAATATTTTGGATGGCTGAATAAATATTAATATATTTGAAAAATAATAATTCATAAGAAATGTACATAGGGCACGCTAGTGATCTTAATCTGAGTCGTAATCTGGTAAGGTAAGCTTACCTTTCAATAATTCATAGCTTCTTTGGTTTTGATCCCAATCTGATCTTTATCCCGATCTCCGCCCGAGTTCTGACCCAGCACCAAACTTAGTTAATAAGAAGAAAAAACGTTAACTTCGGCTGTACCGAAGCTAATATACACAGGTGCATTTCTTTTAGTAACTATGTGTTTAAGCAAATCTAAAGACGTAAGAAAAAGTAAGTAAAAAAAAGAAAACATTTTACTAATACTTTTTATCCAGGTTGTTTGCTAGATACATTAAGGTTATATAGTTAACCGATCTGAACAATTTCTTCGGAGATTATATTTATTACCTTAAGCAGTAATCCATGTCAAATTGCGTGAAGATACCACGTCAAATGCGAAAATCTTCCATACAAGCCATTGATTCCGATCGTTCGGTTTGTATGGCAGCTATATGCTATAGTGAACCGATCTGAACAATTTTTTCGGAGATTAAATTATTTCTATGAACAATAACTCACACCAAATTTCGTGAAGATATGTAGTAAAATGCGGAAGTTTTCCATACAAACCCTTGATTCCGATCGTTCAGTTTGTATGGCAGCTATATGATATAGTGGTCCGATATCGGCAGTTCCGACAAATGAGCAGCTTCTTGAAGAGAAAATAGCATCTGCAAAATTTCAAAACGATATCTTAAAAACTGAAGGACTAGTTCGTATATATGCAGACGGACAGACAGACAGACATGGCTAAATCGACTCAGCTCAACATACTGATCATTTATATATATACTTTATAGGGTCTCCGACGCTTCCTTCTGGGTGTTACAAACATCGTGACAAACTTAATATACCCTGTCTGTTCAGGGTATAATAATAAACTATTAATATTGATCTTGATCAGATCTTTACCCCAAAAGTGATCTATCTTCAAGCTTAGATTACTGTTAAATTTGTCAGACTCTTCAGTGACTTGGAGAAACAGTATTATTTTCGAAAATGAATTGTTAAAGAGATCTTGATTTTTATTTGATATTGACCTTGATCTTGATCTTGATCTCGATTTGATCTCTACCCTGATCTTGCACCCAATCGATCATATCATTTTCTTCGTGAAATTTTTTGTAATGTACTTCGGACCGATGCAAAAAATTTTTCAACTCGGTTATACGGGACAGTACAGCACAGTAGTAATGCAGAAGCAGTACGTTCAACCCAGTAATCTCTGAATATTTCATTTCTTACTATGCAAATTCTTTGCAACATTGTTTTAACTATGGTACACAAGTACATGCTGTTAGGATTCTGCAGCAAAACCTAGCATTAATTGCAATTTAATCTGCAATTGACAGCACGGTTCAGCTCAGCAATTTCAAGAGCGCTCTCAATTGGCGTTGAGGCATCTGCCTTCGCTGGTGCATACCAGTAAATGTTTGCAGTTAAAAAAAAACCAACAACAATAGAAAAAACTGACTCTAACAGAGTAAAGTAAATTGGAGGCAGCCTAATTGGCATATTCGTTGTGTTGACTTCGGAAATTCGCTGGAAAATGGTCGCGTTTTGTGATGCTGCTGCTGTTGCTCAATTAAATTTGACATGCATTCAACAGCCATAAAAAGGCACCACCTACCAAATGTAGCAACATCAAAATAGTCAACACAAGTCCAAGTGGTTGAAGAAGCAGCCGCAAACAACCACTGCAGAGTCGTCACACACAAATTTGTGGCAAACTGGTGAACAGCGCATGCGCAGTCAGTCCGAGGCAAATTTCATGACAATAAAAAATGCACAAATCAAAATAAAATGTATTGACTTGCTGCAGTTTTCTGAAAATGCTCGCATTTCGAAGCTACTTTTATTGTTGTTGTTTTCTGAAGACACAATTTTTTTTGCTTTGCTCATCTTTTTTCGCCTGTCAATTTGTTGCCTGCTGTCGCGCGCAGTTAGCATCATTGCGACAGGCGACAGCCGCAATAGCATTACCATCAGCTAGCCACAATCAACAGCAACAGCAACAACAACTGTATAGACATATCTACAGCATTACAACAACATCTGACAGTCGTGCGAACTCCACCTTTGGTCATTGTCTGGAGTGCAGCGATTGCGGACTGCCGACGCCTCTGCCACTGCTGCCGCTAAAGTCAGTCATTCAATTTTTAGTGCCTTCTGGAGTTTTTAACTTGTTAGTTTTTAGAGGCTATAGCCCCTCACCCATTAAAATGCTGACTTTTATAATAGGCGTGTAATACTTATTTACAGATTCCTGCTATAAATTGTAAGCGACAGCAATAATAAACATAGACACAACAGTACGCATGCGCATCGCCACAGCAGCACTCAGCATGGCCAGCATGGAAGGTACTGCAGTATGGCTGTCTGTCTGCATCTGTATCTGTGTTGTTGGGTGTATGTGGAGCTGCCTCTTTAAAATCAAATGATAATAAATCACCGCCAGATATCATAAAACATGTTTATGCTGATATTTTTAACTGCTCAGCCATCATAATCACAGGCTACGTGCCTCGTCGTCCTCGTAGGCTTTTTACAGCGGGCATATGGGTGAGCTGTTGCCGACTGCCAAGCAATCAACCACATGGTTAGCCAGTAAAAACATTCCTGCGTGCGAAGCGAGTGTCAAGCGCGTCGGGCATTAGTCGCAGAAGTAGACGATGGAATAAGTATGTGAGTTGCAGTGATGCGTTGGCTGTACTTTGACAAAATCTTATTTATTTTTGATGATTGTAATACTAAGATATGGCGGGCACTGTTTGAGAATTTGTGGGAAATACGCCAAGAACATTGATCATTAGTAAGTTCAAGTAAATTTTTGTTGAGCCTTTTCTCATTTTAGGTGACTCTCATGTTCACTTTTTTCTACTATGAATACCTATTATTGACTTTAAGACGCAAATTTAAACGATTTACATGTCTATGGAAAATAATTTACAAAACGTTGCCTACATTTAGGCGAACATTTCATAATTGAGCAAGATCGCACGCCTGCTCCATTGATATAAGATTTTCGTGTTAAACTCGGTAGGAAGTATGTAACAAAATGGCATTCAATCAAATGAGACACGGACTGACTGATTCGAGACGATCCTTTTTCAATATTTCGAAGAAAAGTCAGTAAAGTTGATTTAATATCACAACTAATTAGTTAATTCTGCCTCTAAACTATGGAGGCACACACTTTCTCTGTCTACTCTTGCCACATTGCCACTATCTGTCTTAAAATCCACAAGCAAAATGCTTTCGGATAGCCAACTCATATGTTTGGTATTTTCCTTCCCTTTCAAATTCATAAACCCATCGATATATAAAATAATATTTTTTCCCTATGCCTGCATATGTTTTGGAGTATACATAACTCTGTTACCACTTATTTATTCATGTTCAATTTGCATAAATGACAATGAGCTGCTCATAATGCATGCGTTATTATTTCCCCTTCCAACTCCTTGCCTTCCTTGGTAACCACTAGTGTCTCACTTCATGCCACATATTGCTTGCCACCGTTTGTTGCCACTGCTGCCAGCGTGCGGCAGTAGTCTTTACAACATTCCTTCGTTTGCCTTATTAAATATGAAAATTTGCATAGTTTCATAAGCTTTCAGTGTGTTTGCTGTGTTTGCGCATGCAAATGGCTACTTGAATTTCTTCCTTTCCTTTCCTTTTGGGCTTAAGCCTAAGATTCTAATCAGTGCTTCGTGCCATGCAGATTGCATGCTAAAAATGTTTGATTACAATTTCGCTTTTAAGCATGTAAAAAGAAAAGGGCTTGCAATTACAATCATACTTTTTTGTATTTGTGGCCCTTCGAGTATGGTTGCTACTAGTTTGTGGTAAGTATATTTATGAATTGTTAAAGCCAAAGCCTCTCCAAATATGGCATATGAACGTGAGATAAGCGAAAGCGTTTTCATATTTTTAGATAAATCTCTCAAAAATTCCTTAAAATATTATTTTTATTTGGTATTCGGTATTTGGTATTCGGTATTTGGTATTCGGTATGTGTTGTGGACTCCACTATAACCGCGTAAGCGCTGTTTACGCCAGTCAAAAAGAAGAATATTTAGTATCTGGTATTTGGTATTTGGTATTTGGTATTCGGCATTTGGTATTGGTATTGGGTATTTGGCATTTGGTATTTTGTATCCGGTATTTGGAATTTGGTATTTCGGTATTTGGTATCCGGTATTTGGTATTTGGTATTTGGTATTTGATATTTGGTATTTGGTATTTGGTATTTGGTCTTTGGTCTTTGGTCTTTGGTATTTGGCATTTGGTATTTTGTATCCGGTATTTGGCAATTGTTATTTGGTATTTGGTATTTTGTATCCGGTATTTGGCATTTGGTATTCAGTATTTGGTATTCGGTATTTGGTATTTGGTATTTGGTATTCGGTATTTGGTATTCGGTAATTGGTATTTTGTATTTTTTAAGCTTCACAAATGATTATGCTGTCATAATAATCACCACTTCTCACATATTTCAGTATATCTGCCTATTACCACAAAGCTCGTTCGATAATCGTCGTTGTCGGCTCATTGCGCTGAAGGTCACGAACGTGGTTGGAAGGTCAACTTTGTTACAACAAAAAACAAACACACACACGCCTCATCATAAGCACACACCTGCCTCCACATGCATGGAAATCAAAGCACAATAGCGCATGAGAAATTCTGCCTTTATGCAAAAGAGAAATTAAAAGTAAAGCCAGCAATAAAAACAAAAACGAAAAAAACTCGCTTATTGGACACATGGTAAGCATGGCTGTGAACTAACAATCAACATTGTCCTGCTGTCTATCCTGTCGTTGACTGCCCAACAACGATTGCCGCCCAGACAAACAACCGGCCAACAAACCAGCCAACTTTCCAACGCTGCTTGCCACACCACACAACCCACATGTGTTATGCCGCAAGCACAGCGCAGCGTTGACTGGTTGTTGTTGTTGCTTGTGGCGGCGTCGGTGTTTGGCAGTTTTGCCTCGCAATTTATCTTAACAGCACTTGTCGACGAATTTGCCAGCAAACAGCGGCCTAATAATAATACTCGTAATAATAGCAACAACAACAACAACCAATAGCAGCAATAGCAACAAAAAACCGATTGCAAAGTGTTAGAAGCGACAAAATGAAAGGAAGGCACAAAATTTCACTTTATAGGCATAATTTATCATTGCACGTCTTGGTCGTGTTGCATGCAACATTGTGGCTTTGAACGGTAAGCAATAGTTGTGCGTATGTGTGTGTTGGTGTTGTTGTTGTGTGTCACCTTTTTAAGGTTTGCTGTTGTCGCTTTTGCTGTCGGCGTTTGTCGGCTCGTTGGCTCGCCTAACTGGCTAACTGCCTGCCTAGCTGGCCGGCTGGCTAGCCTGACTGTCCGTCGTTAGATTGTGGGCAACATGCGACATATGAAGGCACTGCTGGATGCTTTATAGTGTTTATATGATATACATATATAGTGTGTGCCATTCATATGTGGTTATTGTATGCTCGTAAACACGTTTGTTGACTAAACTATTGAAAACTTCGCTTTGGCAATCATTAATGCTGTGCTGCCTTGCCTTGCAGTTGTTGTTGTTTACTATTATTATTATTATTTTCATAGTTGTTGTTGTTGTATATGTCACCATAATTGGTTGTAGCACGACTCTCAATGACTTATTGGGAAGATTATTATTTTCTTCTAACAACTGAAATCAGTACTTGACTGCCAGGCAAAGTGTCGAACCGAACGTGTGAATAATGATGGCAATGGGGAGGCGTTTGGGAGTTGTTGGCGTCGTTTATATGTACTCATATGAAACTTTGAGTATATTTCTATATATAGTATACATATGTTAGCAAAGGTGAAGTTGCAAACTTATGGTTATATTTAATTATGTATTCCTTGGTTCAACGTGATTTAAGTTCGGGTTCAGGGGCTAGCACTTGGCATTGTTAAAGGTATTTTGTTAACTTGGTATGGTTGAATATACTAATTTTATATTTTATGTAAATAGAAAAGATCTTAGGAATCAGACGAAACTACTATCCACATTTTTAACACAGAAAACTCTTTCTTTGGATACTAATAAGGAAATATTAGTATTTATAATTCTAAAAGTATTTGATTCTATTTTGAACATCCGAGCATCTCTTTTAGTCATTATTTATGCTGATACGATCTAACCAGTGTTCGGAAAACCGGGTATTATAACTAATTTGGGAACCTCTGTAATACACATCCAGGCTTTCATGGAATGATCTTAGTTAGTAAAGCAATTCTCAATCAAAGATTAACATATCAAGCCAGTGGAGAATATAAGAAATGTTATGCCGTTCTCTTGCTTAAAGTCACCAACAGCCTAAATGTAGGCAAAGGTGCTAAACAGGGATTCATAGCATACCTTTAGGCGCAATAACCAAAATCATAGTTTACTATATATTAAATAGTTAACGTTAGGTTAGGTTATATTAAGGGGTAGCTCTCCGCAGCCGCAGAGAATCTCACTTTGACAGATTCGACTGTCTTTTGTGACACCCGGAAAACTCCGAACGGATCACTAAGACCCTTATAATACGACAAAGCGCTTGGACACTGTGATAAAGTTCTTAATTCGGCTAATGTCGATTCCAGTTACTTCAGTGGAAGATGTGCCTACCGAGGTGCTTTAACCTAAGTCTGGATAATGCTGGACATTGAAGGAGAAAGTGCTTGGGTGATTCCTCTTCGCCTTCCTTCAAACAGCTTTGGCAACTAGCGTCTGACTTGATCTCTAGCCTCACTCGAAGTCAGTGTGTCCAGCGATCTAGCGCAAGTGGACCACGGACTACCTCTACGTTTCCACTCCAGCGTCAATGTTGTTATGGTATCCTCTCTTGCAAGCTGATCCGTTTTGCAGTTTCCAGCGATTCCGCGGTGACCGGGTCGGATTATAAAGTAGTTGGAAGCCACCGATAACGATCTTCGATACTCTATTACTAGCTTAGTTGACGTTAATAAATCAAAATTATAATTTGAACCTTATAAGTTTAACTCACTTAGCTTCAGAAGAGTCCTTTCAATATCATTATTTCACATAAAAGCGATCCTAGAACCCTTACTACACTTTCTCAACACTCCACTCCCAACCCATATTGCCGCCAGTAATGAAGCTCGCGCGTGTCAGAACCAATCACAAAACTGAAATTATGCGCCCCTATTTAAAGAATACCTTTTCCCAAACAACAAGTTCATTTCCGCATGGCGTGTACTGTGCAGTAAGCAAATAGCACTTATCGCCGCAATGAAATGAATTTCTCAAGAAAAGCTACTCAAACAAAGCCAGACACACACACGCATGCGCGCATGCAAAGCAACTCATGCGAATTTTCAGCAGAAAATTAGATGCTTAGGTTGTTTGGGCTGCTGCTATCTTGATTTTTTTCAACTTCAAACGTATTTTGTGGCAGCTCATCACAGGGCGTAACTGCCGGAGATTATCTTGTCCGATTTTCATGGCATCTAGCCATCAATCCGCTGCAGATTGCAGCACTTGGCAGGTATTTAAAGCCCGAGCAGTTAGCAGTCGCTAAAAGAAATGGTAGCAAGTTGGGCACCAGAGGCGCAGCGGCAAACTGCAAATTCTTATGGAAGGGAGTCAACAAGCTAGACTAGTTAGATGGGCGAACGCTGATAGTAGTGTGGCATGCAAACTGTTGGCTACAACAAAAGTGACGACCTATTTGCAATTAGAACAATGACTGTTAAACATGCGAAATGCACAAGCGCCGCCGAGCAGTTTGCGCACCTGAGCAAGCGCTTGAGGTCGTCTAAGGCCGAAAAAAAACATTAGAAAAACAATAAAAGAAGTTAAGAAAATAAGCAAAAGGCATCAGAACAGGGAATGAAGCTAGCTTCTGGAGCTGCAGTTGAATTTATTGCGGTGCGTGCGCATAACTCAAATAGAAAATTACTTTGCTGCCTACGGTATGCGCTGGCGTGGTAAGCGTGCAACCTTCACAAGCGCCAATTTACAAGTTGCACAACAATAAACAAACCTTAAATGCGCAAAAGAGTGCAGAAAGCAATAACAACACGAGCATCTACAGCAAGCAGTAGCTAGCAATGGGCGTAAGGAGCCATTAACTGTATTATGTTTGAGGATGTGTTGTTGCCACAAACGGCGGCGGTTGAGTTGTGCTGTAACTAACCGTACTTTTCAAAGCTGCCTGGCTTTTAGTGGCTTAACTTTGTTTTTTTCTTGTTATTTTGTGATTCTCAAACATTTTTGCCTCCTCCTTCTTGGCATCCTTTGAAACGACAGCTGAATTTCTTCATTTCCTCAAATGCCACTCCAAAGTGTATGCAACTAATTTAAAATGCCTCGCAATGAAATCGCATGCGGCTTTCAAACAACAACAACAATGCTAGCAGTCAGTTGTACAGCTGAAGGTGATGTCTCTGTTCACAATCTTGTTCTAAGGGTCTCATTTGATGCAGGAAGTGAAAAAGTAAATGAAAAAGTTTTGTTTTTTTTTTCTCGCTGTTACTTTTTTTTATACTCTCGCAACAAAAGTTGCTAAGAGAGTATTATAGTTTTGTCCACATAACGGTTGTTTGTAAGTCCTAAAACTAAACGAGTTAGATATAGGGTTATATATATGAAAATGATCAGGGTGACGAGAAAAGTTCAAATCCGGATGCCTGTCTGTCCGTCTTTCCATTCGTGCAAGCTATAACTTGAGTAAAAATTGAGATATCTTAATGAAACTTGGAACACGTGTTCCTTGGCACCCTAAGAAGGTTAAGTTCGAAGATGGGCGAAATCGGGCCACTGCCACGCCCAAAAATGGCGAAAACCGAAAACACATAAAGTGCCATAACTAAGCCATAAATAAAGCTATATCAATAAAATTTGGTACGAAGGATTGTTCTAGGAAGGGGTATATTTGGATGTATTTTTTTTGGAAAGTGGGCATGTCCCCGCCCCCTAATAAGTTTTTTGTATATATTTCGTAAACTACTAAAGCTATATCAACGAAATTCTCAGGATTCTTTTTTTTAGGCATTTTTTTATACAGCCCAGAAATGGAGGATATCGGATTATAACCACGCCCACCTCCCATACAAAGGTTATGTTGAAAACGACTAAAAATGCTTTAATTCACTAAGGGAAAACATCAGAAACCTTAAATTTCATTGTAAAGAAGCTACAGGGCTCCACACAAATTGGTATACAAAATTTTAAGTGGGTGTGGCTCCGCCCACTTATGGGTCAAAAACCATATCTCCGAAACTACTCGACCAATATCAATGAAATTTGGTTTGTAATATTTTCCTTGCATCTCAATGATATGTTGTGAAAAAATCGGTTCACAACCACGCCTACTTCCTGTATACCAGAACTTTGAAGTCGGTCTAAATCATTTACTTTACAATATATATAGTAAACACTAGTGAAGATATCGGAACAGAACTGTGCATAAATACTGCATTTATAGTGTGGCAGCCCCTTTCTAAAAATCGCCGAAATCGGACCATAGGTTTTCAAGGCCCCATATATCGAACATGAGGACCTCGGTGCTTCTAACCTAATATTAGGGTTTCCAACTTTCCATGGACTTTATACCATATATATGAAGAATATGTGGGTCAAATTGTCTATTATATAATATTGAATAAATAAATTGCGAGAGTATAAAATGTTCAGTCACAACCGAACTTAGCCCTTCCCTACTTGTTATTGTTTCTTTTTGTCTTCTAACGATCTGCATATTGCTTTAGTTAGATACTTGAGTTTTGGGCTACTGATTTAGACGACATGCAATGTAGTTGTACCTGTTTTTAAGCCTTTTTTCTCTTGAGAGTGTAGTAGGAAAACCCAAACATATGAACAAAACTACAACAACAACAAATGTCAAAGAACTTCCTACAGGTTGAAGACTCGATTTCCTTATACCAAAGCATGCCTATAATGGATTAAATCTTAGTAGTAAAGCCGTTGAAAGTACTAGCTGTTACATAACCACTGGTACGAAACTAATTACAAAAGGACCAATTGTGATTTCTCATCAAATAAAAGAATAAAAAAATATAAAAAACTCAATGAGCAACAAACTCCAAAACTATCAAATTTATACTTCCAAAATACTGCTGTATTTTTTTATTGTTGTTGTTGCAACTCAAACTCAAACTCCGTCTGGCAAACATCTTCTTCGTCTTGTTAACTGCTGTTGTTTACTTTATGTTAAATTAAGTTGAGAATCGTGCAATGCAAATCAGTGCAATGAAGAAGCCACTAACTTAGCAGCTATACGCCAGACCGTAAGTAAGTATACACATACATGTCTACATATAAGCAACTGCCTAACTAAGTGCGCATCAAGTTGCACAATCGTCTAAGGCACAACACAGCATTTTCTAATTACAAAAGGGACAAGCAAAAATAAAAAAAATTCAAAAGTTGCCACAAAGCGTGTATGCAAAATAAGCTTTGCTACCAGCTCCTCGCTTGCTTGCTTGCTGACTGAGTACCGAGCTGCGATCGCTTGTGAATTCTAATGCGAAATGCTGCTGCTGCCACTTGCCTGCTTTGTTTGCCTTTGCTAATTTGAATTATTTCATTACGACGGCGGATAAGGCAAAAATAAATATAAAAAGCCAAATTTCATTTGCATAGTTGGTGCTACGAGGGTGCATCTACTGGCGTGTGTGTGTGTGTTTTTTAATTTATTTGCAGTTATGTAGATTTGTGCATTCATTTCATTTGTTACAAGCAACGAAGTAAGTACAGTTGCAGTTTCAGGCTCTGTTTTAAACAATATCTACATAGATAGGTGTGTATTAAATAACTAGTACTCGTTACGAAGCTAGTATGATTACATTGTACGTACGTATTTATAAATCAGTGTCTTTGTGCTGTTAAGAAAATCATAAATCCCAGATTTATTGCATAATTAGAAATTATTATAAATTGCTTACTGCTACCTAGGTGGTAGGAAAAAATCGAAAAATAAATGTTCAAAAACGTAAATAAATAAAAAAATAATATTTTTTTGTAAACACATTTAGGATGAAAAATAATGATAAATGTTATTTTCATAATATTTTTGATAACATTTCAGATTGAAAAAGAAAATTGAAGGAACAACTAATATACAAAACAACGGAAGTTGATATATCGCTATTGAAGCTCTCAGTTTGGCTGCCTTGTCAAATGAAAGTCTAGCTTACTTAGTAAGTCGACTTAGATATCATAGAATATCGTTGAATTCAACCGAAGTGAGTTTTATAGTGAACACCTAACTTAAGAGTGAGGCAACATAGCAAGAAGGAGTCATATATCTAATGGAAATATTACTGAAATTTGGATAATTATTGCTGTGAATATGACATTCAACAACATATTTCTGGAAGAGTGGTCAAAAGGCAGTGATTGGACCTTCTATTTACTACTTCTTAGGCCTATCTTCAACGGTCTGTGTAGCTCATTGGCCTACCAGATTAACCTTTCCTATATCTTCGCAAATAATACTAGAGTTGCTTCAATACCGATAATGACTCCTTTCTTAATTGGAGTCTTCTGGTAGAGTAATCATACAAAAATTATGAACAACAAGAACACAAATCCAGATAATTGTAGACATACTGGTAAATAAAAAGAGACAAATAAATCTGTATCCAAGTAAAAATAGGCGATCGGTGGAATCTCATAGCTTAACGGAGGTCTTCAGAAACTCGAGAAAACAAATAAAGATAAGTGAGGTTGAGCAAAGGTCATGCGATATTTCTCGTTTCTGTTCATTCTTCACTAAACCAAATATTAAAACGACGAACTCCTTTTTGGATGCCTTTGTATCTATCTGTTAGAAGCTTCTTATCATATTTTCTTACTAAAAACCAAATAGTTAAAATATATGAAGGTTTCGAGAAAAGCTGAAGACTAAACAAAAGACTTAAGAAACGAACTTTTTTTTTTTTTTTTTTTTTTTTTCTTCTTCAGTAACAAACTAAGCTAGTAAGGAAGTGCATAATATCGTTGGCGGTAGCTTCGCACTACTTTAAAATTCGACTTGTGTGGGTACCCGGTCACCGCGGAATCGCTGGAAACTGCAAAGTGGAGCAGCTTGCAAGAGAGGGTACCCTAGCAATATTGACGCCGCAGTGGCAATGTGTGGCCAGTACGTGGTCCACATGCGCCAGAGCGCTGGACACACTGCCTTCGTGTGAGCCCGCCAAACGCTGGATAACAACCACCACCTGCGCAGTAGCGAGGTCTTTCTTTCACAGTGGATCGAATACGCTCTTTACAGCTAGTGTCGCTCAGTAAGGCTCATCTCTCCGCGATCATTGCCCAACAGGCACATACGCGGTGAGGGTAGTGTTCAAGTCAGACGCTAGTTGCCAAAGCTGTTTGGAGGAAAGCGAAGTGGAATCGTCCAAGCACTTGCCCCTTATCCCCCACTTAAAAGAAAAGAAATATCGTGCTAAACAAATCATCATAAATACACTAGACACAACAATTTTCTTAGTCAAAGGTTGCTCACTACTAAAAGAGTTTTGAGTACGAAAAGAGAGAAGTAAAAATGAAAAAAAAACCAAAGCAGAAATTTTTTTTTTTTTGGAATGGTAAAAATCTTTCTTCATGCTGTCGACTGCAACGTGTTGTGTAAATATGTTTACAGTTACAGTTAGCTTAACGCCTATTTGAAACTATATAAACAAAGCACACATTATATATTTTAAAATCAAGTATCGTATTTCATACAGACGCCGCTTGAAAGACAACACATGTGTAAGCAAACTCCCGAGGAGGAAATACATATTGTACTTAGGCGAGTACACAAGTGCGTATGTAAAGCAAATTGCGTTTGTAATTGGGTATTTGTGCTAGTGTGATTATGTTCCGCCACTACGCATCACTGCTGGCGGCATAAAAGCTGTAATTACCATTTCACCGTTTGATGAGTTTTCAATTTCAATATGCGGCGCTGGCGAGAGAACACACCAAAGTACAAGAAGTGAGGCGTGTAGCTTGCAACTGGCGCGTTAGCAGTGCGTAGCGGTTGTTACGCGCAAAGATTCGCAAGTCAGTCTGAAGCCAGCAAAGCGTCTGCCAAGTAATGTGTGTAGCTGGCAGCGGAGGGCAAGCACCACGCGCGGCATGCAAATCAACGCAGCCAATGGGTGGCTACCTCCACATTAGCGGTCTACTCGCTCGTTGTGCGCAATTGGTTAACTGTTAATTGCGCTATTTACAGCTGCTGCTGTTCTGCGAGCTATTGCTGTTGTTGTTCGTGTTGTTGCTGCAGCAGCCGCCAATTAAGTTTATGTACCGTTCTGCGACTGCTGGCATACACCTCTTCGCTTTGTTGTTGCTCACAACACACAGTCTGCACTTGAAGTTGCTGGTCGGTAATTGATTTTTCCAGCATTTACATGACTTTTAACAGTAGTGGTGGTGGCGGTGGCGGTGACGATAGCAGTAGCAACAACAACAATACATTTTGCTTACTGCCTAAAGGCAAAAACATTTTTGCATTTGTATGGTTGGCAAGAAGCGGAGACTGCCGCAATACTTCCTGTTTCATGACCAGCAGGCATTTTTATGACCACGTAAAAATTTTCCCATTACGCAGCGCTAAAAAAGTTTAGTGTGTGCGCATAAAATATTTAATAAATTTTTTAATATTCTCCTGCACATAGCATAAGCTGTGAGCTTTTAGAAGTTATGAGAGACGCACTGCTGCTTGATTGAATATAATTTGATAATTACCTTAAGCGCCGCGTTTTGTTCTTTTTTTGCATAAAACATAAATATTTTATTTGCGGAAAATATTCGCTTAATTAATTGTGATGCCTCATTGACGCTAGTAAAATATTAATTTTAAATAGATAACAGTAGTTAGCGTAATAGTGATTAGTAAGTGATAAAAAAGTTATGGGGAGGGAGTAAACAATTTTTTTCGAGACTGTAAAAATAGCGATTTTCTAATTATAATTGAAGATTGGAGGTTTCTAATTGGCAATAAAATGACAATTCAGAAATTTACTAAGGAATTTTGGTCTGATGTCCTCTTTTGATTGAGATTACTATTAGTTACTTAGGTTAAAGACATAATTTCGTTAGAAAAAATAAATCATAATACATTTTTAAAACCAAATATATATCAAGGGAAAAATTTCTAAAAAATTTTCAAAAAATTTGTTGTTTTTTAAGCACCAGAAAATTATCCAAATAATTATACTCTCGCAACAAAATTTGCTAAAGAGAGTATTATAGTTTTGTCCACATAACGGTTGTTTGTAAGTCCTAAAACTAAACGAGTTAGATATAGGGTTATATATATCAAAGTGATCAGGGTGACGAGTAAAGTTCAAATCCGAATGTCTGTCTGTCCGTCCGTCCGTCTGTCCGTCTGTCCGCCTGTCCGTCCGTGCAAGCTGTAACTTGAGTAAAAATTGAAGATATCTTAATGAAACTTGGAACACGTGTTCCTTTGCACCATAAGAAGGTTAAGTTCGAAGATGGGCGGAATCGGACCACTGCCATGCCCACAAAATGGCGATAACCAAAAACACATAAAGTGCCATAACTAAGCCATAAATAAAGTTATGAAAATAAAATTTGAAACATATGAACGCATTAGGGAGGGGCACATTTGAATGTAATTTTTTTGGGGAGGTGGGCCTGACCCCGCCCCCAAATTGGTTTTTTGTACATATCTCGCAAACCAATAGAGCTATATAAACCCAACTTTCTGCAGTCGTTTTTTTGCCACTTCTTATTACAATCCAAAAATGAAAGAAATCGGAAAATAACCACGCCCACCTCCCATACAAAGGTTAGGTTGAAAATTACTAAGTGCATTAATTCACTAACGAAAAACGTCAGAAACACCAAATTTTACAGAAGAAATATCAGAAAGAAGCTGCACTGAGATTTTCTTACCAAATGGAAAATGGGCGTGGCGTCGCCCACTTATGGGTCAAAAACCATATCTCAAGAACTACTGGATCGATTTCAAGGAAATTCGGTATATAACACTTTCTTGACACCCTGATGACCCGTGAGGAATATGGGCGAAATCGGTTCAAAACCACGGCTACTTCCCATATAACTCAATTTTGAATTCTTCTGATTTGTTCACTTTATAATATATACATTAAGATCCAATGAAGATAGCAGAATAAAACTTTACACAAATACTGTATTTGAGCTGTGACATCACTTTTGCAAAAATTGTCAAAATCGGACCATTAATTTTCAAGGCCCCTGATATCGAACATGAAGAACTCAGTGCCTAAGGGTAATTTTTCACCGAAAATATAGGTAAATCTCTCAGATATTTTAATGTAATTCATTCCCTCGAGTCGTAACTTCTTCCAGATCCCATATACCTAATTATAGGTAATATAAAATTAAGTGAGCGCATAGTCTTCGATATATTGTATCTTGGTGGTGAAAACGAGTGAAATGGGTTCAGGAATTACTTCAGTCCCCATACACTATTTATGATGATCTTCGTTATTCTACTAAATTTTATGCAGAATATATGGGTCGAATTGTGTAATCTTTAAAATTACATAAATAAATTGCGAGAGTATAAAATGTTCGGTTGCACCCGAACTTAGCCTTTCCTTACTTGTTTTCTTATAACAACCGCCAAATAGTGTTTTCCAAGTGAAACCTCGTTGCTTATCAAGATTTTCTTCGCGCTTCAACTACTATTTTCAAGGTAAAGCTTCACTATTTCAGCACCTAGCCTCGATCTGTACTACAATTCTCACCTTCTCAAACTTTTCACACAAAATTCGGATTATTTGAAGTTTTTCACTTCTTCAATATAGAATAGATTCTTCAATCTATTAATACACTAACACACGCACACCAACCAGTACGCCACACAATCAAACTTCATTTGCCATTGTTGCCGTGTGGCAGTGGCAATGGCAATGGGAATATAACACTTTGTCGGCAACTTATTGCCAATCAAATGATTTATATCGCCTACAAAGCGACTGGCAGACGCCCTAACTAACTGCGAACATAAATAAATGAGTGTGTTTGTGTGTATATGAGCTTTGGCAGTGATTTTGCTTCCTACTCACGGGCAATTATTGCAGTAAATATATACTTGCGCTATACTGATGATCATTTGCTATATATAAATATATAAATACTGTTTACTTGTACGAATATGTATGTGTATGTACTGTATTACGGTGTACTGTATTCCCCATGTTGCGAGCACGAAGACGACACTGTAATTTATTGCCAAACATAATGTCTATCTACTAGCTGATATCATTTAGTGTTGTAGTTGTTGTTGTTGTTCAAATAAGTTTTCTATTATTTGAAATATTACTTGAGATAAATTTTGTGTGATTATTTTACCAACTAAATTACTTTAATTTTGCTTGTTTGGAAATAAAAAAATTTTTTTTTTCTAAAATTAAAAAAAAAAAACATTTAAAATTTCTAATAAATGGAGTAATTTAACAGCTCTCAGGCTCAACTCAATATAATCTATCTCTCTGAAAGTATTTAGATCTTCAACACCATGTAAACTATTCTAATTAAAGCCTCAGCATCATTAGATATCAATTTCCTATTATCATTTCCTATGTACCTATAAGTCGAAGTAATCCACAACTGGCTGGTCCTAATAACACCACAACTCACCCATCAAAGAATTTTCTGCCTTCCTGTTTACACAATTTTACATTAATACATTCAAATTCATCTGTACATATGTATATATTTACTATATCCTAGCCAGTACATTCATAACAGCTTGCCATGCCACCAGGCCAGCAGATAGTAAATACTAGGCTCAAGGGTCTGTTACGTGTAAAATGCGTATCATATTGCACTTCGTTGAGGCTGATTTATGAGTGGCATTGCCATTAAAAATTACACGCGGCATTAAAAGTGAAATAGTGGTAATAAAGAAATAAAATACCCGGGAATATATGTACAAGCGCATGAGAGGAGGAAACTAATTTGCATAGTGCAAATAATTAAAAGGTTGCAGACTTTTCACTTTTGAATTGATAAAAAATTTTAAATTTCATTAGTTTTGAGTAGAAAAAGCAGATAATAAATATTTGAAAAAAAATTAATACAACTAAGCTAAAAATAAAGGAAGGAAAATGCTCTAAAGTTCAATACAAAAATTACAAATATATTCAAGTCACTAAAATCTGACAATTCCATAAATTAATTTTTTTTTCTAATTTCTGATTTTCTTTTCAAAAGGCCTATAATAGCTATAAAATTCATTCGATCTCCGAACCGAGTTATCCAATACGTACTTTCCCTACACAAATAGCATTTTAACCCCAGTGACCACAAAAGGGTTAAACAAAAAAAAGTTTAGTATTCCTCTAATTTTCCACTCATCTCATTGCTATGCTCTGCCTAATCCCATTCAACGATGAAATATGTAATTCTTAAACACTTAAGGGCGACGCGTTTTATCGCATTGCGAGACACTTTGATTGGCATCAGCAAGTGAGAAGACTTGATGAGAATATCAAGCCTTTCAGCAATGCAAGGTTTTTACACTTTTTAATTGCTGTAAGTTAGAATAGAAATGGATTACGGATTTTTATTTTATTGTATTCATTATAAACTTTGCTGGGCTGCATATGAATTTCAGGTAACCCAGTGGGCCATAGAGTCAGTGTTGTTAAAAATAATAGTGGTAAAGCTGAAATTCAATGACAGATTCGTACTATAGAGATACACCGAGTGAGATACAATTATATTATAGCAATGCTTCTTCTTCTTCTGCTTACTTCCTTTCAACGTACGCCTTTGATTCACTGGGTTATTTTCCCAAAAGCAAACTATCCACCACATTCATTTGATTAGTCACACCACTACATGTGCATAGATACAACTCTGTAAGTGTGAATGAAATGATTTCAGCGTATAATTAAGCTATTAACTTTTTATGGTGTTACAAACCAAGTGAAAGCGTTTGCGCAAATATTTTTATTTTCTTTTTTTTTTTACTGGAATACCTTTGCATTTGTTGTTGTTGTAATTTAATAACATTCGCAATGGTTTGTTATGTGCAAGATTAATACCCTTTTTATTAAAGCTAATCTAAACGGAGCGCAGAGATTTGCATTCTTAGCGCTACTCAAGTATTTTAGAAGGGATTTTGTTTGTATTAACATTTACATATTTATATTTATGTATATACATATGTACTTATATGCTTTAGGCGAGTAGATGCTCATACAAATACGCAGCTTTAGTTGATAGCCGTACAATTGTGTTGTATCTAGTGTGTAGTTTGCTGGAATGGGAAATCTCTTTAATCCATTTTTCGATTAAACTAGACCTTTTGTAGAATGAAGGCATGCAAAAGGTAAAGATAAAAGAATTATAAAAAATATATACATATACTGTCCTTACAAAAGCTCAAACGAAGCTGTTGACTATTATATAGATAGATCGAAGGTAGCGAAAAGAACAGTTTTTTCTGTAAAACAAAAAATAATACTTAACACTGAGGAATCAATGTAACTGAGAGGTAAAATCAATTATTTTCGGTTAAGTAGTATGTCACAAACCATTGATCTCTAACTAGAGTGAAAAATAGTATATATACGATCTGACTAATAAATATTATTGTAGCCAAAACTCTTCGAAAAGTTATCCCTAATCAAACAATAAGTAACGTACTAGGTTACTAGCCATGCCGCAGCCTTCATATCTACTATAAGAATATATACAGTATAAGATCATATACAGCATTAACGACTCAAATATTTCTTCAGAAATTAAACACAAATGCATTTTCATATTATTCATGCTTTCCATACACACAAACCCACACATTATTACAACTAATTAATCATAGCGCAAATTAAAATAAAATATGAAAAATTTTGTCATTTTCAACAGAATGCACTTACCTTTGGCGTCACTGCGCTGTGAGTATTGTGAGTACCTTCACGTTGCACTTTTGGGTCATTGAGCAGATATCTGATTACATGCATCTAATTATAGCGCATCACTCATGTGGCAAAACGCGCGAATACATCACCTCCAAAAGGCACAAAAAGCGAAAAACAAAACACACACGCAGAGAAACACTAAAAAAGAGAAAAAATAATGATTGAATTAGAGAGAAAAACGCAAATAAAAAACTGTAAATATCTATGAAAAACATAGTGTTTATTTGTGTGTATGACATCATTTGATATTTCATATTGCAATTTTTTTAAAAATTGATATGTGTATATGAAGACATATGTGGTTTCAGCGCAACACCGCGAAGTATGTCAAAAGTGTGAGGCGCAACAGCAGCAGCTCCGACTGCGGCGCATGAAATCAATTTCAGCCGCCTCTAACGATAATTTTGCGCTGCTTTATCAATGAAAATTATGCACATAAAAATTTACCAAAATTGTGTGGGCAGCATAAAAAATTACCACAACAACAGCAATAACAAAATATGAAAATAACAACATTAGCGCTGCGAAATAGCTTACAACAATTCGTAAGCACAATAACTGTTAAACGCCAGAGAAAGCACTAAGCGTTCGTAAGCGTTTAGCTCCAACTTCACCGCTCATTCAATCGCGCTAACAACGGTTAATCATAGCGTCATAAAGCAGTAAGCATCCAAATTGTCTGGCGTGGCTGTATAGTGTCTGTGAATGGATGAATGAATGTGTGAATCAAGGTTCTTATGAAGTCATTAGGTGGTAAGTAACTGTTCCGCTAAACACAGCAGGCAGCTTGGCTCGGACTTTGACGGTCAAACGGTAAGACAAGAGTGTGTAGTCGTAAATTACTCTTTTTCGGCGTTCGATAGCCCGCGGCACGTTAACCCATTTTTTGTTGTCGCTTTGTTGTATGTTGTACGGTGTACATAAGTTGCAAATTTAATTCAATTACCGGCAACATCAGTCGAACTTTGGTGTATTGTAATGTGAAGTGTGTTGAAAGTCTTAATGAGCACAAAATGCTGAGATAAATTGTGGTAAATGCTGGAAGAAGCGTGATACCCTCTTCGACAAAAAACAAGTACATTAACGGTAGTGTTAATTTAAAGATTTTAAGAAACCCCAGAGAAGGGTTTCCCACTAAAGTGTGGGTTTCACAATCTATTACGTTGTCAACTTCAAAATCTTCAGAATTTTTCCACAGAAGTTTCATGTTCTCTTTCGAGCTAGATCACTCGACTGGTGCTGAGAGAGAGAATTAATATCGGCACTCTAGATCGAATTTCAGTATATATCTATGAGATGACTTAATGGAGAGGTCTAGTCTGAAAGACACTTAGAATCATCTGATGAAAACGAAGAGGCATTATGGTGCCAATTTTTTGGAACAATAGCATAAGCTAAGGGTTAGCATGGTTCTCTGACTAAATTATCTAACATGAAGTTTTGTCGAAACACCAGCGCCTCACTAAACTTGATCCGAAGAAACCGTACTTTAGATGGATGTATATGAATGATAAGAACAATACAGGGATGATCCATAATGCTTACTTATACGAACTATAAGAAAAATATATCGAGGGTATCCGTTTTAAAATCGGAAAGTCACATCAGTGAGATCGGCATGAAAAATAGCTTTGTGAGGGATGCTTCATATATAGGATAGGAAGGAAACTATTAGATTATTCCACAAGATCTTAGAAACTTCCAGAGGACCCGTTTGTTGGAACTCATAAACAATATTAAACGGTACTGCTTAGATAACAAAAACCATTATACAACAACAACAATAACTCGAAAGGACATTCAATCAAAGTCAAAACGAAAGCTGAAATAAACGTCGAAGCTTCAGCAAAAAACGAAGTCACAAAGAGGGTTCAAAATAATGGAAATAGTTAGAGGAGTTACTGGAAGACTCTAGAATTTAAAATTTTTAAGCATTTAACATACAAACACCTTACAAAAGAAACAACAATATAGAAAGGTTAACTAAAAGTGTAAGAACTCTACAACAACAACAAAAGCAACAACCACTTAAATCCAACAATCTAGTACAAACAGTTGTTAGACACGCCAATGAGTTGATTGCCATTGAAAAACATTGAGTGTCGAATAAAAAAAACACTAAACAATAACAATAGCAACAATCTTAACCGACGAACTAGACATCGCCGACACCGATAACAATGAAAAGCGTGCGAAATTCTCACGAAAAATAAGCATGCAACAACAAAAGGCAACGCCAAAAGCGGGTGCGATAAGAAAGGCAGTGAGTGGACAAGCCAACTACAACAACTACAACAATAGCAATAGAAATTACTGCTAGATTTAACATTTTGCCGCCATCAGTTGCATGCATAGTTAGTTCGGTTTGGTGGCTCATTTTCTACGATTTCTCATTGTTTTGGCGGCAAACATCGAAGTGGCAACGGCGCCGCCACTTCAGCCTCGGTCTCAACTCCAGTCACCAACAAGAAGTTGTATGTAAGCAAGCGGAATGCCACAACGACAAAATTGACGGCGGCAACAAATAACACTCCGAAGAAAAGGGTGGAATTGCCAGGCGGCAGATGCAACCAATGACGTTTGATGATTGTGGCTATCTGTCCAGGGTACGAGTATTAGCAAGTCTGGTCATTCGTCTTGTTCTACGCGCAAACTGTGTGTTTCCTCATTGCAGTCAGTCCGCCACCTACTTACAGGTCCCTTCGAAGAGCCGTGCCGCTGATTTGTAAACACTTTTGTTGTATGTGTATGTGTTTGTTTTTGTTATGGTTGGTTTGCTGGGTGACTCGTCGGTTGTGCGCTTGATGGATATACGAGCGTTGCGCATGCAATCGATTGTCTGTATGTATGTTTGTGTTTAGGTGTGTGTATAACTCGCTTCGAAAGTCTCACCATCTAACTGTCTATTAGACTGCCTGAGTGGCATGTGGGTGTTGATGCGGTAATTTCGTGCTTTTCGCTGCTGTTTATTGTTGCTTCGACTTTTTGATGTTGTAAATGGAAAATTATTTTAATACATTTAAACACTTGTGCGCTAAATATATAAACATATGTATGCGTATAGTACAATATAGCATAAACTGTGGTTTAAAGATAAAAATAGCTCGTAAATTAAAAAATATTATTTTATATCTTTAAATATATTTCAAAATTTATTTTTTTATTATAAATATGTCTCTCTATTTTTCATCGAAATATTTTTCACCGTATTTTATATTTCCATTCATCTACCAATACACACTTGCATGCTTCAATTGTTTCAATGCTTATTTGTTGTCTATTTGCCCTAGAAATCGGAGTGACATCTGTCAAGTCGATTAGGCCCAGCTGCGAAACTGCTATTGATTACTAGATATGTAACCTTAAGGTTGTGAAGTACGCAAAACGTGCATGGCAAAATGTTGTCAAATGTTTTTATTTTATTTTATTTTATTTTATTTTATTTTATTTTATTTTATTTTATTTTATTTTATTTTATTTTATTTTATTTTATTTTATTTTATTTTATTTTATTTTATTTTATTTTATTTTATTTTATTTTATTTTATTTTATTTTATTTTATTTTATTTTATTTTATTTTATTTTATTTTATTTTATTTTATTTTATTTTATTTTATTTTATTTTATTTTATTTTATTTTTATTTTATTTTATTTTATTTTATTTTATTTTATTTTATTTTATTTTATTTTATTTTATTTTATTTTATTTTATTTTATTTTATTTTATTTTATGTTATTTTATTTTATTTTATTTTATTTTACTTTATTCCACCTCTTTTTCTTCACTTTACTTCCATTGATTTTAAGTTCCATTTTAATGGCTGTTTGTATACACTCAGGTAATTATACGCCTTTGGCCCTAAATACCGGTTAGGTTAGGTTAGGTTAGGTTGCAAGGCTGTTTCCCAACTGGAGAAACACACGTAGACTTTAAAATGTAGTCCTTTGTGAAGCCTGGATCCCCCTTAGATTAACAAAAATTAGGAGTCGACAAAGCGCCCTGAACCTACTACAAATCTGCAGAGATTCTTAACCTCTATATTCGCTATTTCGCGCGCCTGCTCCAAAAAGTGAGAGCCAAGAAATCTCTTTCTTGATCTCGCAAAGGCGGGACATTCCAGAAGAAAGTGATGAGACGATTCCATCTCATCCTCCTCCATGCAGCTTCTACAGCTAGCATCCGGTAAGATTTTTAACCTTACAGCGTGGATCCCAATGGGGCAGTGGCCAGTAAGAACCCCTACGACTAAGGAGAGGTGAGGTTTACTTAGGGCGAAAAGTTCAGCAGACCTACCGCGGTCAACCTTAGGCCAGAAGGATCTTGCGACTAAGCATGTGTTGGCAGCTGACCAGCGCCTACCCAGCTCAGCCGAAGCCCATCTGTCCAATAGCAGACCGCAGTAGGACAATGGTGCTCCTACATGCTTCCATGCTTCCAATAGTGAGTCCGTCGTCCCTGACCTTGCAAGCTCATCAGCCTTACAATTCCCCGCGATTCCGCAGTGGCCAGGAACCCAGACTAGTCTGATTGAAAAGTATAGCGATGCCACCGATAGTGAGGATAGGCATTCCTTAACCAACCCTGAGCGCATGTTCACTGAACTCAGAGCTAGTATCGCCGCTCTACTATCCGAGTGGATCACCACCTCCCTAAAGGTTGTTGCACTTCGAAGCAATATGTCCGTCGCTGCTTTAATAGCAGCCACTTCCGCTTGAAAAACGCTGCAGTAATCAGGAAGCCTGAAACTAAGGTTGATGCGGAGCTCACGACAGTGAACTCCCCCACCAACCTTTCCCGCCAACTTCGACCCATCCGTGAAGAAGCTCACCGCGCCTCGCCTCCAGCGACTCCTTCCCGCCCAAACGTCCCTTGAGGGAATGAGAGCAGTGAAATTGTTGCCCGGGCTGAGCTCGGTGGCATGGAGGTGATCCAAAGATCTCGGAATGAAGCTGAAGTGTGTGAGGATACTTGAGTGCCCAGGCACGCACTCGCCTGAAAACTCGGATTCCCCAAGTCTAGCAGCCGCTTTCGCAGCCAAGTACCGTCCAGCTATATCTACGGGTACTATGTGCAGTAAGGCGTTAAGTGCCAAGGTTGGTGTCCATACGAGATTCCGTTCACTCAAAAGGTCCGGAAAGGCTGCATGGTCAGTGAGGAGCACTCCAAGGTGCGCTCCACCAGGGGAAGGGTTGCTCGGAAAGTGAGCGTCAAGGAGCAGATTGAGGGTTTCCTCGCTGCTCAGAGTCCACCTTCCATTGCCGTCCTTAAGATACCCCAAAGGGACGGGTTTCTTTGCGAGAATGGTCCTAAACCTAGAAGATTCCCGACAACCTTCGACCTTTTGACAAAAGGCTCTCCAGGAGGACGTTTTAGCCTTCCTAATCTCGGACTTGTAAATCGCGAGTCCGCTCTTATACAATATCCAGTCGCCTGCAAACCCGCTTCTGCGAGCTTTGTTGAATAACCTTCGGCTAGATGCCCTAATTTCAGACAGCTCCGAGGTCCACCAGAAGGGTTTCCCTCTGCCTTTCGGTGTCACCATTGGACAGGAGCCCTCCAGGGCATAATTACACGCGGAACTAAAGACTCCGACGTATTCATCCACCGCATCCGTCGTGAGCAGGGATTCCCGCTTCGGCGCAACTGGTAGAGCACGTCGGAGTCTCCTGCCGTAGAGTTCCCAGTTCGTCCTCCTAAAATTCCTGTAGCTTTTGCTGGGCGGAATTTCTTCATTAAGACTAAACGCGATGTATCTATGGTCCGAGAAAGAGTGGTTCTCTAGAACCCTCCAACCCGAGATCATAGGTCCAATCGTATTTGAGGCAAGGGTGAGGTCAAGGACCTCCTCCCTGCCCGCAGTCACAAAGGTAGGGGTGTTTCCCCTATTACAGACAAAAAGATCTACGTCTACAATGAATTCAAACAGTGACTCACCCCTTTTATTCGTATCCGAGCTGCCCCAGATTTGATGTCGCGCGTTCGCGTCACATCCTGTGATGACCCCGATTCCGGCTTTGTCCGCCTCCTCTAGGGCCTTTCTAAGTAACAGGGGAGGTGGTTCAACCTCATCCTCGTGAGACATGTAGGCTGATATCAGCCAAAGTCCATCTTCACCGCTCTCTAGCTTAGCCGTCACAACGTCTCCATTGCTGTAATTAGGCAAGAGGAACACTTTTAGTTCGTTTCGTACTAGCATGCAGGCTCTGATTCTACCTGGTTCAAATACCGCTAGCAGCTTATGACTCTTCGTCCTCAATCCAGAAATGCCGTTACTGCTCAGCCACGGTTCCTGGATGAGGACGACATCGACTCCGTCCTGTTCCAGACGGAGTAACAGTTCTGCGGAAGCCGCCTTTGCATGTTGGAGGTTAATCTGGAGAAACTTCATTCTCCGGACTCTCCTCCAAGAGCGCTAGTTCAGCGCTCGGGCTGATTTCGTCCTGCTCCGCGACGAATAGCCGGTCCAGACCGAAGACAGACTCATCAGCCGACGAGCCGCCCCCGATGCTGGCCAGGTCTGATAATGCGTGCTCCACTTCCATGGTCGTTTGACCATCCGCTTCCTCCTTCTTCTCCGCACTAGGAGGTTGCAGGCCATCCGCCTTGGGTTCCAAAGTGAGGACCCTTAGAGCCACTCTCTCAAACCCATAGGTTATGACACCCTTGGCTTCTTTTAGAGGACCGAGAGACTCCGCATTTAGCAGAATCAGCGCTTGCCGATAAGGTTCCTCGGTCTTCTCGACCCGCACTACCTTCCAGTCGTGCGTTGGCAGCGAGGGATTACAGTATCGGATAATCTCCTCGATTTCACCCGGTGAAGAGGGTTCGGCAGGTAGCCATACGCGAGCCTTAGGTCGTAGCGGCAGATCTGCCTTGCCCACGGCCTCCAGCTTAGCTCCCTTCCAAACCTCCCCCACTCGAGAGACTGCCTCCTTATAAAGCGCTGCCGATCGTTCATCGGCACACCTTATCAATTTGTGCATACCGTTATGCCAGCCGGCACTTTCACACATAGGTGGTGGTCCAGGGTTCCCTCTGACCACCTTCATAAAAACGGCGGAGATGGCCGCCGCCACCCTTTTCCATTCGTCCCGGGAGATGGATCCATCTTCCCTACTTCGGTCGAATACGCCGAGTTCTCTCGAACCCGCTAGTTTAGCGATTTCACTAAACGATGGAGCTGCGCCCGTTCGCGGCCTTTTTCCAAGGGAGGATTCTCCCTCCTGCGATCTTTGCCGCTTTACTGTTGGGGCCGCCTTCCGCCCTGACGCCTCCTGTTCGCCTCCTTCGCTCAGCACTTTCTTGGCCCATTCGAGCGTGCCGGCATGATGCTCTGACGACGGAGCCTCCTTGCCCCCGTAACGCTCCACAATCTTGGTGGCCAGACGTCGGTCCGATTTCAGTTTCCTAGCCGGAGTTTTCCGGTTTCTCTTCGGCCCTTTCGCTCCTGTGGGAGCTGCCATGAGTCTAGCAGAGGTTCCTTTGCTAGTGCTGGCGATCTCGCCAAGCAACTCAGACTTGTTGTGGTCAGCAATCGGCTGGATTCCGCCGACACCTCCCGTCCGTCCGTCAGTTGTTTTCCCGGAGACAGGGGCCGCCCTATTCTTGTTGGGCAATCTGGGAGGGGACGATTTCGTCCTCACCTCAGGTGCCGAGCTCCCACCCGAGACCAGGATGGATCCAGGTGTCGGTTCCGACTTCCTTTCACCTTCCAATGTACTGCTGTCGTTCTTGTTTTCGTTAGTTGTGTTGTGTTTTTTGTTCAATTCAGTGTTCATGCTAAATGGGTCCCCACTCAGAGCCGCTATCCACCCCCCGAAAGGTAGTCGCCTTTGATGGTCCCAAGGTTATCTCGTAAACGAGGCCAAGGCGAGGGTTGACGCACTCCCTTATGAGGCTATGCGTTCAGAGCCGACCAGCGTAAAGAGGGAGTCTTCTCAACCAACACCTACCACACCAACTGAATGGTGACGGGGGGGGAACGTACTCCGAGGCCTGCCATGGTTTTAACGGGACGGAGGCGGTTGCGACATTAACCCGCCAGCCATTTCTGATGTGTGTCACCACATCATACTCAGGTGACAGAATGCCGCACCCACCAGCCCAGGGTTCAACCAATTCCTAAAAGGTGTTCCTACTCGTTGTCCGAATACGTGCCTAAGGTCGTCAATCAAGGGGGGGTTGGTAAGGCCGTGAAGGCCGCAGGTCATTTAGCGTTACCCAGGGTGCACCACTCGGAGGCGACCTGCACTACACCTAAATACCGGTACGCATAGAGGATCGTAGATAGGCCATGTGGACAAGTTTTAAAATTGGCACAAATTTATTTGCATATTTAAAAAATCTGTGCACATAAACTTTCATTCCCCATTGAACTCAGCTAGGTGTAGATAATGAGCCACATAAATATGCAACATTGTTTGGGGCATTCAACATGCTTGCTTTTAGCCACATTTTATATGATTATCAACATGGCAGTACTTTGTTATTTAAAGTGCGGCGACAACGCGCATCTCTATTAAATTATATCCCGGGGCATACGATGGGAAGGAGCTGCTTTAAAAGCATCAGAGTTGACTCTTCATCATGGATACTTGGTGCTCTAAGCCGTATGAAAACTAAACGCTTCTTTGTGTGAGCAATGTTACGACAAAGTACTTTATATTTATAAATATAGGTTTGGTTCAAAATATGTTCAAATTAATCAATCAAAGAGGTGTATTGTAATCATGTTGTTACTGGTTTTATTATCTTGGTTTTGAGAATATAAGTTCTGGGCAAAGTTACTTTTTTATAAATTTATTTTCATTTAAGATTATAAATTATTGATGATAGAAGGTTGATTATAGATTATTGACCATAAATCATGGATCGTAGATCATAAATCATAAATTATAGATCATAGACCTTAGGTCATTTACTATAGATCATAGTTCACAGATCAAGGGAGGTCATAGCTCACAGAACATAGATCATAGATCATAAATCATATTTTATAGATCGTAGATCATAGATCCTAGATCATAGATCATAGATTCTATTACATATTAAAAGGATAATAGATAATTGATTATATATTATTTAGAACCTTAACCCAGTATGTGACACATGTAATGGTTCTACTGTCGTAAATTGAAGGATCAGGAAGAGTCCCTTGGCTTCAATTTGCATCAATTCGCTTACAGGAAGAAGCAGCCTCACTCAAAAAACAAAGCAAAGTGTCGCAATGTAGTTACGGACGCATCACCTCACAATTATACTTATGTACCCAGATTAGCGGTACCAATGTGCGCAAACTAACAGGAAGTTAATGCTTACAGCTGTTGCACATAAATTACCAGCTGTGAACAATTTCGCTAATTGCTTGCAACATGGCCAACATGACCCGCATTGAGGAGTACAACGCTGGCCAACCGAGCGGATACTAGTTAAAAGCAACAAAAAGAATAACACATACTCAGGAAAAAAGGAACAGCAAACTGCATGAGACAACGAAAACAAAAGTAATGCAGCAAAGCGTTGCTGTCCAACTCCATGCTGAACACAAGCAAATTAGCAGCAGCAACAGCAACTGTTGCACCCACAACGAAAGCAATGCCACACAACAACAACAACAAGAAATAAGTATACAAAGCAAAGGAACATTAGAAGACAGCAAACCAACTACTTTTATGGCACAGCAAAGAAAAGAACGACAACAACAACAATTGAGTATGTGAGTATTTAGTTGGTTGTTGGAAATGGCATTGCATTCGCGCGCTTTGTCCGCGCCTTTGGTGGTCACCGATGTCTTCGTCGCTCGCATGTTCGCTCAAATGTTGCGCGCGCGCGCGAATGTTCAAATGTCATGTTAGGCGACTGCTGGACTGTTGAAAGATAGCTGCACGGCTGAAATGCCAGGCGGTGGCAAGGCAAATAGTTAGGTGGTGGGAGGCAGTGTGTGGTGTGTGGCGCAGTGACGACAGCCTCTTGGCTATTAGCAGCCTGGTTCGCATTGTGTGAGCGCGCCCGCTGAACAAATGTTGAAATAGCTGCGCAAATACAATAAATTATGGGAATGGAAAAAATTCTATTGAAATGGAAATGCAAAAATGTGTGGCCACACGCGTGTGTGTGTGTGTTTGCCATGCAAATGTTGCACGGCGCATGTTGTTGCGCAGCAGCTGTAGTTCTACTCTTTCTCCTGAGTCTGCTGACTCCGGTTTGTTTCCGCTACATTTCCTCATGCTTTGCAACATAGATGGGTAAAAGTGCAGCAACGCAAACAACAACAAAAGTAGAAAAAAAGCTAAAAAGCAGTTCAATAAACAAATCAACGCAAATAACTGTGACAACGAAAGCGGTTTTAAAATAGTTCTACTTGCGTGGCAAGCGCTCTAATGGTTGAACTAGCTTTCAACGCATGCGCTCAGGGGGCGCACACTGCCATATACATATATACATGTAAATATGTAAGTAAATATGTCTGCTTGTCTATAAACTCGTATATTCTATGTTAACTCGTAACTCTACAAGGATACCATCAAGGAAGTAATGCTCGATTGACTGCATACAGCTTACGTTGCTGTTGTTGTTGTTGCTTGTTCAACTGGTAATAGTTAGTTAAATATTGTACGAATGTTCTGCGGAAATGTGTGTGTGTGTTATGTAAATGCATATGCTGTCCGCGAAGATTATAGTGCCGTTCTTGCAGCACGTCATCACTAATTGATGTTTCCATGGAAAGCTAGAAACTGGTACGAAATGCGCACGAAAAAGCGTTAGACTTAGAAAACGAACTTGTTATTGTTTTTATTGGTATTCTTGTGGTTAGGCCAACTAGCGTCGTTTGATTTTTCTTGCATGCATATTTAATAGTATGTGCCATTTGTGTTGGTAAAAAGTTAAAAAGAATTTTGTTTCAGCGAAATGATTGGCTTGTGTTGCGGTAGCCGTTGCGCAGGCGTAGAAGCGTAGAAAGCGAGTAGTCAAGTCTTTTGTGCAGATTAAGTTTTTCTATTGAATTTGTTGTTATATATTTATATAGAATTTTTCGGGCGATTCAAATTGTTGAATTATGCAGTTATAACGAAGTAATAGATTTTGATCCATTTTTGACATAATTGGTTGCGGTCAAAGAGAGTTGGTGATGGAGAAATGGAGTCTAAAGCTTTAGAAATATGTGAAAGAATTAAATTTATATTTCAAAGAGTTCTTTGACGATTAGATTGCTACGAGAAGAAACAACATTTCAGCTTGCCTAAAAAAATATAGATATTTGACCACAGGGGCCCCTTTAAAAAAGACCTTGTCTCTTTATACTACCTGGCATATGGGACTTCCGAGGCTCTGATTGTTTTTTCATTGGGGAGGTTTTTTTATGTGGTGGGTTCCAAACCCTACGCACAACCGCAGAAGCGGGCTTCGCCTTCCCGCTTTAGCTCGCCTCCAAACCGATGTCTGTTAGCTACCCAGGGGATACTTGGTCTAAAACCAGAAGTCGTGAGCTGGTTGAATCATATGCAAAAAAATCGTTCCTGGCCACTCCCAAGTGAATGGCAATCAGAAACTTTCCTCACTTGCGTGAACTTCTACATATGACCTCCGTCAGGATCGGGAAGGACCTCGTGCGACTTCTTCAATCTATTGCTGGAAAAAATAATACGAGCTGCAGAGCTAAATAGAGAAGGTACAATCTTCTACAAAAGCGCCGTTTGTTCTGCTTTTTCCAGACTAGATAAAGAAGCGTTGGCAATCATACCTTTGAAGTAGTAGATAGTTTCGTTTACTTGGGAACCAGCGTTAACAACACAAACAATGTCAGCCTTGATATCCAACGCAGAATCACTCTTGCCAACAGGTGCTACTTTGGACTGAGAAGGCAATTGTAAAGTAAAGTCATCTCTCGATGAACGAAAATCAAACTCGAAGTCGCTCATTATTCCCGTACTGAAGTATGGCGCCGAAGCGTGGACGATGACAACATCCGATGAGACAACTCTTGGGGTTTTCGAGAGAAAGCTTTTGCGTAAGAGTTATGGTCCTCTGAACATTGGCAACGGCGAATACCGCGGACGATGGAACGATGAGCTACGCTGGCTAGGCCATGTTGTTCGAATGGACGAAAGTGTTCCAGCTCTGAAAGTATTCGACGCAATATCCGCTGGTGGGAGCCGAGGAAGAGGGAGACCTCCACTCCGGTGGAAAGACCAAGTGCAAAGTGCCCTGGCTTCACTTGGTGTTTATATTTGGATAGTTTAGCGGATCATAAGAAATTCCATCTATAAAAACCACTGATAGATCTCTACGAAACCTTAACTTAGTTCTTAAACGCCTAAAGAGCCCACTGGGCTTGAAGTAATGAAAAGGGTTCAGTGGATCTATCGTCGAAACCTATCCAATATCCATTTATAGCATCGTAAGTATTATTCACAGTATCATCTAAACATTCAAGAAGTTCTCTAAGATGTATCTCTTTCAGATCTCTCATTTGAAGTCCATGTTGATCTGACATCTAATATATATCACTAATAACCTTATACCATTCATATATCTCTAATAGCTCTATACCGAACATTTAGAATATATAATCAGTTTTGAGTACAGCGTTATATTTCTTTCACTGCAGATCAAGTAGATAGCTAATGGTGGACTGATCAAGCTTTGTTAGAAGATATACAAATCTCTCCAATGACCTTTCTGAACTCTATCGAACCAACTGCCCTCGGAGTAAGTTTCTCGTATTCGAAAATGATCAAACAGATCAAAAGTGTCTTAAGATTAATCTGGATTTCATTCCTATCATATACATTTCAGAGAACATTTGATAAAAAAAACTTCAACTGCAGACTTTTTAGAACTGTTATAAACCTCCATTATAGACTTCATTCCACCTTACTTCTTTTCCTTTTATATCTACTCAAAAAGCCAATTGCATTTCTGCGCCGACCTTTGAGTTCATTACAGCATAGTTGAGGTTGCACCCTTTTTGCGCGCAACTCAACCGCGCAGACCGCAGTCTCATCAACGATTTTGGTCATTTATCTCTTGTTAACTGCCAGTCAGCAAATCGCAGCGCATCTTCTAAGCCAGCAAAGGTTGCGGCGCACAGGTATTTTCCGCATGCGCTGACAGCGCGCATAGTTGAAGCTTCATTTAAACTGCTGTTGTTGCTTTTTTTCTTTACTACTTTTTCGCTGGCACAACACCCGCGCCAGTGGGCAAGCGAAAAGGGCTCAGCTACAAGTGGCGAGCAACTATCGCAACCAGCTGTGGCCTGTGCCTTGATATACCGAGCACTCACCTTGATTTCCGTTTTTTTTGTTCTTATTTCTATCACTTTTTTGCCACATTCTTGTTGGTTTGTTTACATTATCGCGTGGCAGAGGTCGCATTGCTGCTGCTCATTCCAAGAAAGTTGACGTTGCAGCTGCGCAGTTACGGCTTCTGCCGACCATCGTCTCGTCTAGTCTGCCAACCAGCAGCTAGTGAAGCGGCAGCGGTTATGGGTTCGTTGACTGCTGCAACTGCTGCAACTGCTCCCTTTGACTGCGCTCGTGCCCGTGGTCGTTTGGTTGCTGTGAGACTATGGCTCTGGTTGTTGACGTCTCGTTCTTGTCTCGCTGTCAGTGTCGCATTGCTGTAATGCTTGAATTTTATTTGAATTTTTTCGCATTCTTGCGCGTTTTTTTCTGAATTCTACGCTGCAGCTGACCGTTTCTGCTAGTTGCTTGCGCTATGCATTTATTCATTTGCTTCATTTTTATTATTTGATTCTCATGCAGTGGGCGGTCAAGGAAGACTTTTTCAATAATGGCATTCAATATGCTAAACGAGTTTATTGATGATCTCATTTATTTATCTGTTGTTGTTTATTTTTGTTTTTGTTTTTAATTTGTATTTTCTGGCATCTGCGGCGGGCTTGCCAAACGTATTATGCGAATTCTCATCAAAATTTGAGCATTTGTCTTTGAAGTTCGCCCCATTTCGGCCCTGCGGCTATGGGTGTGATTGGGCATTAGTTACCTGTTGTTTATTGTGGTTGTTGTTGTTTTTTTGTTTATATTGCGCAATATAATTTTGCATTTATGCATTGGTGTATTTATTATAGTACTTATTTGTTTTCGCCTGGCAATAATGGCTGAGTGCAATTTTTCTTGCTGCGAGTTCGTGTCTTAAGTCTTTTGAATTTAATTTGATGTTTTTTGTTATGAGAAAGTATATTTCATTTTTTACAAGAACTAAGATTTTAAGGTATAAATAAATGCAAAATGAGCGAAAACAAATTACTGAGAAGTGAAAAGGCTATTTGACAATGGGCAAAAATAAGAGATCTGCTTCTTGAAAAGGAAAAATCACATGGGAGCTTCCAAAAATTCAAAAACATTGTGAAAGTAAGGGAATATTTGACTTTTTTTTATAGAAAGGGTCCAGTATCCTTTACCATATTTTAGGAAACATAAAAAATTTGAAAATGTGCTTCGTAAAGAACCGAAAAAGACAATACCTTGCGACGATAGGTAATTACCACGAATGAGCAAGGTGGATTCATTTCTGATTTCAGGTGAAATTAGAGCTCAAATGGAACATAGATATTGTGTAAGTGTGTTACCACACATTATCCGCCAAAAAATGCGTGAAAATTTCACAAAGGAGTGAATTGCTCGACCCTGAACAAACGTATTGAAGAAGAACATGGAGTGAAGGATATCATTTGTAAGGATGTACCAGTAAAAGAATTTCAAATTATTAGATCTAGTGGCATGAAGCGATTAATTCATATGTAATTACTTCGGGAATAATGATAGACAATATATCAGGCGACAAGAATAAGAATAAGAATTAAACGGTACACAAACAAAATCTGTGAAACATGGTGGATTATCAGTCATGGTATAGGGATACTTCACCTCACGCGGGGTATGTCCACTTGTGCAAATTGAGTGTAAAATGACTGGCGCATGGACAAAGACATTTTAACAGAACATTTTAACAGGAATTATGCCAATGATTTACCGTTAGCTTGGATCTTTTAGCAGAATAGCGACCCGAAGTGACTTAAGATGAACCATACCCAATGTTTCGAGCAATCTGCCCATATCCCGAACTTAATCCCTATTGGGATCATTAAGAGAGCAGTTTCGACGAGAAAACCGTTGGAAAAAGTTGATTGTGGTATGTTATAAAGGTCAATAGAGCAACATTACTTCGGATCAATATAACACACTGGTATGTACAAATAACAAACACAGCAGGGATGGAATATACTAGAATAAACAAAGCAAGTTTTGTTAAACAAAACATCGATTTCTTTTATCTGACATATTTTTTTGCTAGTGTCTTAATTATGTGAGCACGGAAAAACACATATCAATGAATGAAGGTTTTCGTTTTCAAATTAAAAGTGAACCTTAAAAAAACTTTAAATACATTAAATTTAAGTCCATTCTTTTAATTTTACTTTGATTTATCCTTAAAATTCGATTTATATGAATTTGTACATCATACAATTCATGTGGCTTAATTGTGTGAGCACAAGTGTACATACTGGTTTGAACAAGCGAACAATCCTATATGCCCATATACATATTTTAATAGAGCTTGTAGACTAGTGAATTAAGGTATTGTAGAAGGTTTTTGAATATAACAGAAATAACAGGAAATATTCCCCCACACTTGTCATCCTGCAGGCTTTCTTATTGAATTAAATACGGTTAATTGAACTTGTGAAACACTAGAGTAAAATTAACCAAAATTCAAACGGAGGGGAGGCATTTGAAAACCTATGTAAAAAGGGTAACTTATTACTCATACTATTGACAGATAAAGTCATTTTTGGAACACACATTCTAAAATATTTTGATTTTTATATGAGGAAAAATCAGTTTAATTACTTTAAATTAAGTTTATGTTAATCAAAACTTTAATAATTAAATATTTAATTGACTTTTATTGGCAAATTTCGTCTCCAACATTATTTTGAAAGGTCAAATCATTTGAATTTCATAATTTTTATAATAAAAATTCGCAGCTTTTACAATATAAAAGCCATTTAATACCTATTAAATCAGAAGCACTCACTGTAAACGCGAACGAAAATTTTTTTTTTCGATTTTTTAGTTAGTCAAAGTCAAAGTTAGCATAAGAATTTTAATAATCAAGCGTTAATTGCATATGTAAATGATACTTTAATATGTGATTTAATGATAATGTCTGAATGACAAAGGGTGATTCCAGTAAATAGTAAGGCATTTGCATATTTTTCATATGTTACTAAGTGTGAATATGTTTGTTGTATAACCTACTCATTTACATAACACGGCATGCAAGTCGGTCAAAACAAGCACAACAAAATTGATTTATAAAATGAGGCATAATAAAATTGATGGATGCAAATGAGTTTGTGTGCATGTAAGTATCAGCTGGTGTGGCGCTGCATCTTCGTACTCATATTTAATAGCCGCAAATAATTATTTGCACAGTTGCTTGCACAAATACAGTAGCATAGAGATTAAGAAAACATTTAAACGCTGCTTTTTATTGTAAAATTAAATATTTGAAATTTTAATATTTTATTTGCAAAACTTATAGTATAAAGTATTAATAAATATGCGAAAATGCATAAAACACAATAAAAATATACAAAAATTTCATAAAACATAAACAATAATAAATTATTAAGAAAAAAAATTGATGAATTTGCGCCAAGAATATATTATGGCATCATATGCCAGCAGGCTCAGCCAGTGCAGCACACAAGTCATAAGCATCAAGTAATGACATTTTATCACAGCTGCCGCATTAGTATGCATAAGTTAGCACAGTAGTGTTGCTAAATTAATATTTTTTGTTGTCACTGATAATGAGCATGCTGTGACAGCTTTGTGCTTGTTATTGTTGTTGTATAGGTATTCATCAATAAATCTGATAAGTTGTATTGATTAAATGCTATTAACTCTTAAAGTAAATAATATTTAAAGCATTAATTAAGTGGAAATTAATGCGCACTAGAGGTAATATATTGAGGCTATTAACACATGCGAACACAAACACACGCAATATGATATGCAGGTCAAGTGCACAGATGCTGTATAATGTAACTAATATATCTTCGTATTCAGTAAGAGGAGACAGGAGGCTTTACAATCCCTTCACTTGAATCCCTACTTTATTGAATGATTTAAGAATGGAAGAGAATTCTGTGAGGCCCACTATAGATCATAATATAGATCTATGAGAGAGATCATAGAACCGAATGGGGAAAACGACGTTGAAAAGTGTAGGAAAGACAAGAAGAGTTTCGGTTTTTTTCTTTTTTTTTTATGAGCCACAAATGAAAAAAAAAATCATTCCTATTAGTCTATGAAGAAACTGCAGTATTTTTACTTTTTACAGTCTATTGCCACCTATATCTATACTACTATTATAAAGAGGAAAGATTTATATGTATGTTTGTAATGAATAAACTCGAAAACTACTGTGCTGATTTCAAAAATTCTTTCTCCAATGGAAAGCAGCATTCACCCCGAGTAACATAGGCTATATTTATTTATATTAGAATCTCAACTTTCTGGAAATAGTTCCCCGGTGAGGGTATCAAAAAGACTCCGTGATGGAGTATATTAATCTGAAACTGAAAATCGTCCTGCAAGTCAATCTCTTCGTATCGCAATCGAATGCCAGAGAGTCGAGTAACAAGCGCTCGCAGCTGCTTGCTGAACAAAATTTCAAAACCTCCCAAGTACGCGCTTGAGAGTCGAGTACGGAGCTTCGTGTGCATCGGATTGAAGAACAAAATATTAGAAATATACAAGCACGCACTACGGCGTCGAGCTCTGAGCGTTCCCAACGCCTTCATAATCAGAGAGAAAGACAACGGAGATCAAAGACTAGAGGTCGTAATCAAGTTTTAGCTCATTGCTAATCAAATATAATTTCATGTTCGAATTTTCTTCATTTTACTTTTTTAAAATGAACCCACGAAACGGGAAAGTACATACATGTGTATGGGAGGGTGTGTTTATGAAATGTTGAATGAGTGTATTTCAAATGTTTTTTTTTAACCCGTGCGGTCTGCTAGTAGTCTATAAATTTCATTTCTAACTACATTTTTTGGGGTTATTGACACTAGCTGGTACTAATCTCAAGATTCGTGTGACCTTTAGTAGGTTTAATAGTCATCTGTGTAATAAAACTGTGGTGGAAGTTGACCATTCGAGTAGTTTGCTATATTTGGGTTTTGAGGAATTCAAGTGAAGGCATAAACTTAAGTTTCCTACCTAGTCAATTCGGGTTTATCATTAAACGCTATTCTCAAACGGTGAGTTTACAATGCCAATAGCTCAATTTGTCTTAAACACCACTTTGAGAGTTATGCGTAAACTCAAAATCTGAAACTCAAGTTTAATACTACTGCTACAAATAGGTTATTTTGTCTTAAAATCTATTCTGAGAGAAACTCGAGTTAAATACTACACCTACAAATAGGTTATTTTGTTATAAAATCTATTCTGAGAATTATGCGTAAACTCAAAATCTTAAACTCGCCAACATAAAAGCCAAAAGAAAAAATTCCCTGCACTTGCTTTAAACACCACTTTATGAGTTATTGATTGACTCAATATTTTAAACTCGGGTTTACTACTACACATATTGGAGTTTATAGTAAAACTCTATCCACAAATGGCGAATTTCACACAAATATCTTAATTTTCCTTAAACACCACTTTTTAGGTTATTGGTTAACTCCAACTATTAAACTTGAGTTTAATACTACTCATATTCGAATTTCACAAACAGTGATAGCTTAATTTGTTTTAATTTGTTTTAAACACAACTTTGAGTAAACTCAAACTCCGAAACTCCAGTTTATGTCCCAACATAAAAGTTTATGCAAAAGAAAAATCCCTCAATTCACTTTAAACATCACTATAAGAGTTATTGGTAAACTCAAAATCTTAAACTCGAGTTTATTACTATACTTATCGGATTTTACAGTTAAACTCGATCCACAAAGGGTGAGTCTATGATACAAATATCTTAACTTTCCTTAAACACCACTTTAAAGTTATTGATAAATTCAATATCTTCAACTCGATTTTATGCCCCAACATAAAATTACTATAATTTTTCTACTTCATTCTCAGCATAAACAAATTGCCTTTAAATTAAAAAAAGAAATATATATATTACAACTCTCTGTCGCAAATCAATCAACCCGGCGATTAAACACAACATATGGTTATAAAATGCCACGTAATTACTATATTTTGCCACAAAATATAATTACTTACATAAATGCAAATGAGTCGTGTGTAATTATGGCATTTTATGAGAATGCGCATGCGCGCATATGATAAATGGCGGAAAGAGTGGAGAAAAAATTGTTGAAGATGAAAATAGCATTCAAATTACTATGCCGCAAAACATGTGCGCACACATTTCTCGAAAATTGAGTTAAAATATTTATTTGCATTAATGACAAATTCATTACAAGCACGTACAGGTAGTGCTGTGCTGCAGCGGCTGCCTGCTGGCGACTGCGCCAAGCGGCGACTATGGGCAAATTGATTTATGCGCCAGCCGGTGAGCCGGTGTTAATTGAGCAGTCGTCATGCTGTTGTTGTTATTGTTATTTTACTTTGTTTTTTTGCTGGTTGTTGTGATTTTCCTGCATTGCTCCGCGCGCAAGGTCGTTACCGCTTTTGCCACGAAGTTGTTGCGGCTGCGCTACATGTTGTTGTTGTTATTGTTGTGCAATGCGAGACTTACACGGCAGCGCAGCAGGGTGTGCCAGTAGGTGAATATGCAGTGGAAGGGAAGCCATAGATTGATGAGCTCATCGTTTGCTCGAACTGGTGGCGTTGCTGCGGCGCTGTCATTTTGCGTTTGTGACAGCAACACACCGAGGGAGATTTGCCAAATGCCGCAAAGTGAATGCAATTCGATTAATAATAATCTATTAATAGCTCGTGCTTACATATGTAAGCCGGTTGTTAGTGCTGGATTGCATTGTTTTTTGGTTTGTACTATTTGCTGAGCTGTTATTGCTGAAATAAGAAGGATTTGGATGGAAAGTTCATCAAAAATCTTAAAAGGCAGAGGAGACGCTTAAACTGTTGTCTAAGCGATAATTTTGTTGAAGACTCAGAATCAAGAAGACTTTGAGTTGCCAACATTTTACGCTCGGAATTGAACCAAACTATTTTCAAGAGAGGGTATTTCATATCAGTAAGAATTCGCATGGATTCATTTTAAGTTAAGGAGCTATTCAAAAGGATTCCACTTGTATAACTAAAACCGCGAGACCTTTCAGATTTCTGAAACTCATATATATGGATACCAGAGACCCTTTCAAAGTCGTCAAATCGCTTGGAGTGTAATTCAGATTTGTTGAGGCGATTAATATTTATTTGGACCAATCCATCTGATTCCCCGAAATTAGTGCTAATGAGATGTTTCTGTCTCAGTTTAGCAAAAGCCGGATAGTGAAGACGAAAGTGTCAAGATGTTGCGACGTTCTGAACCTCACTAAGAGAAAGTAGTTAGGTGGACCTCCCACGATCCACAGTAAACTGAAAGAATGTTGTTGTCGAGCAGGTGCTTGTCATTAACTACTCCCTACCATGCTCATTGCAAGTCCACAGTTCCAGTATCAGAACGTAGGAGGACAGTGGAGAGAAAGTCTTCTTACGTGCAAGTTTATGAGCTCTGCTGTTCCCAGCAACTTCGTTGTAACCCGGAACCCAGCAACTAGGACTAAAACAAGAAGCCCCTGAATATTTTTTTTTTTTAATATGATACAGATTCCCTGACGTAGTTTTAACTAACCGGGACTTGAATTTCAGTTTGTTTTCGTCTAAAATCGGGAGAATCAGGATCAAAGAAACTTGTCTCTACAGACTTCACCAAAGCTATGGTTCAAAGACAGACCTCTGAAAAACTCTTAGAAAATGTTGGAACCATCCAAAATAACTTTATATCCCCTTATTTACTCCTAACCTTCCACCTGGAATGGTATCGGACCAGGGTCATTCGAGAGTCCATCACACAAACTCAGTGCAACACTCACTCCACAGCGAATTCTTTTCATGCGGAACAAAAATCAAACTCCAAACATTTGGCACAATGTCATCGAACTCGAAAAGTTCCATATTTTCTTCACAGAAGGATGCACTTTGTTACAGTTGCGGCAGTTACTTATTGTTTAAGATCGTTTGTTGTTGTTGTTCAACTTGGTGTTGCAACATTTGTTTATTCTACCTTGTTATATGAGTAAGCTATTGCTGTTATGAGGCACTCCACACTATTTGCATGAGTTCGGCTGTGTGTGTATGGAAGTGAGCATAAAAAAGTATTATGTTCAGCAAGCGCTGTGGCTACCAGCATTTTCTCGCTCCATTTCATTTTTAACCATGACGCAAATTTGTTGTGCTAGTGCACAGTGCTTCCTCATGGCAGCAGCAGCAGCAACACTAGCCACAGCGGCAATAGCAGTAACTCCGGCAGCAGCGATCGGTGGCAAGAAGAATATCTGCAACATTTGTGCAAACGGTCACTGGCAGGCACTCGGGCAATTTAATTCTAGACAGGCCACAGTAGGCAGGCAGTGTGGCACGTAGCAACGTGCAACTGCAACAGCAGCACCAGCAGTGGCAGAAGAGTGCAATGGCCTCGAGAAGCAACAGCAAGCAACTTGCGACAACAACAAATCGTCCGTTGTTAGTAATGCTAACAATATTTCTTGTTGTTCTTACTGCGCTTGTTGTGAAAAGAGTGAAAGAAGTAGTTGGTGAAAGAAGGTACGCGAAGGGAGAGAGGCGTGCAAGACAGAGAGAGCGTGAGTGCAAAATAAGCAAGAAATCAGCCAAAGCAACCGTGAATAACCAATTCAAAGAGATTTAAACAACATTTGCTGTTGTTGTTGTTTTTATTATTACCACAGTCAGTTGCTGCCACAAAGCAAAAGCAATAGGAATAACAATGCATAGAGCAGCTATATGAAATAAGTTCGCACATCTTACTGCCGCCGGCTAAGGCAGCTCCATAAGAATGGGCACAGATGACGCTGTTGATGTTGCAAACGCGGCCGAAGACGGGAGTTTGAGTATGCCATCGTAAAGTCAAAGCGAACGAACGACCTCGCATCATTAGAAGTGGTGCTCGCAAGTCGTCGTCTCCACCTTCTCCTAACAACTAAGCCCGTTCACACATTGCAACAAACATACGCGCAAAGTGTGGCTGGAAAACGGTAAAGAGGCAGAGAAAGGTGGACAAGTGGATGTTGAGTGTTCTTTAATGCATATACTATATACTTGATTCCATATAAAGAAGAAAACTTTGTTGTTGTTATTGTTGCTTTTGTACCCACTATTAGCAAACTGTGCAGCAGCATCATCATCAGCGTTGTTGTGAACTAGCAGCAGCAGTGTTGACACAAAATTAGACATTGTGGAGGAATACGTTAGTTCAATACTATGACACTTACGTAATAACAACAATAAAAACAACAAATAACGGAAACAAATTTTTGTTAAAATCTGGTACTCTGTACCCAGACTACCTGAATGACGAAAATATAGTTTAATATTATGAAGATGCCGAACTTCAATTTAGGGGTTGGGCCTGGGCTAGGTCTAACTCAAGTTAAAAAAGTTGCTATAATAAGTTTCTGAGGATGTGAGCTGTTGTTGCTGAATTAAGAAGGATTTCGATAAAGGGTTCAGGCAAAGTCTTTAAAGGCAGAAGTTATACTCCAACATTGGTCTAGAGGATAATTTTTTCTGAAGGCTATTATCAAGATCCCTTTTGGGACAAGTTGGGCTAAGTTAAGTTTAAGGCCTGATCCGAAGGATTTCACTTGGACAACTAAAATCGCCAGTACTTTGTGATGTCGCATGTAAACTCATATATATTAAATACCAGAGACGCTCCACTGTCGACAAAGCGCTTTAAGCGTAATACAAATTTGTTGAGGCGGGACTGTGAAGAAGAAAAAATATCAACCCCTGAAAACATAGGTACCCTGCCAAATTAATTCATCATATAGAGGTCAATGAGCTCTTGGTCTTCAAACAATTTTTTTTTGATCGGCCAGTTTCCTTTTTCCGAAAATGGTGACCAAGAGTTGATATCACACGCACAAATAAAAATATATGCATTGAGAAATTTGAATTGAGTTCTATGATATAGAAAAAGTAACCCCAACCCAATAGTTCACAATTTAAAACAAGTCTACGAATCAAAATCCATCCCTCTTTAAAGATTCATCGAGTATTTCATGACCTTAAGACTCTAAAGACTCACGGAATATCAAACGATTTATGGAAACTTTTAAATAGGGGCCTATATTTCAACGGATAGGAATCAGATATTCTTGGATTGTAAAGAGATCATCCCTGCGTCGAAATCAGGGGGATTTGAGAAGAAGTATCTTCATTAGATTTTTTCAATGAAGTTTTTAATATCGGTACTTTTAAAATCAAATCGGTCTAAGTTCCCAGATTAAGGCGGATGTAGAAGGAGGAGTCACAGATTGGGTATGACGACTCTCTTGAATACCTTTACTGGATCTTAAAAGTGCCTCTTTGAAGCTAGTAAATGTAATGAGGAGTATGCGTGGCTTCTAAGGTCTGCTATAGTTAAGCCTTACTGAACATATTAACTGCCGTTGCAGCTGTTGTTGCTATTGCTGATGTTGATGCCATGTGACGCTATGCAAAAATAGATGTGGACGCAAAGGTTGTTTTGCGGCTCTTGGCTCTTGGCCGCTTGACTGTGACTGCTGGAAATGATTCGTTGCCACGCAAACGTCATTTTTACTGTCTAACAACCAACCGACAGTCGAACAACTGAACAACAACGCAACAGCAATAGAGCAACAACAACAGCAAAAAATCAAATCAACAACAACAAAGATGCACACAACACGAATCAGCAGCAGCAGCAGCAGCACCGGCAATAACAGCAAAAGACAGACGAAATTGCCAAGCAGCATAAAACTTAACAACTATCGTGTTGTTTGTTTGTTGTACGTTGTTGTTGTTGTAGTAGTCATAGTTGTTGCTATTGCTGTTAGCAGTTTGATGTTTTGTCCATTGACTTTGAAATGCCCAACATGCATGTTTAGAAACATATGTTGCTACAAGTGTATGCATTGAGTGTCTTCGTATGTTTGTGCGCTTGTGCGAACCTTTCGTTCAGATATGTTTGTATGTATGCATGTCAGTCCGCTAGTTTATGTCCGTAAGTAAAAGCTTGCATTCAAATAGTCTCACTAACTTGTAGTTAGAATGCGAGCGTGAAAAGGTTATTGCCACCGCTTCCCATACACACAGATACACAGGCATACATGCATTTGCGTTTACTTTCCTACAAATGTTGCTGCATATGTTTGTCTTCAAGCATAGTGGTATCTATGTAGCAATGCATTGAGTTGACGATGGCGGAAATGGGTGAATAAGGTAAACAACTGAGGGCCACATGCAAGTTGTCTTGTAAACACGCACATATATCTACGAAATCTATAAAAAGAAATAATATAAGCGGGCATAAATATGAATATAAATACGTCTATTTATTAAATCAAATCGAAAACTCAAAACTAAAAGCGTCATGCAGTTGAAAGAACTCACTTGGTGGCCGATTTAAATGTGTGATTTACTACGAAATATTTGCCAACTCATTTACTCAATTAGATAATATTTGCATAGCACTTAGGTCTTTGGTTTGCTTGGTTGTTAGAGAATTTATGAAAATTAAATTACTACCAATAGCAGATTAGTAAACTTTAAAAAAATACACCCAATAAGGGTTTTTGGATTTTAAAAGGGTAGGCACACTGTCTTGACAAATTTGATGGAATTTTAGAGTTTACGTCAGTCAAGATGATTAAAATACAAATAAATTCATTAAAAATGGTTAACCCAGAATCCTAACCGAAATTTGTGTGAGCAAAACGTGAAAATTGTTGTACACTTATAATCAGAATGGACTTAAGTCGTTTTTCCCAAATTAAATATAAAAAATTAAATGTTTACTTGATTGGACTTAATACACAGTTAGTGAGATATTACTGAAATCTTTGAAAAAAAAAAAATAAAAAATTCTGAAATCAATTCCGGAAAAAAAGGTACAGGCTTTACTCCTAAATATTCGTCTTTAGTTAAGACTTGGAAAAAATTATAAGAGCTGCAGAGCTAAACAGAGAGGAAAAAATTATAAGAGCTGCAGAGCTAAACAGAGAGGGTACCATCTTTTACAAGAGTGTACAGCTCCTGGCGTACGCCGATGATATTGATATCATCGGAAGCAACAACCGCGCCGTTTGTTCTGCTTTTTCCCGCATGGATAAGGAGGCGAAGCGAATGGGTCTGGAGGTGAATGAGGACAAGACGAAATATCTCCTGTCATCAAGCAAACAGTCGGCGCATTCGCGTCTTGGCTCCCACGTCACTGTTGACAGTCATAACTTCGAGGTCGTAGATAATTTCGTTTACCTGGGAACCAGCATCAACAACACGAACAATGTCAGCCTCGAAATCCAGCGCAGAATAACTCTTGCCAACAGGTGCTACTTTGGACTGAGCAGGCAATTGAACAGTAAAGTCCTCTCTCGACGAACCAAAATCAAGCTCTACAAGTCGCTTATCATCCCCGTCCTGATCTACGGTGCAGAAGCTTGGACGATGTCAACATCAGATGAGACGACACTAGGAGTTTTCGAGAGGAAAATTTTGCGCAAGATTTATGGTCCTAAGAACATTGGCAACGGCGAATACCGCAGACGATGGAACGATGAGCTGTACGAGTTGTACGACGACATTGACATAGTTCAGCGAATAAAAAGACAGCGGCTACGCTGGCTAGGTCATGTTGTCCGAATGGACGAAAACACTCCAGCCCTGAAAGTGTTCGATGCAGTACCCGCCGGAGGAAGCCGAGGAAGGGGAAGGCCTCCACTCCGTTGGAGGGACCAGGTGGAGAGCGACCTGGTTACACTTGGGATCTCCAACTGGCGCCGAACTGCGAAGGAGAGAGAGAGATGGCGCACTATCGTCGATTCGGCTATAACCGGCTAAACGGTTGCAACGCCAATCACATACATACATAGTTAAGACTTTAAACTAGAATTTGCATGAAAAATACTGAAAATATAGAAATATAAATAGATATTTGGCAGTACGAACCTTTGTTTTTTAATAGTTGAAATTGTAAAAATAAGTATTCGTCCAAGTCATTTTAACTCAAAAACCTGTCTGAAATTTCGTCAATATCGCTTGAGTAGTTATAGAGAAAACTTGATAACCGCCAAAGCAGAGTGTTGAGAAAAACACGTTTATCTTCAGATTATCCAGAATTACTACCAGAATCGACTTATAATTTTAGAAAAATATACCATAGATTTAGTAGAAGGCAAAAAATTTACATTTTTTTTAACCATGAAACCCATGCACAGCGGTTCTACCCATAGGCCAAAAATGTATACCGATCTCCTCTAAATTGTCCAAACATCCTATTTGCTAACCGGGTTTTCCTAAAAATCGAACAGTACTTTCTAAAAATAGAGTTAAATGCTGGAACTATAACGACAAATCATATTGATATTTTTTCCTTCTTTCTTAAATATTTTTACAAAACCTTACTGAAAGTTTTGCCACTCCGACCATGACCAGGAGAAGTATTTTGCGCATCATCGCAATATATGTAAGTGCAATTACTGTGATTTGTGAGCTATAGGATCTAGTAGTCCGATGTGGTCATTTTTTATAATAACAAGCCGAACCACTATGCCATGTGACCCTTAGGTAATATACATATTTTTAATGTCTCTGGAAAACCTTAATTTTTTAATGGAACCATCTTGAAAAGACACATACATTTTTTTCTGTGTGTACCTATTAATTCAAGTCAACCCTTATATTTTACAAAATATGTGGATAACTTTAGCTAAAACATAATTAATTCGCAGATATTTTATTAAGAATCTGGAATCATGGTATCCGTTTAATTGCTGAGATCTCGTGAAACTTGCAATAAGTTATTATCAGTCGTTGAGAACCCTTTAATTGCTTCCATGTCTAGCAATTCCGTTTTATTATGCACCATTGTGTAACACAAGTAGTATTTTTCGCACTACTTCAGCGATAATGAGAGAATATTAAATTGTTGCACACTAGAAATCTGAAAGGGAGAGGGACCTTTGCATTTAATGGTTACTCATACGCCGTGTAGACACACCGGGTGGCGCATTTTTAATGATTTGATTGCCTACCTTGGCATGTGCCGACAAACGACAGAACAAAGTGACAGCTAAGGAACGCGCCACAGCGTATAAATACCAAAAATAGAAGATGCGCGAGAAACATGCGTGTGCGTACAACTTGACTTGTTTGTCGATTGACGCGCGTTTATGGCTTTTTCATGCGCTGCTGCAATTTGTCTATCAACAGTAGGCGCATATAAACATAAACAAATAACAACATAAAGCCCGCTATTTACATTTAATTTTGCTCCACTCGCTGTACGCAGTAATTAACTGCTGTTAACTGCGAATTGTAAATAAAAGCAGCTGCGGAAAAAGTGAATTTTTCTTTTCATCATCCATTTTTTTTCGCACTTTTTGTAATATTTTTTTTTTTATATTTATTTTTTCGTGCCACCAATTCTCGCTGAAGTGTATGTTAAATATGCGCATGTGCGCAGCATAACTAAACACTTGAGTAATCAATGAACTCATCTAATGAACAATCACACAAACCCACGTGAGTGTGTGCACTGCATTTGCTTGATGGCGATGCGTGTTTTCAAATCATTATATTTTTTGCGAATTATTTGTTATATCCAGTGGTATTTCTGCAGTTGTCTTCTGTTTTTATTGCTTTCATTTGTTTGCTTGCGCAAAAATTTGCATTGTCAATTTTCTAGTCATTTACATACGAGTGCGTTCATCAATACCGTATGGACGTGTGTTTATGTTGTTGTCATGCTAATTAGATATTCAAACATTAGCACAAGCATCGAAAAAAAGAGAACACAAATAGCAAAGGAACATGCTGCAAATAATTGAATGGCAAATTTGTTGAAATTAACGCAAATTACATATTTGCATAGTGGCCTTGAAATTATTGGTAAAGTTGAAGGTATTATATATATGTAGACATGTAGTTGTGCTGTAGAGTAAAGTAGGCAAATATGGACCACCAATCCTTTTTTGGTATATAGGTCACCAAATACATGCAATAATACAATCAAATTTATTTGATTAACTTAAAAAAACAATTCATTTTTATTTTTTTTTGTGAAACAATAACTCCAAACGCAAAATATATTATAAACTAAAAAAACGTAAAAATACCCAGAAACGCGAAAAAAAAATATTGGGGGGTAATATGGACCAGGTACTCCATATTAGCCGAAGTGATTATTGTGTACACATGTCGCATATAAAGAGATCTTGTTCACAACCAGCACATTCCTCATGGCTCCAATTTTTGCAAGAGACACATTGAACCCATATTTCACCATATTATGAAATGTCGAAACCATATTGTAAAAATGTATGTTTGAACCCAACCGGATTGATGACATTCGTATATTGATCCAGGCGACGCTCCTCTTAGCAACAAATCTGAGCGTTTCTTTCGTGGAAATATAAATAGTGGTGGAACAAATATTCCACCCGCACTAATACAAACAATAGTTGTTATCGTAGATCCTCTCTCTGTAGAAGTAAGGCTACCAATCTGCCTTTTACCCTTCCTTGACAATACTTGGGGTAATTTTGATGGAACGACACTTATGCCTGTTTCATCAACGTTAAAAACATTGTAAGCTGAATAATTAAAATTGTCCATTTCATTTTCAAGGAAATCAAAAAAGGTATTCTCATTATCTTTTGTGAAACCTCGTGCTCTTGCCAATGAAGTTCCCGTCGGAGAGCGGAACGCTAAATTTGGGTTCCTCTTTAAAAACAAGCGCAGCCAATCCTTACCCGCGAACTGATTTTCTTTTGAAAATGGGTGCATAATATTATTTTTTTCAGCCAGTTGATAGGCTAAGTACTTAACATCCATTCTGCTTAGACCAAATAGTTTCGATTCCATTGTCAAATCGTACTCCACCGACATCTTTTCAAAATTTTCAGGAAAAACTGGTTTGCGCCCTAATTTAGTGTTTACGACCTTTTCGATTTCGGTGCCTTATTAAAGTTGACTTAGGGACATTGTACATCTTAGCTGCTTTCAGATAACCGCAGGTATTAGATCGCACCGCTGTGATCGCCTTTTTCATGACCTCGGGATTCCAATTTTTACGCTTACCAGGAGCCATATCCTACATTAATAAGATCTTAATGAACTTAAAGATAATCGAGCTAAAAGAGTAAGAATTGTTCTGCGGGTAATATGGACCATTAGTCCATATTAGCCTCTACTGTGGTAGTCCATATTACACTCAACATGTGGTGGCGATATAACTGAGTTTAATTCCAATCTGAACTATATTTATTAAACTATAACCATTCAAAATTAGCAAAAAGTATTTATTTAACACACATTATTTGTCAATTTATTCGTTCCACAATAAATTTTAAGTAAAAAAGTAAAATTCGCTTACGCACATATAATTATCAGCAACCACTATTTTACAAAAATCACTATTGCTCGAATATCCGCACTTGCTGAACGGTAAATTGAAACTGAGGAAACTTGCGCGAATAGACGAAGAAATCAAACGAAAATAACTGAGGATTTAACAACTGAAATTCAAGATAACTAGGTGGTCCATATTACCCACGTGGTCCATATTACCCACCTTTACCCTACTAAGTAAATAAAATTGCTTTGTTTTAATGACCGCAATTGAAGAGTAGGTTAAACAATATTATGTTATGTTATGTTATGTTATGTTATGTTATGTTATGTTATGTTATGTTATGTTATGTTATGTTATGTTATATTATGTTATATTATATTATATTATGCTATGTTATGATTTGTATTGTTATGTTATGTTATGTTATGTTATGTTATGTTATGTTATGTTATGTTATGTTATGTTATGTTATGTTATGTTATGTTATGTTATGTTATGTTATGTTATGTTATGTTATGTTATGTTATGTTATGTTATGTTATGTTATGTTATGTTATGTCATGTTATGTCATGTTATGTTATGTTATGTTATGTTATGTTATGTTATGTTATGTTATGTTATGTTATGTTATGTTATGTTATGTTATGTTATGTTATGTTATGTTATATTATGTTATGTTATGTTATGTTATGTTATGTTATGTTATGTTATGTTATGTTATGTTATGTTATGTTATGTTACGTTATGTTATGTTGTGTTATGTTATGTTATGTTATGTTATGTTATGTTATGTTATGTTATGTTATGTTATGTTACGTTATGTTATGTCATGTTATGTTATGTTATGTTTTCCTTTCCGAATAAGTGGCATCTAGAAATTTAATTTTGAAAACTAAGAATTCTTGAAAAAAAAAATGAAGAGGCGGTTTTCGTCGACAGGGAGACAGAGAGAGGTAGTTATTCCATGAAGAATCGGTTTACTTAGGAATATTATTTTCCAGGGTTTGGACCATAAAGACGTTCCCAAATTAGTTCAACGTGATAGAAACAACCATAGCAGATTTATAAGTTCAAAAATTATAAATAATTTTAACAGAATTTGACAGTGTGGAGACTTTTCTTGTTCCATAACTGCAGCAACGTTCTTTGCCTATCCTTCCCTCACAAATTTAATACCCAGCCTTCCAGCATTCATGCCAACTACAACTCCCTTCCGCTCTTGTCATCAAAATCAGAAATAAAATTTTCTATGACCAATCTCAAAATTATGACATCTCCTACAGATACACAGATTTGAAGGCGATGGAGAGAAATGTCACTGAAGAAATCGCAAAAATCATGAATGCGAAACAAATTTGATGCCGCCTCCAAACCACCTACTAGGTCACTGAATTTACAACCATTTTTGCAGCCAAGCAAACGGTCACTAATACACATTTATAAGTAAGTATTTATGTATGTATATTTGGAGGTGTACATGTTTACAAATAAATATCTGTGCTTGCATGACATGACCATTAAACTGTTTTGTGTTGCAAATAACATCAAATGCAACGAATGCTGCTTACAGTAATCCTCGTACTTATTCGTTCAACAGCGAATTCGTGCGCAACCACTTCATACTGGTCCGTGAATGCGGCGACCTTAACCCTTTTATGTGTGTTAGTGTGTGTGTGTGTACCGCTGTGTTATGTGTCTAAGGCCGCTGGTGTTGTCGCCGACGTTGATGACCAGCACCAAAATGCAACAACAACAACAGTACTTAGACATGTCCAACAAACGCTTCAACAACCACAACAACAATGAAAACAGCAATAACAAGCAGCAGTCAGTATTCATCAGCAACGACACGAATGCCATCAAACTATATTACAGCTATTTGCGCCGCCAACGAAATGTACGAAATGTTTGCATTCATGTTTGTGTGTGTATATGAGTTGTTGTAGTTATGTATATATGTTTGTGATATTGCTGTTGCTGATAAATGTGAAGATTGAAATTATAACGGCATCGCGCAGCACCCATGAAAACTAATGCTTACACACCGAATACCGTTAGTTGGGCAGTGTTGAATAAAGATTTTACATGAAAAGCCAAAGGAAACTCCCTGTGAGTAATAGGCGTTAAAAAATATGCTAAACCATTTTTTGTTGTGCTTTTTTATAGCGGAAAAAATCAAGCTTTGACCCAATGCGGAAATGAAATCAAACCAAATTATACCATTATTGCTTACATATTTAGATTTGGATGTAAGTAGGAGTGTCCTTTTGAGCAAAAAAACCGAATACACTCCTCTCATGACGGTTATAGTATAGCAATTGATATTATCAGATCGATCCATTTTTGAATTGGGTTCGATGGATTTTCAATAATATAGTGCTCAGAACAATCTTCAAAACACCATTCCACGCATTCTTAATTTAAATTATAACTGTAAACATGTTAAATTATACTGAAACTCAGTAGTACTCCACCACGTGTTCTGACTATATGGGGTATTCTTCATTGATGATTTTGTAATCTACAATGACTAGACTTGAAGGGCAGCTACCAAAAACTTTTAGAATGAGAAGAATACTCCAGAATTCGATTTTTTTCCAAACCCAAAATTTGTTAAGCTTGAATTAATCCAAATTGTATATGACTGATAAAGATAAAATATGGCATTTCTTCAAATTTTCATACTTATATAAAACAACAGATGCATGTACAACCCTAATGTAGTATTCGGTACAAACTAATGTGACTCGGTGAATAGATAAAGGATTTGCAGCACCCACTATTGCCATAAAACACAGAGGTAAAGTAAAAAAAAAATAAAAAATAGCATAATAAAAGCAGTAGGCACTAAATAAGGCGATGGCTGAGCAATAATTGAAAAATGTATAAAAAATCCCTTAAAACCGTTAAATAATAATGCACCATCTCTGTTGTTGTTGCTTATGAGTAGGTACATGTTGGCAATAAAACTACACTTAAAACTGGGGCAACAAAAGTCAATTTGTTGATATCTGAAGTAATACAACAAAGACACGTAAAAAAGGCTTCAGTTTATTTTCACAAATATTTCAAAAACCTGTAAAATATAGATTTACCCACAATTTTAGTTATTTACTTCGCAAAATGTTTTATGAAAATACATTAAATCATGTATTCTGTAGTTTTGTTTGTTGCAGTTTGCTATTGTTTGGCTCTTGACGTCTCTATCCCATGGCTTTGTTACACGATTTATGAAATCTATAAGTGTAATATAATATTTTTTGTTCGCCTCCGTACGAATATAGGGATTCTTTTAAAATTCTGCCTCGTAGGTCGAAAAGCCCGATTTACGGAAGAAAATTCGTATGAAATTTTAATGTTATTGCGAATTTAAGAGTTCGAGTTAATTTCGAGTTAAAGAGTTGAGTTATGGGAGCAGATTTGTATGAAATTTGATATCTAAACGCTATTGCCAATTCAAAAGTTCGAGTTATAGAGATTCGACTTATAGAAGTTCGAGTTAGATATATTTCAATATTTTATGATTTTTAAGGTACTAAAGTACCTAAAGAAAGAAAACTTAAACAATCAACCGTTGTACAAGGAAAAAAGTTAACTCGTGAAACAAAACCGTCAAATACATGGAAATAAATAAATATGCTATACAAGCTGTCATCGATTGGCTAACTGCTATAGACGAGCCAATCGAACGAACTTTGCAAATTTTCATACAAACTGGCAGTACTGAAATCGAATTGTCTTTACTTGGTCGCACTGAACTCTTCAACCACCGTCCATGTCTTACGTTTTCTTAAAGTTTTTTATTTAATAAATTCAATACAAAAATACTTACGATTTATCTTCGCATGTCATTTTCAATTTCAAATTTGTGTATAACAATTTTTATTATTTTGACAGTAATTTGTCCTTTGAGCCGTTCACAATATTAAAATGATTCTAAAATGTGTAAAACAAAAGTTGGTAGCACTCAGGCGATTGAAATTTTAATGAAGTATTCGCATACTCTCCTGAACGAATTCAACTAGATAACTTTGTTGTTGCTTTCAGATATAAAATTTTTGACAGGCGAGCAGCGCCCAAAGATGGCGAGCAGAGAAGTGATCAATCGATGACAGCTACAGTTACACTTTATTAAAACAAGAAAAGCATACAAAAATATATTTCATTATTTCTTCCATTTTCGCATTTTATTTTCTCGTTGGATACTTTCTTGCGCACTCACTGTATTTGTGCGGTGGATGTAATGGCTAACGCTTAGAGTCAAGTTGCACACCAATAAGTTCAGCTTTGTGGAAATAACAGGGTGTATCAGCTAAATAGAAATTTCGAGACGGAATTATTTGAGTCGCGAACCCAAAACTCCGAAAAATTTGAATATAAAATCGGATGGACTTTAATAAATTTCGTTAGTGATAATGTAAAATAATCGATAAGAGGAATATGGAGTTGTCGACAAACAAAGAAAATGAGGAGATGAATTTCTATTGGTTTGGAATGTAAACAGGACAGTTAAGAAGACATTTATGCAATAATTCCAGAACTGACGTGTTCTCTAAAGTATACATCTATTTATATAAGGCTATCTTGATCTTAAAATGTGTTCAGTTAAACATTCGAAAGGAGATTGTCTGAATTTTTGATTAGTCTTTCTTTGTAAATTATAGTGAGATGATTACATACATACTTTCGTTTTTGAAAGCTCAACTTTCTAATTTGATAAATAATATTATTCACTTAAAGCCTAAATGTAGGCAACGTTTTCAATACATTTTCACTAAAATCAATTGCAGGCACTTTAAAGACCAACATTTTCTTTCAGCAAAATAATAATTTAAATATTTTTCATTGAATACCGTGTTAACGTTAATATTCTGCATTTACATAGCTTCTTTGAATGAAAACATAATTGTGCTTTCATCAATTAGTAAACACATTTACAACTGACTACACACATACATACATACATACAAACAACTGTACAACCGCGACCGAGCACCGTCAGCAGGTGTGCAGGACAACTGCGATGCCAATGAAAGAGGGTTACTGTTGTCTTAGTCCCTTTTATTGTTATTACCCGCACTTAATTATGCTTATAAAACAAAAACAAGAATAATGTAGCATAACAAGTGCGACGTAGTAGTATGAAGCAAAACAATAACAACAACAGAAAATAATGCAAAAAGTTAAAAGTGCGTACAACAAAAAAATGAAGAACAACAACTATAATTATGTTCGACACCAGAGCAATTCATTCAAATTAGCGTTAAAATAAATCACGACGGTCAAAAAGCCAGTCGCTTGCTGGCTAAACGCCTAAAAGTATGCAAAAATGAAGGTGCAAAATGTAGCGGTAAATTCGTAAGAATGTTGTAAAAGTCAAAAGCAGAAAAAAACCAAAAAAGAAGTTAGGAATCTAACAACACAGCCAACACAGAGCAAAAAGCAATGCAGCATGCAGCTGCTGGCAGGCACAAGGAGAGAGCGTAAGAGTGAGTGAGAGTGTAAGAGTGCGAGGCAAATGAGGAATTTGAAATATTTCTGCTTTGTTGCCTTTTAATGGCCACCGCCGTGGAGCTGGAAAAACTTTTTATGTAGGCGAAATTAAGATTGAAAGGTGGCATTCGTGGCGCACATAAAATTAATCATAATGGGCAAATGAGTGAGCAATGCGCGACGTGTAATGGCGTCGAGCGGCGGTACGCCTCGCCACGCATAGTTAGCGCCCACGGCGTTTGAGGTGTGTCGAGGCGTTGAAATACAACAATGTGCGCCGTTACCGAGCGACTGAAGTACCAAGGCGTTGTGCGTTGTTAGCGTTTGACTGAATCGGTGTTTAGGGGGTGAGGGTATTGTTGTTGAACTGAAGGAAAGCCATCCTGTGTAGTAGCCAACGTCATCGATTAGTATTAGTCTCTTTCGTCGGGTACTTCAAGCGTTTTTCTTGCTTTTTTCATGCTAAAACGGTAACTTTTGTGCAGTGTTGCCAACGAGCGCGACAAGCGCCGCTTAATGAGGCATTGAAGTGTGTGCTTATTAAAGGCGTCATTCGTTGTTGGCGCGAATCGAACGCTGAAATGCGTAATTGTTGCAGTGAGCATTCGCTTATATTTGGGTGGGGGTGTAGGTATGAGCTAGAGTATTTGGTTAGCGTTAGTGTTAAGGGGAAGACACTCAAATTATGATGACAACTTCCATTGGAGGTGGGGTTGAAAATGTGTTTCTCAGCTAGTTTAGTAGCTGTCACTGCAATCTGCACTTGAGATGAATAGACATTTAAAATGTATAAAGGTTTATCAAACTTCAGAAATATATAAAAACGGAATTCATTAAATTTTACTGTATTAAATATTCTAGTCAAAGAAAAACTTTTAAAATTATGAATAAGTGGATTATCATGTAGTGGCTCCCACAGCCTGTCAGAAATAATTCTTGGCTAATCTTGGATTCATCTTCACTTCTAAGCCTTATCAGAAGTATAAAAATTAAAAATATTTCTTAAATAAAGTTCTACTTCTATACAACTTTCACTGAACAATCCCCTAAATTTTGTCTAAAAAGTATCACGAATTCTTCTATCTCAAATTGAAATCGAAATTCTTCCATTTCAATTCATTTTCAATTCATACCATTCCATTTCGCTTTTTTTTTCATTTCCCACTCAAAACTCTGCAGCAGCAATTAAGCCAGTCACTGACCTGAAAATCCTTAAAACTCTGCTAATTTGTATAATTGGCCGCCTCGCTTTCAAACTGACGGCAGCGTATTATTGTTTGTGCACAACAAAGGCCGTTCAAAGGCCAACAAATGCGTATGTAAAAGTTTTTCACATCCTGACTGACACTCAGCGTCTCAGCAGCTCGGCAGCAGCAGCAAAATTCGACAGACGAAAATCTTCTCAAGTGGAAACAACAATTCATTTGCATGCCATACGCTTTGAATGGCAACTTTGTGGCACAAAAGAGAAGACAGTATGGCAGAAAGACAAACTAAGCGAGGAGGAAGCGAAAAAAATAATCCTACAAAGGGAAAAATTATGATGTGTGACCTTTTTTTGCTTACTTGAAGTAAAGTGAGTTCTTTCGACGGACCAGTGGAAGTGATTAAAAAAATCGTTCTCTGCATATTTGGTTCACATTAATTTTTGAATGCAACTTAATGAAGCATCTTACATTTGTTTGTGTGTGTCTTCAATGTCTCATTTGATTAATTTTCAAACAATAATTCCAGAAACTCTTTTCGGACGAACAATTTGATATCTATTTCAATTTCATATCTGTTTTCTATGTTATAACTATGTTATTGTGTATTTGATATATATTTCTATATTCTATGCGCCATCACATCACCCCGATTTTGTCATATAATTGAAAAAGTTTTCCAACTACCATGTCGAAATTTAATGTACTTGCATTTAAGGTCATCACTCGTACATATATTTATTATTAACCCAAACGATTACCCTCCTCCCGCCCAACCGACGCGTGGGGCGCAGTCCGCATACGAGCGGAATTTGCCGAGTCTAGAAAGGCAAGAGATTTTTAAGCGTCCGGTTCTCAAACTGCTCAGCTACAGAAACAAACATTTCAACAGCTGAGAATTAAAAAATTTATAAAAACAAAAAGTTAAAAATTTCTGAATATTACTTATTAAGAGAAGACAAAATAGTTTTTTTGATGCTAAATATTGAGTCAGATGGATCAAATGTGCTGGAATGCGAATTAAAATCATGACATATTCGGCGGAAAGGTTCATTTAACTCAAAATTTGTTCTAGAAGATTTTAGAAATAATGGTCTAAACTGCCTGGATGAACGCAATGGGACATTAAACTTAATATCAGACAAAAGGAATGAACTACAAACTAAACCATTCAGAAGTTTTACTAGGAATATTATACCTAGCATTTCTCTGCGACTAGTGAGTGTGGGAAGATTTATAAGTTTTAAACGACTAGTATACGGGGGAAGATTCAATCTTGAATCCCAATGTAAGTGGCCTAAAGCAAAAAAGTAAAAATTGTTTTTGAACGGACTCAAGCTTATCACAATGGGATTGATAGCTAGGATTCCATACCACAGAACCATACTCCAATATAGGCCTTACCAATGTTGTAAAAAGAATTTTAGTAATATACGGATCATTAAATTCTTTAGACCAACGTTTAACAAAGCTAAGAGCACCTTTAGCTTTTAAGACAATTGAATTTACATGAGAATTAAAATTTAGTTTAGGGTCCATATGAACTCCTAAATCAACAAAGCTAAAAACTTGCTCTAAACTGAAGTTATTTATTACATAGGGAGAAAGATCAACAGTTCTACGGGAAAAGCACATCGTTTTACATTTTTTAAGATTCAGTGGCATATCATTTTTGTCACACCAAGTAACTAAATTATTTAAATCCGATTGCAACTCAGTCCTTTCGTTATGAGAAGTATATGATTTAAAAAGTTTTACATCATCCGCATATAATAAAATTTCTGAAAACTTAATTACTGAAGGTATATCATTGATGAACAATAAGAACAGAATCGGGCCGAGATGACTACCCTGTGGAACCCCTGAAGTGACACTAATTGAATCGGATAATGTATTATTAAATAAAACTTGTTGTTTTCTGTTAGTAAGATATGAGGATACCCATTCAAGTAGTCTTGGTTGAAAACCAAGAAGATCCAGTTTTTGCAAAAGAATTGAGTGGTTTACTCTATCGAATGCTTTACTAAAGTCTGTATATATAACATCAGTATTCTTATTATCCCTAAAACCCATTGACACATGGTTTACAAATTCAAGCAAGTTTGTTACTGTAGATTTCCCTTTACAAAAACCATGCTGAGAAAATGAAATTAAAGGAGAGATTAAGAAAGTTATTTGGTCAGTGACAATAGCTTCAAAAAGTTTGGGTATAGCTGACATTTTAGCTATCCCCCTATAGTTCTCAACAGATGATCTAACTCCACTTTTATGCAAAGGTAATATAAAAGAGTTTTTCCACATTGACGGAAAAATACCTTGTTTAAGAGATAGGTTAAAAAGCTTAGTTAAGGGCAGATAGATATATTTTGCACAATTAAACAGAAAGCTTGAGGGAATCATCTAAGCGACATATGTAAACGAGTTTTATAACGTAACTAAATAATTTAAGACATCTGTTTCAGAAATAATTGGTGTATTAATTACAGTACTCGGACATAACACTTGATGATATGGCACATTCATAGGGTTGTTTGAACAATAATTGGATTTGAAGAATTCTGCAAACATATTAGAAATAATATAATTGTCACATGACATTGTTGATTTATATTTCATCGCGGACGGAAAATTGGAAATCCTGCGTTTGGAGTTAACGAAACCATAAAACAATTTCGGATTACGAATAATATTATTTTTTACTTTGATTATGTAGTTTTTATAACATTTTTTGTTAAGTTCCTCAAACTGACGACGAAATTTAGAATATTTTAAATAGTCAACAAGAGCTCCAGTTTTTTTATAAAGTTTAAAAGCACGAGCTTTTTTATTTTTTAATTTACATAGCTCATTCGAATACCACAAATTTGAACTTTTTCTTTTGATAATAAAACATTTCGGAACAAATCTTTCAAAAATATTAAAAATTGTTTCGTTAAAATGTGATACATTTAATTCAATATTACCACTGTAATCAGGCCAAGTCAATTTAGAAAGTTCACAATTAATCTTTTTGAAGTTAGCTTTCGCAAAGTTGAACCGAGAACAAAGGTCCTGTTTGTTGTATACAAGTAATTCGTCTATGATTTCGATATTAATTTCCAAGGCAGGGTGATAAGAGTCCTCAGGCAAAACTAAAGGATCAGATCGGACCACAGAAACTGTTGAAGTATTATCAACATAGACCAAATCTAAGAATTTACCAAACTTGTTCGGAATTAAGTTAATTTGGTTAAGACCCATCCCAGACATTTCTTCCAAAAACTCATTAAAGCTTAAACGAGTGCAAAAAGGGGTAATGCAATCGTCAACAGATTTCCAAGATACACACGGTAAATTGAAATCGCCTAGAACAATTATGTAATCAGTATTCTTAGCAATTGAAAAAACATTATTTATTAAAGAAGCATGCTGCATATATACAGATAAGTCCGATTGAGGCGGAATATAAGATAAAGTTAGGTAAATAGAACATTTATTAATACAAATTCGTATGCACTTAAATTCAATAAAGTCCGCATGAGGAACTTCTACTTCTTCAGATGGAATTGAAGAATGCACAGCAAATAGTACACCCCCCCCGACTCTGTTCAGTCGATCGCATCTAAAGATTTGAAATTCACTATTTAATATTTCGTTATCAAAGATATGAGGTTTAAGCCAGGTTTCAGTAAAAGCGATGACTTTAAAATTACAATTAGTGCTGTTCAAATATAATTCTTTTAATTTTGTATTTAAACCCCTTTTCATCCAAATCAATTTTGATTGCTCTCCTACATTTGATTTTCCGGCACAAACTCTCGAAAAGTTCCATTTGTATTAATTTCAAAATATTTACTTTTCATTGCTCATTTAGCTCTCCAATTGAGTGTGTACATACATACATACATACATACATCGATTGATAGCATGTGGGCATGTGGGCGCGTATGTATTTGGGCAGGCAGTGTTGAACTTTTGTGGCAATGAACTTGTGTTGCTGCAACATAAATGTGGTCGGTGAGGAAAATCTGTGAATTATTATTTCTTTTATAATCTTAAGTAGAATATCTTTCAATTCTTACAGAAAAAAAACAGAAAAAATTTTTAATTCTCAAAGAATAAAAAAAATTACAAGAAATTAAGGTCAATTGCATTGAAATCCATAGAAGAAGATCCATAGAAACGATCCTAGAAAATCTCTGCTGTTATAGTTATAAATCTTATCCATTACAAATATCATATCACATAATCATCAGTCCATTGAAAGTTGGAAACACTAAGATTAGGTATATGGGTACTAGGGTCGGTTTCGACCCGATTTCATTTGGCACGGAGACATATTATTAGAAGAAGAATATTCCCTATGAATTTCTTCAAAAGATCTTCACTAGTGCTTAGTGCATACATTGTATGGTAAACGATTCAGATGGACTTCAAAGTTCTGGTATATAGGAAGTTGGCGTGGTTGTGAACCGCTTTGACCTATTTTCACAACATACCAGGAAAATATGGTCGAGCAGTTTCGGAGATATGGTTTTCGACCCATAAGTGGGCGGAACCACGCCAATTTAAGATTTTGTATACCAATTTGAGTACAGCCTTTCTGTACCTTCTTTATAATGAGATTTAAGGTTTCTGGTGTTTTCCCTTACTCAAAAGCATTTTTAGTCGTTTTCAACATAACTTTTGTATGGGAGGTAGCCGTGGTTACTATCCGATTTCCTCCATTTTTTGACTGTATAAGGTAGTATCTAAAAGAAACGACTCTAGAAAGTTTGGTTGATATAGCTTTAGTAGTTTATGAGAAATGTATAAAAAACTTAATAGTAGCGGGGCCACGGCCACTTTTCCGAAAAACTTACATCCAAATATGCCCCTTCCAAATGAGTTCCGTTGTGGCATAATTTTATCTGTTTTCGGTTTTTGCCATTTTGTGGGAGTGACAGTAGACCCATTTCGCCCATTTTCGGAAGCAAATGGTGCCAAGGAATATGTGTATCAAGTTTGATTAAGATATTAAAATTTTTACTCAAGTTATCGCTTGCACAGACGGACATACGGATGGACAGGCGGACATGCGGACAGACATCCGGATTTCAATTCTACTCGTCACCCTGATCACTTTGAGGTGTTACAAACAACCGTTAGGTGAAGAAAACTATTACACTCTCTTAGCAACTTTGTTGCGAGAATATAAATATCATCGTTTCAGCATTTCTGTCCTTCAAGCTCAGTCTAAAAGCTTTACAGAGTTCCAACCTGAAGCCTGAATTAACTATATTTTAAGATCAATTGATCTGCTGTTTCCAGATTATCTTTGCTTGCAACTTCTCCAGCTGGATCGGTACTAATAGATCAGCCCTTCAAGACTTTTGAAGTCGGACCTACGATTACCTACCTACGATAGCCTATCGACTTGAACCTAAGAGGCTTCCCAGCTCTAAGTGGATTATAATTCATGGCAGTTATTCTTTTTTAGATTCACTGAAGTAGACCTTGTGCATAAATTCTAACTTCGTTGCTATGGAGACCTCAACCAGTGAAATATTCACCGATCATGACTAGTCGTTTACATCTTGGAGTTCCGCTATCGAAAGGGGTGACTTTTTGTCTTATATTTTTATATCTGGTAGTGGAGAAATAAATTTCTATAAATATATTGGTAAGCTGAAAATCTGTAAACTTCCTAAAGGTGTAACTCTAAAGACCGGATCAGTCTTGACTCACTTAAGTGCGAATTTATGTGGAATGTGAAAAAGAACCTTGCCGAGGTTTGATTTGAAGTCTCGACCAAGACAAACTATTAATTAATAAATTAGAGTAGAGATTTATTCCGCTTGGACACTGCTCTGTTAATGTCAACTGCACTGTAACTATCACTTTAGTTGTTTTTTAGTTGTTCTCCTTAAGAATCCTATTTTATTCTCAAAAACTTTAACTTTACTCGCTTTCAAATCCCAATTGGCCACTTTCAAATGGAAGCCAAATAAATGAATCAAAAATAAATAAAAACTTTTTAAATACAAGTGTGTGCATACAAACATAAATAAAGCTGAGAACTGAGCTGAGTGTAAACCATGAGTACAAATAACGGTAAACTAAAATAAACGCATACAAGTTAAACAACGCAGCTATTATTTTTTACTATGGCCTCTACAGTGCGCCACAAAAGTCTGGCAACTCAACGAAATTTCATAGCAAAACACAGTTATATGAATGAGTAAACACGCACCAACACACACACACCAAAAGAGGTTGTTGTAGTTGAGTTAGTGAAAGTTCTGCTCGGGGCGTTTACCTTCAAATAACGGTCAATTGGTTTAGTGTGCTTTTTGGCGCAAATGACTTTGTTTTCTCTAATTTACCAACATTTCAATTTGTACTCGATTTTGGTGTGGCGAATGCGGCCTTTGTGGGTGTATGTCCTCTCTATACACGCCACTACGGGCGGTGTAGATAAACAAACGTTAGGTGTATATAAATAAATAAATAAATGTTGACATTGTTTGTAACTACCGCATGAGTAGTTTGTCCGAAAATGTATTTTTGATTGAGTTTCTAGATATGTGTTAGTAAATAATGACATTTGTTGTTGGACTTCAAATTGTTTTGTTGATATTGGAATGAGCATTTTGAAATATACCCTTCGGAAAAAGTGTTAGTGAGTGCGAGTATTCCCAGTGGATATTAATGGCGTGAAATCTTATTACATAGTTAGCGGAGTTCTTCTTCTAAATTGGTAAGAGATATAATATCTCCCTACCGCTTTTTTGCTCTTTATTCAATGCTTTATAAAAACTGTTACAGTGATCGGATTTAGTTCAAATATGCGCCGTTTCGTTCGATAATATGTTTCCATCTAGACGGCAACCTTATAATACCGACCTCGTAGAAGCCCCCCTCCTTATTTGGAAAGAACTCGGATAGCCACTTTTCACAAGCCTCTTTTGAGTTCCACTTTACACCACCAAGGGCGTTCGCATTGGACAGGAACAGGTGGTAATCACTTGGCGCTATGTCCGGGCTATATGGTGGATGCGATAAAACCTCCCATCCGAGCTCCCGTAGCTTCTGATGAGTCATCAACGAAGTGTTTGGTCTGGCGTTGTCCTGGTGAAACACTACACCCTTCCAATTGGGCAATTCTGGACGCTTCTGGTCGATCGCCTGCTTCAACCGGTCCAGTTGTTCGCAGTAGATGGTAGAATTAAGCGTCTGGGCATATGGGAGCAGCTCATAGTGGATGATTCCCTTCCAATCCCACCAAACACAAAGCAAAACCTTCCTGGCCGTCAGTCCCGCCATGGCCACTGTTTGGGACGATTCGCCGGCCCTCGACCACGACCGTTTTCGCTTGTATTTGTCGATTGTGTTCCATTTTTCGTCGCCAGTCACCATCCGCTTCAAAAATGGGACGAGTTCGTTCCGTTTCATCAGCATATCGCAGGCGTTGATTCGATCCAGAAGGTTTTTTTGCGTAAAATCATGCGCCACCCAAACATCAAGCTTTTATGTGTATCCAACCTTCTGCAGATGGTTTAAAATGGTTCGGTGACTAACTCCCATCTCCTGGGCGATGTCACGAGATGCCACATGCTGGCCTAACTCGATGTTTTCCATGATTTGATCGGTATTCGTCGTCACAGGTCTTCCGCCGGCTGGCTTATTCATGAGTCGTTTTTACCCGCTCTGAATCGTCGAAACCATGCCTCCGCAGTTCGAAGTGATAGAGTTTTATTCCCCAAAACACGATTAATCTCACGGAATGTTTCTCTAGCGGATTTGCCTTTAACGAAGGAAAACTTTTAAATTGCGTGAATTCCGGCGTTAGTGAACTCCATGTTTACACGTCTATAACTGTTGAACGCAATATCCAAACTAATTATGCATAGTGTCGTTTTGTAGGTTATGTCAAGACCTTTCAAATATGTATAGTATTGCCAGATACGAGCTCTGTAGCGCTTTATACATATCGAAATTTAAAAGACAAAAATGCGGAAGGGAGATATTTGCCAACCTAATATAATATAATTGACACGTACAGCTAGATAAGGCCGAACTGAAACCTAATGATTGATTCTATAGCTTTGTTATAACAAAATTATATGTAGTCAAGGCTTCGTCATTATCCTTTAAAAGAAATCTGCGGGGTTATTAAAATAAAATCAGCAAAAAAAGTTGGCTGTGAAGTGAAGGTGATCGACTCCGGGAACTAGTACTTGACGGGCTCACGTAATCATTTCAGCATATTTTGAGAGACTCGTGAAACTTTATATAAAAAGAGGATCTAATCTAAAGCTTGGTCTTTATATTTTCTTTTCTATATATTACGAAGAATTACCCAATATATAGCATATGGCCCAGCTGTCCATCTGTCAACTATATATACTATATTCCCTTTAACAAATCTATTATTTGCTTTAAACCACTGTGTTTTTCGTGAAGTCACAACTTGATTCATTAAGTTCGATTGTTTACTTTCACTATTTTGATTTGATTGGAGTTTCGATGTTCAACAGTAGTTTGATTTATTCATTAGGTGAACTGTAAGTTGGGTGTCATTAATCACTGATCGCGTTTAATGGCTTGTAAATAATGAGAGTGCGTGAACAATATTATCAACAGAATGACGTAGTCAAATGATATTGATATAGACTAACGGATGTTCGAAAATATAAGTCATTACAACCATCGGTCAACCAATTTTTGATATAATTTGTATTCTAATTTTAACCAAATTTCATTGCTTTGAAAATTTTATAGATAATGTTTGGAATAGGAATTGGTGGCATTTGTAACACATAAATTATTTCAAAATTCTAGATATTCTGTCTTTCTTTCTGCTTGTAATACATCGAAGCTACAGGATTTGCTTTACAAACCAAATATCTCCAAGGTTTTGGTATACCTCATAAATTTAAGAGCACAGATCACACAAAGGAAGATCTTGCTAAAACATAAAATTTAATATATGTATATTAATCTTGTTATCTCGGGTTCCGATGGGGCCACTATCAATTAAGTGTCTCAATCAGAAGTTTTCTATGGTGAGAGTTTGGATAGCCTTACATCTAAAAGCAAATTATTTAAAGAACTGCCCTTTAAAACGTCCAAAACGAATCTAAGAAGCACTAAAAATTAACGCCTTTAATTCCAATAACCAACAGCTCAGCACCCTACAAAACAAAGCCGAAGAAAACAAGAACTGAAAAACCAATAAACACAAATGGCACAAAGCGCAAATAAAATCAAAATCCAATCAAAACATAAAAATATTTTGTTACTGATTCGTTGGGGGTTGGAGTAAATTTATGTCCCCACGCAGACAAATCCATAAAATACACGCGTAAGCAAAGCTCCTACAAACAACATATGCAATACGCGCTACAAGTAATGGCGCGTAGGAAGTGGGGGTTATGAAAGAAAGTCATTATAGCAACAATCGATGATTATGCAATACATACATATCTATAGTATAGTATATGTGTACGTACTAGGAAAGGAGTTGACGTGCTGGCGATATGGCTGATTATGTGAACATGTTGCTTGGCGATAACGTGTTGGTAATGGCGTCAAAATAGCTTTACTCGTTATGGCTTGTTGTTGTGTTTAAATGTGGAGGACCATAATATATGTACGACAACAACATAAGCCAGTCACTTGATAGCACAGAATTTAATTGAAATTATACATTAGCTGACAGAAATAATAAAAAAATATTTATAGAGATTCTAAAAAGAAACATTTAACATAAAAGAGAGAAATTTGCTTATCACAGTGGCCGTTTATGATTTCATAAGGGCTCGATGTCTTAAATAAGGTTATTACTGATACTTATGAGAATCAGAATATGTTTCAGAACATTAACTTTTTATATCGCCTTTAATATAAATATTTATATAGACCATACAACTCGGCAGTATGTCAACACTTTCTCTCCATTTTTGTCTAAATAACCAAATACAAATAGCATAATTAATAAAACCACACATCCACCAAGAAATTACGCGAAACCAAATTTATGTTGCTCATTTTGTCGTCTGCTAAGTGAGCACAAATTAATAAAAACCGCATTCGCCACAAGTGCAGCGCATAATTTGAACAAATGCATAGAAATATTTGCTGTTGTAAAAAATACCCTGTAGGAAAAACTTAGCATACGAAATATATAATTTTTCAATATTCTAAAAAGAAACAGATTTTATGGTACAGACTATAAATAGACTTGTTTGTCTACAAAATTTTGGACAATATTAAATTCAAACTGATTCAAGGAAGCGGTACAAAATATAGGATCACTTAAGGGGAAGAATGGGGGGGTGCATTCTTGGTTTCAAAAAATCGATTTTTTATTTTAAACGAACTTATAACTATTCCAGAATGTTCCTTTAAAATTTCGAGTGAAAATTTTAAAAACTTTTGAAGATATAGCCGATTTATGGTGGAAGCGCCAGGTCACAGCGAGAGCGCGCACGCATGGGCCACCTCGCAAGTAACTAGCTCTCATTAGTGCCCCTGTCGCTTCATGGGTTCCCCTTCGGTATATTTTGTGACTACCTGCCTGAAACATCTGCTTCTACTTACCGAAATTAATGGCATAGCTGATTGAACGTAGGTAGGTTTTATACCCAAGAAATTGCTTCTCAAAACTTTTAGGACTGGCGTATGAGGTTACTCAAAATCTATTAATCCAATCGGTTCCAAATTTTAATACGTTATTCTATACACAAATATAGCTATGGTATGAACTAGGATAAATCAAAACGGTGAAGATCTTCTTTACTTTTCAGCTTGATTTGTGGCTGAAAAAAGGTGAATTTAAAAAAAAAAATTCAAAAGTCCGCCATTTTGTTTATATTTGTGCGAAATTAATAATTCCAGTTCAAACCAGAGCCAAACATGTACTCTTTCTAACCCCTTTGGAATTTTTGGTTTCAGATGCCCCAGTGAGCGGAAATCACATGCGCCGCCGAAAAGAAAGGCTTTTGTTTGATTACGAAAAACAACAATAACAACAACAACAAAAATTATGTAAATTATTTTTCTTCTTTTTTAAAACTTCAAATAAATGTATTCAAAGTTACAACCCTAAAATATAATTTATGTTCATTTACCAGCCCATTGAAAATCGTCAAAATTTGAAATCGAGAATGGGACCCCCTTAAGGAATAAAAGTTCCAGGCAAATTCATAGTTGAATAAACAAAAAATTGGCCCATAGATGTCAAGTGAGATAGAACCATCAGTCCGACTCAAAAAACTTAAAAAACTTGACGTCAAGATACTCTCCATAGATAGAATATAAGCTTAGTTCATAAAAAGTTTATCTGAACTTTATTTCACTTCTGAACTCGTTGGACAACTCCAGACAGAGCTTAGATAGTCTAACTCTATTAGAGCTTTTAGGTAAAGAAGAGCTTTATTTAGCTTTGTAGAGCTTTTTGAAATTTTAGAGCTTTAAATACGGGCTTTATGGAAATGCTATGTATGAGAGGACCCCTCAAAATGTAATACCCTAGATCTTTAAGAAATTTTGAGTATAATAATATAACTTTCAGCTGAACTTCCTAGCATCCACCTACGAAATAAGTAAAAAACCTTCAAAACTACAAAATCTCCCTGCACGACCCTCACCAACAGCAGCAACTGTTGCAGTGCTCATAGAAATTACAACAACAAAGCAGTTGGCAAAATATGCACAATAACATTTGGAATACGAACAGCTAGTTCGCCCTTGGTACTGGTATTATTAAATTTCATATTTCATTGCTTACGACTTCATCGACGAGACTCAATTTGGTGCTTTGGCGCACTTCATATTCGACTCAATATTTGCGAATGTCAAAAACCAATAAGCATAATTTTGTGCAAATACTCATTTGGGAGCATGCATTGCAAGCATGTCTGGGGGTCTTGAATTACCATATATGCTTATGTATGAGTGTGAAGATGTAAATGTAAATGTAATTGTGTTGTTGTTGTTGTAATAAACAAAGTTAGTCGAGTTGCTGCACGTGCCAGAGAGCATGCATTTTTATTTGTGGTTTTTATTGTGATTTTTTTTTGTTTTTTATTGTAATGTGTGAGAGTTAATGTATGAGTTGGGGTCTAATAAATAAAGTTACTTTTGAAAATTGGTATTAGTAGCGAAACTCTTGAATATTTTGGTATTCCAAAATTTATGAAAATTGATATTAAATTAAAAGTACCGTTATGACATACAGTGCAACACTTGCACAACAAAATATTTCATATGCAAGTCGTTATATAAAGCACGTGTCCCTAACATGCCATTTATGTGAAGGCGCTTGATTTATATATGTACATAAAAAGGTATGTATGACCTCGAATACATATAGGCATGCATGTCGGCAATTTCATATTTGTATAATTTCGTACTCTTTCATTTATTTCATTTTACGAGCAAAGTTGGCAAATAACCAAAATGAATGAGATATTCGAGACACACATACCTCCGCATAATAGGTGCCTGCACAATTGTGCGCCGCATACAATCTGCAATCCGTTTAGGATTATTGGATTTCCTTTGTTTTTCTCCACTTTTCTCGCACTTGCCGGAAATCAGTTGATGATTTACCAAACTTGGCAATTTTCTTCGGCGTTCGCAACTTTTCGCACACTTCAATCAAATACTTTCGGCCTTGAGCTGAGCGCAGACACGGTAATAACTTTCACACTTATGATTTCGAGTATAAATTTATGTAGCACAGAGCAAACATATGCACATTAGAGGGACCTGCATATTTCTGAGGTGCTTATGTTCATAAATTAAGTAATATTTATTGTTATAAGGCATGCGAAAGGCATGTATTGTTTCAAATGTTTACGGAAGTCTTGCGTATGCTTTTTAGTGTTATTGTCTCTAAGTAACATAATAACTGCCAGTTCAGAAAGGAAATCTGTAGTTCTTAGGCATTTTGAAGTTAATTTGATTAATGCTCAAATGAACTTAAATCTTAGTTTGAACTGTTGAATTAATTTGCATGTTGCACAGCAGGATTGCATTATGTTGCAAGCTATTCGCAACATTAATCTTCAAGCTTCTTTTTTATAGTTAGCATGCTTTTAGGCTACTATTAAAATATGCCCCCGGCAATTAAATTATGCAGAAGCTGGGCTCATATTGCACGTGAATACGGTGCAACGAGTAAATTGAGTATTGACGTGCTGCATTTTCGTGACGGTTATCTAGTGAATTGTAGTGTATTATGTGGTGTAAATAGTAAAAATTAATGAAAAATCGTGCAAGAAATGAATATAAAATAATAAATATATTCCATTCATTATTACCACGTATAGTGCCGTTAAGTGAAATTAATAATAGTGACGTCAGAAAATTAAATAAGTAAATTAATAAATATATATCAGTGAGGTGCTTAAATTAAATGTAGTGTAAAAAGTAAAAAAATCTACAAAATCCAAGTGATCATTCACGTTACTGCATGCAGCAATCAGTCCGTTCTCTTCGGTTCGGTTCGTTCGTCTCGTAAGTGTGTGTTT